>CM046878.1:165249028-165849028 GCA_025667525.1 Glebionis coronaria | reverse complement strand
GGTGTGGAACACAAGCATTCATTTGTAAAACAAGTAAATAGAGAAAATGGTTATGATCATTAACCATAGTCTGAAACCAATATTATTGCTGTTTTAGTTCATGAACCGAAGCTTAACTCAAAGTAAGTTCCTCTAGGGAGTATTCAGCCTAAATACTCAAGTATAAACAAATGTAAGTGCGTCAAGGTAATCGGGACGGGGATTGTCAATCCCGATGGATCCACCCACAACATTCGCGCTAAGCGCAAAGCATACGGAACAATTAACGGTTCATGATCAAGAGAGGAAACTTAAGGCTATTAACTATAAGCAATAATATCAATGAAAACTGTTGGAAAGCATACAAGTCTGAATAGCATACAAGTTCTGGATAGTATACAGTTTTAAATGGGTGTGTTCCACCATGTAAAATCTCACCCCGCATTTAGAAACATTGTTCAAGTAAAAAGGGGCTATGAACTCACCTTTAGTAAGTAATCACAAGGTAAAAGGGGCTGAGCAAAAAGAAGTCTTCACGGACCTATGCAATGGTGACGCGTAATAAGAAAGCGTTCAATGAAGCAATAACGTTTTAGAAGTGGTGGGACATAGTATGACTAGGTAACTTGCGTGCGATGGCGAGACCTAAGCTTAAGTTAAAATTTTGACCCAACACCTTGAACCTACTGTAATAACCTAATATCAACCTTGTATTATGGTCCAAGCATTTATGTGTGGGTTCCGAACACGTTTAAGACTCGGTTTGAAAAACCAAAACAAGAGACTGCATTCAGTTTTCTGAAAAAGGCTGTGAAGATTGGTCATATCTAAAAATCTATAATTGTACAGGAGGTGAATTTTTTTGAAATGTATAGGTATTTCTCTTACCTTTAAAAGTTAGGAAATAATAGCCCTAGAACTATTTTCAATCAACGGGAAATGCACTTTTAGTGACAGACTATCAAAACAGAAAGTTGTAAACGTCTTTCGTACCTTACGGTAGATTAAGCATAAATCCCAATCGGTAAAAGATTTTGACACGAAACCAAAAAGAGAAGTTTTATTATATTTGTAGCTACTGTAAAAAGTCATAAAATCATAAATTAATCCTTTTTACCCAAGTAAAGTTACCCACGTTTTAAGCATAACATTCAGATTTGACCTAGTTTAGTAAAACGACCGTTTCGGGCTCATCCGGACACTTCCCGTTTCCATCCAACTCAACACATACTAATCATATCAGTGGGTATCCATTTTTCAAATAAAAAGAAGGTCATATGTTTAAGAAAATTTTGCCATGACCTGATTGTTTCTGTGGTGATTTCCATACTACAAAAACAACTCCATTTAGCTACCTAACCTCAATCAAGCAACACTTAGGCTATACCAAATCGCCACGCAAGTGTCCTAAGTCCTAATATGCCCTAAGTATCTATAATCTCAGTGGGTTTCACCCAAGGAATTCAAAATTCATGAATAAAAAGAATCAAAGTACTAGTAACATCAAAACTAAAATGCTAGGAGTGACTATACCTTCATAACAAGTAGGAATTAATTCAAACACGCAAATTAAACAATTCCTCCTCCTTGATCCTTAGAAATTTCGTGGCCCTTAGCCACGTGTTAAGTCAATCACGGTACTCAGCAACTGAGTAGAAACAATGTAGTGAGACGATCACCGACGATATGGATGCCCGGGGAAAACACGAAAACCACAACCTATCACAATAAGGCGCGCGTTAAGACTCGAACTCAATATCGATATATATACCAAATATAACATGACTCAAATGTTTTCAAAGTATACACGTTTCAAAACCATTGACACGAATCAAATGAATTCATACTACCCATTTATCCAACGTTACTCGTTAAAACACTTGAACACTTGAAAATGACTCGTCATACGACGCCAAGTCAACGCAAGTCAAACTATCCTTTACCCTTATTTGGACCAGTAGCTAAGTCATTTATATAATGACTAAGCACTTGAGTAAGTCACCATGTCCGATGGTGAACACTCAAACTCACGCAACACAAGCATTGAACTACGTGTCCAAAATAAAAATCAGCAAGTACACCCCGAATGTACACACCGATCTACCCTATCTAGACTTGTCCGTTTTATATGAAAATTGGAGTCAAGGTCACTTATAACCTGTATAAGACCTCACCAAAATTTGAGCCAAAGTTCACACTTTAAAATCCATCAGCTCGACGCTTTACTCGACTCCAAATTTTAGGACAGATTTGTACACTTGTTTTGTAAAACTGTTTTGACCACTTTAAAAGTACTAACCCGACAATCTGTCTTTTGAAACCACTACTAGACTCATCAAACTCAGTTTGTAAACTTTGAAAATCAGTAGTATCAACTATCTAACCAAGCCTAAAGTCCCCGAGAGTCGACCCAAAATCAGCCACAATTTCGGATTGTGCCGACTTGCGTCTCCCGGTACACGAAAACTAAAACTAGCATAACTTTTGACTCGTAATGAGTTATAAGCTCTATCTTATACCAAAACGACCGTCTCGGAAAACTATACAACAATTTCAAATAATCTCAGTCTTTCACAGACCTTAAACCCACGAAACATACTGTTCAAGGCTGCTGTCCCAAATTAGCTTTTTAGAAAACATGACAAATCTATTTTTCACTCAAAACCAATCATTCCATACCCCTAGGATCACTATACTATCATACCCATCAACCAAACACTCCTAAAAACACTTGTATGAAAAATCTAACAAAAATCAAAGATTAAAAACAAGACTTTTAAGGATCAAAACATGATAATCTTACCAAATATAACATATGCAAGATGATTACAACATCATACAATCATGAAATCAGAAGTTCTTGAAATCTTGATGCATGTGGGTGATTTTAGTATCAAAAGAATCACCATTGAATTTTATGAATGGGTCTTGTTTTAGTTTTTGTCAAATCATGATGGATGGTGGTGGATTGTGGTGGTGGAGTGGCGGTAAAATGGAGAGGGGAGGGAGGAGTGATGATTTTTTTTTTAAATGTGTTTATGTGTGAGTGGAAGTGGAAGAAATAGGTTTATATATGGTAGGTAGTGGAGGGACCAAAGTTGCCAATTTGTAAACTTGTGGATCTAAATACAATTAATAGTTTTAAAGGGTAGAAAATGGTTATTGGTAAATATTAAAAATATTTACGGGGCTCGGGTTTCGTAAAAATACTTTTCAAAGTTACAATGCATCGTAAAAATGATTATACGATTTCTCGACACTACTTAATACGTAATTAAAACGACATCATCGAAAATATTAATTATCGAAACAATCGATAAGTAAACGTAAAATTTTGGGCATCCATCGGTATCGCGATCACTAGGAATTCTCATTGTACATTGATTTGAATAAACTCTTTGTAAAACGCACACGAGTGATTTTAAATCAAAAACATTGATTTAAAATAAATATGGAAAAATAAAATGAAAATTTATAATTCCATACAAAGTATTTATCGATGATCAGAAAAATAATTAAAAAAAAGTATAATTTAAAAATCTCAGGATTTACATATAGCAATACAAGAAAACGTAATACGTTGAAAAAATTCAAGAAGCACGAATAAAAAGAATAAAATAATGTTGGGAAAGTACGGGTTCTCACATTAAACGCATAGCTTCTAAATGGGGGGATATTTTAGATTGTAACGACCAAGAAGACACATACTTTCATTCCAAGCGTGTGTGTCTCATCACTAAGTCTTCCAAGAATATTTCTGAGATTTTCAAAATCATTTATAAAGGGAAGATTATGTGGGTCCATGATAATGATGTTCCAGGATGGGAACAAGATTTTTTGGATGATTTAGGTGAGGAATCAGATTCTGAATCAATAAACAGTGAATCCTTCAATTGTGAAGGCGATAATGACCAACATGTAGCTAAGGTTAATAACGGGGAAAATGATCAACATGGTGTTGAAGAAAACAATAGTGATAATGATCAACACGGTGTTGAGGATAATAATGGCCAGGTTCCTAAAACACAATTCGAATCACAGGGCCAAAACAAAGACACTCCCTAAGTGAATCCTTTAGAGCAGGTCACCAACGTATATACAGATCCTTTTGATATTTATCCTTTGATTGATAAGATGAATAATGTAACTACAAGGATTGAAGGTGCTTCTAATCATACGCTCAATCATCCCCCAGTTACACTCCTAATACCTCCTCGGCTGATCATAGTACTACCAAACCCCATGATCGACATGCTGATAACTTGAATGTTGATCAGGAAGGTAACAAGAAGGATTCAAAAAGGTTTCATCAGAATTCGTTTGCACTAGTCACTTCAATAAACCTTCTGCCTCACGCACAGGTGGTTCTATAATATGTTTGATGGTAGATTTGATCAAAGTTGGTAATACTATGGGACACAATATGGACGGTGTCGTAAGCAACATGACTCAAATTATTGATTCACAAGGAGCGGCCGCTGTTGAACAATGAATTTTTTGTCTCTTAACATTCAAGGCCATGCTCAAAAGGCTAAAAAAGATTGGGTAAAGGAGTTGTGTACTAAACATAACGTGAACTTCCTAACTCTCCAGGAAACAAAAATAGAAGACATGGACCCCATAATGTTAAACAGTGTTGGGTAATTTCGGATATGAATTTGTTCATAGTGATTCAGTTGATAATTCAGGAGGTATCCTATATGCTTGGGATGTTAATTCCATTCGTATTTCTAACCACACTATCTCGGACTCATTTGTGATTATTAGGGGAGTGTGGTTGAAATCGGGTGAGGATTACCTTATCGTTTCTGTTTATGCTCCTCATAACTTGAATGATAAGCCGTTACTATGGGAGTATCTTCATCATGTTGTTCAACAATGGAAGGGTCAGGTGATTATCATGGGCGATTTCAATGAAGTTAGGACCAAGACTGATAGATTCGGATCTGTATATCATGTTCACGGGGCCAATTTGTTTAACTCCTTCATAGCTAAAGCTGAGTTCAAAAAAAGTTCCTCTTGGTGGCAGTCCTTTCACGTGATGTCATAAATCTACTACTAAGTGAAAGTTTATGGACGTAAATTTAATAGTCGTGTGTTAGGATCGAACTTGAGATTACGAGATTGCACATAATACGTAAAGAGTTAATTTATTTAATAAATGTATGTATTATATTTATTAAATTAAATCAAGCTTTAACATTTAACCATCGTTAAATTTATGAGTTAAGGACTTAATGGTTAATGTGGAATAATTAACAAGAGTTAAAGAAAGATCCGGAATACCCCTTTGTGGGTTGGGCCGGCGGTGGAGAAAAGAAGGAAAAGGAAGAAAATATTTCTTGCCTTATGTGGTTTATTACTTGGGCTCCAAGATTTGCTAGCCTATATAAACACATCAAAACCTTTATTATTTTTTGACCTTACTTTCTCTTGTCTCTCTTCCTTGGCCGGTCAACTCCCACGAAGACCCTAAGGGTTTCGTTTGGTTTTGGTTTGGTTTTTTGGTTTATCTATTGCGATCAACTCCAAAGGAAAAACACCTTTTTTAGGGTTTCTTTTATCCTTTGGTTTTGCTTTAGCAATAATCTAGTCCTAGCCACTCTCTAGGGTTGTTGGGTAGATTTTCCACAAGCGTAGAAGCTCGGTTTACACGTGCTAGAATCACGGTTAGCTCGTTGTATTACATGTGTACAAGAACGTAATGTAGTCTTACTTTAGACTATATCTTGATAGTGTTCGTCGTAAACCCTAATTGGTGATTCGTTGGTAATCTTGTAGATCTTCGCTAGGATAAAGGTATGTAACCCTAATTCGATTAATTAAAATTGTGTTATTAATTATGATTTTGTTAAATCGCTTCCGCTATGTGTGTTTTGATCTTATTTAGGGTTTTGTATAATTGTTATGAACTTTGTAAACCTTTGGTGGCATCGAGAGCCGTTTTAACATGTTATAATTATCGAAAATCTAAAGTTTTTTAACTAATAATTGTTTTGAGTTAAAACTAGATGGTTTTTTTAGGTTTTTTGATAATTAGGGTTTTGTTTTTTAAATAAAATTAGGGTTTTGGCCGAATTTTTAATTAAAAAAGGAATTGTTTTTGAAACCCTAAATTACATGTGGATAATTTTAGATTAAATTGCATGATTAATTGTTATGTCATGTATGGTTACGATCCGCATAGTTAATTGTTAAGATTTGGGGGAGAATCCATGATAACGTGCATGTTTTCATGGATCGTAAAATTATATGTTTATATGATATTATGTGCTACGTGATTATTTGATTCAATAAATCTTGAATTAGGGAAGACTTTTATATGAATATAAAAACCTAGATTTGATGATTATTGAATAAATCGTATGCATGTGGCTATTTGAATTATTGCACATATAAATTGTTATTATGTGTTTATGATTTAGTTTTTTTACTTGTTTATATTAACATTGTTGAATTGATGTAAACAAGGGTTTTTTTTAAAAGAAATAATATGGAATAAATCATATTAAAATAAAGATTTGTTAGAGATAAAAATTACATAAGATACTCCTTTTGACAAACTATAAAGTGGGTTTAACGCACCGCTGGTCTTGTACCCGATTAAGGAAGGAGGTGTTATGCCATTAGTCACCGACCGAATTCCCGGCTCGCCTGTGCGTCAAATTGAAATTACCTATGATTATTATTTGCATCATACCTTAAGGTTGATTTACCGCAAATTCACATCCGAAACACAATGAATAAGGTTATTGCTTTGTGCTCTAGCCGAGTTCTAGGAGAGGTACGTTGTGAATAGTTGTTGGTAATACTTTAAATTGGTTTAAACCAATACCTTAACATAATTTTATGTAGAAATTTGGTTTCGTGAAAAAAAGTTTACTAAATGTTTTATTAAACTTATGCTATGGAGTTGTATGCATGTTTCTCCATACATTGATTTTGACGTCAAAATTTATACCATAAGTTTAAGTCATATGCCATCTAATTGACGAACACTTGAAGTTACAACGTCGTCATGTGAGATCTTGGACGATGTTATAATGGAGAGAAAACTTCATGACTGAATGAGATTGCACATGAAGGTTTTACGTTCTTTAGATTAGTCGACTTAATTAAGTTACTCAGTGAGATCTGGAAACTTAAGGCATAAAGTAGGGATGAAACATGTTTACAATACGAAATGACTTTTGGCAATGTAAGTCCCTAAAGAATCTAGAAATTGCAAATTGTTTTGTCAATTATTGTTCGACAAGTTACCATCTTGAATACTTTCGTTGCTAGCAGATCAACTGATGTGATGAAATTATGTCAATTTGGACTCTAGTTTTCAAGGAAAATACTATGGTTATTATTACCGGGGTAATTTTATTTTCTTGAATGGTATTATCGAAAATAATGAAATTGACTTTTATAAATTCTTTTACAATGTATTAATGCAACGTTACACCGTAAACATGGGTTATCATTTATTTATTGATCTACAAACCGTATGGTTAAGGATAGAGTCAATTTACAATGAAAAGATAAACCTAAACTCTTTTCCATGAGTGAAGGAGTAATAAGGATTTTAGAAATGTCTAATTCTAAATACATAACTCATAGCAAACTTTAATTGTTAAGAAAAGTGCTTATTTTGAGTTATTAAATTTTAAGAATGGTTACCGCTAAATTGGTTTAAAGGCAAACTAGCATAATTTGTCTAGTAGTCGTGCTTTGACCATTTATAGGCACTATATACCATCGTGGGGTTGGTAGACCTATTAAGGAAGAAATTGCATGCCAATTCTTTCAAGTTAAAGCAATTGATGGATAAGTCATCATTTACGAAGTAGAGTACACTCTTAAACACTACAAGTAAATTGTTACGAATGTGTAAGTAATTTTTACGAATGTGTTTTTCAAAAGTGTAAGAAAGTAAACAACACACTAATATGTTTCATTGATTATGAAACATTTACAATGTTGTATTACTGATTTTGAGTCTATTAAAACATTCTCTAATTCAGTGGGAGTTACAAGCTTTGTTGTCTTGGTAATAACCCATGTTATCTTTAGTATGTCTTAAGATAACTACTTTCGAATTGTTGACACTATTATCTTCAAAGGATAGTCATGCATTGATTTTTGTTGATTAACTGGTTCTATATCTACTTGTAAAAGCTAGTATATATGACACAATCATATGTTGTATAGACGAACGTTAGATGTGATGTTTATCTAATATATGAGTTTGTTCCATGCACAAGTGGGAGAAATGAACATTGTGTGCAAGAAATAACTCATAAAGATATGATTCTCTTGACTTCAAGATAAGAGACTAATGATCTAATAGATCATGTGTCAATATGATTACTTAAAAGTATATATATCATTCACAATAAGAAACACTTGTTGTTTTGATTTAGTCATGTGAGAGCTTGGACTAAATTGTAAACACAAGGGTAAAATATCAACATGTCGTGAGAATGGGCGTGGATTATTTTGTAGTTTCTTAAGATGGATAATTCCTGGAATGACATAAGATACATAGAGTAATCCTATACTACTAAACTAAAATATTTGTGTATTCTTGGAATTACATAAATAGACATAGTAGTGAATTAACTTGAAAAGATTAATGAAACCTAGTTGTGTTCATGATTTACTTTAGTTATACATGTTTATGATTCATTGTATAAAGTCACAAACATAAAGTCTTGAAAGATGTATAATATAAAGTAAGACGTTAATGTATTATCTCTTTTCGTTAAGACATATACATGAAGTCATTTTCAAATGACTTAAAACGTATGATGAAATTATAACTTTTAGGTTTTAAAGACATAAAAATGAAGTGACTTTGTATTAGAAGTACTTGAGTTATAAAGCATGCAAAATGGTAAGGAAATCTATTATACCATTAAAATGATTTAGTTGGTGTATAAGTAAGCCTAAAGATATATATGTTTATCTTAAGTATTGTTAGAATGACTTACAATATTAAACCTAAATGAAATAAATCATTGTTATGGTATGTTCATTAGGAGAATCAAACTCTCAATATGATGGTGATGTTTGATTCAAGATAATTATATCTTCCTTTTCTTCCAAAAGATATCAAGGTTAGAAAGGTGGGTATGACTTGAGCTAAGAAGATTAATAAGATACCATTATATATGGAGTGTGATGAATCACATTATGTATTTAAAGATTAACTTTAAGTTACTAAAAGCAAGTGGGAGTTTTGATCTTGAAAGATAAAATTATAAAATACATAATCTTCTTAAATACACTAGTAATTATCATGAGGTAGGCGTGTTAATGCTAATTCTCAAGATAAAGGAATTTAA
This sequence comes from Glebionis coronaria, assembly GCA_025667525.1. Classification (NCBI taxonomy): domain Eukaryota; kingdom Viridiplantae; phylum Streptophyta; class Magnoliopsida; order Asterales; family Asteraceae; genus Glebionis; species Glebionis coronaria. The sequence goes on along the minus strand of CM046878.1, from coordinate 165,839,717 downwards.
GTCATAGGTCCCCAAGGATATCTCAGATATATGATTAATATGCTAAGAATTATGAGTTGCAAATAATCGTTGTGATTTGTTACCAAATATTGACTTGGATAAACAACTCATACTATGAATGTTATAGATGTTGTCCAAATAAGATAAACAATTTTAGATTTGGTTTATCTTAAATAGTTTGACTAGAAATTAAAGATAAGTTTCGTGAAAGAAAGGTAGAAACGACCATTGTGGTGGTTTAAATCCTTGTGTCGAAATTATATGGACAATATTGTACACATATTTAATGTATGTATTATGAATATATTATTAATCACACTTAAGTAAATTAATTATGATTGAGTATTCTTTCCTAAATGCATTAAATATATAAAGATATTGGTGATCATATTTTAATTGACAAAATTGAATATATATATATATATATATATATATATATATATATATATATATATATATATATATATATATATATATATATATATATATATATATATATATATATATATATATATATATATATATATATATATATAGGGGGACTTTATTTACAGAACTCATGTTAGTGACAGAACTTGCAGAACTCTTGTTTTTAAAGGTAAACATGTATGTTTGAAGGATTACATGTATGTTTTTGAAGCGTACATGTATGTTTTTGGATCGATGCACATACATGCATGCACGCTTTTAAAAAATATATGTTTTAATGTGCGCACATACATGCATGCACGCCCTCAAACATGTATGTTTTTGGATATCTTTTTTCAATTTTATTTAATTTTGACAAAAAGAACTTCAAATATGCTTCGCGAATACAAATAATCTCTAAAAACATACATGTACTCCTTCAGACATACATGTTTGCCTTCAAAAATAAGAGCTCCGCAAGTTCTGTCAATAAGATGGGTTCTGTAAATAAAGTTCCACTATATATATATATATATATATATATATATATATATATATATATATATATATATATATATATATATATATATATATATATATATATATATATATATATATATATATATATATATATATATATATATATATATATATATATATATATATATATATATATATATATATATATATATATATATATATATGAACTCTTCCTTGAATGACTATTTGAGCACGGACTTAAGTAATCGAAAGGAGTTTATTAATTCAAATAAATCTTTAGAAAACTACAAAGTGCAATTATCCATGAATGGATAAAAACAAGCATCTAAAAAATTATTCTTATGCTTAATTTGAAATCGAAGATTAGATTTAAATTTGAAATAAGATAATTTCTGAGTATTCTTAAAAGCTAGTGGGAGTATTATGATTATTTTCTTAAATTATATGTCGAATAGGCATATAAGAAAGTAAATTTCATTTAAATTAAATGTTGATTTGGTTAAAATTTGAAATGAAACTTTGCTTTGGTGATTTAGAAAATAAGATATAACCTTGGAACAAATAAATTTATTTATTTATGAGGTAGAAATGCAACATAAATATGCCATGTAGTAAGTTTATATGGATATTTAGAACATGAAGAAATCTAAATCTGGTTTGAGAAATTTTCATGTGTATCACGTTGTATTTATATCATGCTTAAAATGTAAGATGATTTGACTATATTAATCAATTTAAAAGTTATTAAATAACTTGTGTAATGAATATTCATAAGGAATATGTTTGGATATAGAATAACATCCTTGTCTTGGATCAGCTTCCATATTCTATAGATGAGTAATTGGTCAATATTTGTGCAAATTATCATAGCAAACAAACTTGAAGGTTTGGTTGGAATCAAACATTACATAATAGATATTATTGGTAACGTATTTATATTTTTAAATGACAAGTTATAAAAACTTGAAAATATATAATTGAGGTAACACTCAATATTAATCATGGAATCTTTGGAGACGACATGTTGATAAAAGTTGCATTATACATTAAAGAATTAGAATACTTTAAACTTCAAATGTGTTTTTGGAAGTTTAGTATAATAAATTGGTGATCAAGGGTGTTTCACAATTTTGGTACCATGTGGCAATATCAAACTATTTGAAAACACATGTGCAAAACTTCAATAATTAATTTATTGAAGAAAGTATTCTCAAAATTCCAGTAGGTTAAGATTGGTTGTTTTATGCTTTGTCAAACTAGTGTGAAGGTCACTACTAGAGGCATGATGCATCAACCATGTTTTTCATGCATTGATCTATTTAGTATTTGGATAAAGGATGTTAAGACATTATTATTTAATGGAATAAAGATTGGGTTTCGTTTATTCTTGTTATTTAATTTTGTATCCTATTTTACATGTTTTAATCCATGAATATATTATTATGCCAAATGTTCGTTGTTGATTAATAATTAGGGAATATTATTAAACTAAGACAATTCGAAATTGCGATAGAGTATACTTGAAAGTATATTGATCGATTTTGGATGATATTCGATGAATCAAATATTGGACTTATCCTAACTATATGATTATACTTTATGGATCTTTGTCATTAAGTATATCATAAATAGTTATCCTTAGACCTAAGATACTAAGAAACTGATGTGAATCTAGTGCATTTGTGTGGAATAATCTAACGCTAAACGTAACTGGTAGCAATAAGATTATTTTCAGAAGTGTTGCAAAACTCATAAGTTTTGCTTGTAGTCAATATGGAATTTGTTTCCTTAAAATTTATTTTCAAGTTTAATACAGCTGACCCCTCGTGGGATTAGTAAGATGTTTGTATGGCCGTACCCAAGTCTTTCTAAACTATGTTTAGAAGTTCTCGTAATCTTGCTTGAATCCGATGAACGAGAAACAAAATGGTTAATGAAAGGAATGACTGAGATCCATTTCTTTATTAACGTTGTATTAGAAATGAAAGGATAATAATAATGATTAATCATTAAAAGGTTTTATCCAAGAAACCTTACTCGAGTTGTACTAGAGATATTGCTAGTGTAACTAGACGCTAGTCAATGTAATCACGATATTCGAAATTTGTCCAAGTGAGAGCTGAAAGTTTATGGACATAAATTTAATAGTCATGTGTTAGGATCGAACTCGAGATTACGGGACTGCAAACAATACGTAAAGAGTTAATTTATTTAATAAATGTATTTATTATATTTATTAAATTAAATCGAGCTTTAACATTTAACCGTCGTTAAATTTAAGAGTTAAGGACTTAACGGTTAATGTGGAATAATTAACAAGATTTAAAGAAAGATCCGGAATACCCCTTTGTGGGTTGGGTCGGCGGTGGATAAAAGAAGGAAAAGGAAGAAAAGATTTCTTGCCTTATTTGGTTTATTACTTGGGCTCCAATATTTGCTAGCCTATATAAACACATCAAAACCTTTTTTATTTTTTGACCTCACTTTCTCTTGTCTCTCTTCCTTTGCCGATCAACTCCCACGAATACCCTAACAATTTCGTTTGGTTTTGGTTGGTTTTTTGGTTTATCTATTGCGATCAACTCCAAAAGAAAAACACCTTTTTTAGGGTTCCTTTTATCCTTTGGTTTTGGTTTAGCAATAATCTAGTCCTAGCCCCTCTCTAGGGTTGTTGGGTAGATTTTCCACAAGAGTAGGATCTCGGTTTACACGTGCTAGAATCACGGTTAGCTCGTTGTATTACGTGTGTACAAGAACATAATGTAGTCTTACTTTAGACTATATCTTGATTGTGTTCGTCATAAAGCCTAATTGGTGATTCGTTGGTGATCTTGTGGATCTTCACTAGGATAAAGGTATGTAACCCTAATTCGATTAATTATAATTGTGTTATTAATTATGATCTTGTTAAATCGCTTCCGCTATCTGTGCTTTGATCTTATTTATGGTTTTGTATAATTGTTATTAACTTAATAAACCTTCACTAAGATGAGTAAGTTAGATAGATTTCTTATTTCAGAAAGTTTATTTAACATGTTCCCTAATATTTCAGCCAATACTGGATCGATACTTATCAGACCATCGCCCTTTTTTACTACGCGAAATTGTTCTTGACTATGGTCCTGCCCCGTTCAAGTTTTACCATAACTGGATGAAACTTGAAGGTTTTGATAAACTCATTGAAGACAGTTGGATTTACTCACCAGTCGGAGCTTCAAATGCTTTACATCGTCTTGCTATTAAACTGAAGTACCTCAAAACGAAGATAAAGGAATGGTCCAAATGCAACAAGAAGGACACTAAATCTGGTAAGGAAAAAATTCATAACGATCTTCAGATTCTGGATGCGTCCACTGACAGTGGTAAATTTTCGGATCAATTACTAGCTAAAAGATCAGAGATCATCAACTCTTTGTCTGAAATCGATAAGCTTGCAGCAAGTGAAATGGCCCAAAAGGCTAAAATAAAATGGAGTATAGAAGGCGACGAAAATTCCAATTTCTATCATGGTATGTTTAATAAAAGGCGTAGTCAATTAAGTATTCGTGGTATCATGGATGAAGGAAGATGGATTCAAGACCCTTATAAAGTTGAAAAGGAATTTCTTCTCCATTTTTCTCAAAGATTTGATAGACCAGATTCAGCCCGTGCTCATCTCAATATGGAATTCCCAAATAAGCTCCCCCTCGACAAACAGCTGGACCTAGAAAGAGATGTCTCAAAAGCAGAGTTGAAAAACACAGTCTGGGACTGTGGGATTGATAAATCACCGGGTCCTGACGGATTCACCTTCAGGTTCTATAGGCATTACTGGCATATCCTTGTAAATGAGGTATTTGAAGCGGTAAACTGTTTTTTCAATGGCAGCAACATTCCTTCAGGTTGTAACTCCACTTTTATTACTTTGATCCCCAAAACGCCTAATGCTAATATAGTGAAAGATTTCCGTCCGATCAGCCTTATTGGAAGTCTTTATAAAATCATCGCTTAAATATTATCGAACCGCCTTGTCGAGGTGCTAGGTGATATTGTTAGTGAGGTGCAATCCGTATTTGTGGCAGATAGGCAAATCCTTGATGGGCCGTTTATCCTCAATAAAGTTATCCAGTGGTGCAAACTCAAAATAAAGCAATCTCTAATTTTCAAGGTTGATTTTGAAAAGGCGTTTGACTCAGTTCATTGGGACTTCTTGGATGACTTGCTGAAAAACTTTGGTTTTAAGAGTAAATAGTGTAACTGGATCCAACGGTGTCTTCAATCATCGAAAGGCTCTATTCTCGTCAACGGTAGTCCTACAGGGGAATTTCTTTTTCATAAAGGTCTTAAGCAAGGTGATCCTCTATCACCTTTCTTATTTATTTTAGTGATGGAAAGTCTTCATCTCTCCTTCCAAAGAGTGGTTGACGCAGGGCTATTTAAGGGTATCAAACTAAATCCTTTAACGACCTTTACTCATATGTTTTACGCGGACGATGTTGTATTCGTGGGAGAATGGTGTGAGGGTAACCTTACTACTCTTACTCATGTGCTCGAATGTTTCTATCGAGCATCCGGGATGCGTATCAACATGGCCAAGAGTAAAATCATAGGTACCTTGGTAGCAAAGAACATAATCGGTAATGCTGCTTCGAAACTAGGGTGTCTTATCCTCGACACTCCTTTTAAATACCTAGGTATCAAAGTTGGAAGCTCGATGACTAGGGTCAAAGCTTGGGAGGACGTCATTAATAAGGTATGTTCTCGTCTCTCGAAGTGGAAAATGAAATGCCTTTCTATAGGAGGGAGATTAACTCTTATTAAATCAGTCTTAAGCTACATTCCTATATTTCATTTGTCGATTTTTTAGCCTCCTCTTACTGTTCTTCATAAACTCGAATCCATTCAAGCTACTTTTTTTAATGCTCATGATTCGAAAGGACACAAATCTTCTTGGATAAAATGGTCGAAGGTTCAAGCTTCTAAAGCAAAGGTTGGTTTGGGTGTCTCAAGTCTCTTTGCTATTAACCGATCTCTTATGCTTAAATGGGTTTGGAAATTCCATACTCAAAGTTATTCTTTTTGGGCTAGAATCATTAAAGCCATTGATGGTGAAGATGGTCATATTGGTAAGAATATCACGATTTGTAATAATTCTAGCTGTCTATAAATCTTCAAAGAAATTGGTATTCTTCAACACCAAGGTTTTAACTTCATGGAATTCATGCGTTTAAAACTTGGTAACGGATGCAATACTTCTTTTTGGGATGATCATTGGATTGGAAATACAGCTCTTAGAAACCAATTTCCACGTCTGTATGCTCTTGAAACTTCTAAAACTATTACTGTTAGTTTAAAGCTGAACGATGATAGCCTAGACCACTCGTTCCGCAGGAACCCTAGAGGGGGTATAGAGAAAACTGAACTTACTGTGCTTTCTGATATGGTCTCACAGGTAACCCTTTTGCCTATGTTGGACAGGTGGTATTGGTCTCTTGAAGGATCTGGAGAATTTTCAGTCGCTTCTATTCGTAAGGAGATTGATGACAAAAGATGTTAGCCGTATTTAAAGTGATGGTCATATAATATACCGTTGCGAAGCTCGTGGAAAATGCTACATAATGGTGTTGAGATTTCTAGTATAATGTTTGGTATGTAACGGGAATTAGTCCCGAACACTCAAATGAGGAAGGCCTGCTATACTTTACACTTGTAGTATAAAAGGCCCCTAGCACCTCATTTAAGTGTGTGTGTTTTCCATTTCATAGTTTATAGAGAGAGAAACTTATGTCTTTCTCTCACTAGGAATTCACGACTTTTTTGTTTTCTCTTTATTCTTCATCTAATCTAATCTTTCTTTTTGGTTTAATCTTGTTCTTCATCATCTCTATTTCTTGTTCTACATAGTCGTGTGTTACATTCCTACAAGTGGTACCATTCGCCAAGGGATTCGTGGATAGCTCTTGGGTGTTGTCCTTGTTTTTCTTGCGTTTCGTGATCCATATATCATCTAAGTTGTTGTGGTAGAGATTTTGTATATTCACTTTGGCTAAAAACACAAAAATTTTGGGTGTTTTGATCATTTTTTGGCTTAAAATCTCGAATTGGTTGGGTTTTGTCCGAGAAAAGTGGGAATTTGGTACTATTCTGACAGGTTTCATCGGAAAAGGGTTTTATATTCTGACGGATATTCCGACAGAATTCCATCGGAAAAGGGTTTCTTCATTCCGATCGTTATTCTGATAGTCATTCCGATAGGTATTCTGATAGTAAATTCCGACAGGTATTCCGATAGTACATTCCGAGAGGTATTCCGATAGAACATTCCGACAGACATTCCGACAGGTATTCCGATAGCACATTCCGACAGGTATTCTGATAGCACATTCCGACAGACATTCCGACATGTATTCCGATGGACATTCCGACATGTATTCCGATGGACATTCCGATGGAAATTTTGTTCGAGTATTTTTTAGACTTAGCCACCATCTAGACTAGTCTCGACACATATTTTACACGAAGTTTAAAAAAAAGAGTTAAAATTTTTTAGGTCAAGTAAAATCAAATTTTTTTCCTACTAGTTATTGGCTATTTCAAACTCAATTTCAAAATTTGGCGATACAAAAATTTTTCGGCTTACCGTTTTGTCGGACTGAGAAATTTATTATCGGACTAAAAAAATAAATTAAAAAATCAGAAGTTTAAGAATTTCAACAACAATACACGCTTTCTACGAATTGAGATCCTGTTTTTCACACGACTTCTACGATGACGTCTCAACAAGATATTTATGCTGCGGATACTGAGAATCGTCCACCCATGCTTACCAAGGAGAATTACACTACATGGGCTAGTCGTCTCCTTCGTTATGCAAAATGTAAACCTTTGGGAAAGTTGATTGTCAACTCGATTCAAAAAGGGTCGTATGTTAGAAGAACAATTCTTGTGCCTGGGGACCCTACGAATGCTAACCCAGTGGCTGACTCTAGTCATGAGCAAACGGATGAAGAATTAACTGAAGATGAATCCAAACAACTCGACGTTGATGATCAAGCAATTCAAGTCATTCTCATGGGACTCCCTGAAGATGTTTATGCTGTTGTTGATAGTTTTGAAACCGCACACGAGATGTGGCTTAGGATTCATAAAATGATGAAGGGGAGTGAAATTGGTTTACAAGAAAAGGAAACTAAGTTGCTTCGTGAATGGGAGAAATTTACGTCTACCGAAGGGGAACAAATTGAACCTTATTATCATCAGTTTTCAACCCTCATGAATCACCTTAGAAGAAACAAACATGAACCTGCTCAAATTGCTGCCAACATCAAATTTTTTGATAATCTTCCTTCTGAATGGTCACGATATGTCACTCTTGTCAATCAAACCAAGGATCTTCATGTCGTGGACTACACTCAAGTATATGATTATTTGAAGATGAATCAAGATGAAGCTAACGAATTTAGGGCGGAACGACGGGCCAAGACACAAGATCTATTGGCTTTTATGGCAAACTCTCCATCATCGATGTCATATCCCATGGTACCTTACCATCAACCCTCAACAAGTAACTTCATGCCACAACAACAACAACAACAACAACTCACCTCTTATTGATATCAACCTCCTACTGCTGTGAATTACTTACAACAACCCATTGCCTGTTTTGATGACATCACCGATCCTACTCATGCGATTAATACTAGTCTTGCACTTCTCGCAAAGGCATTCAAATTTACCATTAACCCCACCAATAACAATCAGAGAATCTCCTCGAACACTAGAAATAGGCAGATTTCTCAACCTTTCATGAATGCGAATCAAGATCGCCAATTGGGAGTTGCTGGAAACACGGGGACTCAGTTTTAACAATATGGTCAGAATGTTGGGCAGACCGTTGGCAATGCAGGAAACCAGTATGGTAAAAACCGTGGTCAAAATCCGGGTGTTCCGAATACGGGTAATCAGAATGGGTTAATAGTTGTGCCAGCGGTTGGTAACCAGATGGGAAACATTGTGGCTGCAAGGGCTAAGAATACTGGTACGGGAAATGGAAACAACAATCGTCAGGTTCAGTGCTACAACTACAGGGGATTTGGTCATTATACTTGAGAGTGCACAGCCAAAAAGAAGAGGGATGCAGCGTCTTCAGACTCAGCTTCTCATAGCATAAAAGGAAGAGGCAGGGATCCCACTTCAATCTGAGGAATTTGATCTTATGACTTCTGCTGTAGAATATGACGAGGAAGAAGATGTGAATGCCAACTACATCCTGATGGCTAACTGATGAGACTGCTTTTATACATAGTCTCATCATTCAAAACGGGCTTTAAATGCACTAAATATCATGAAAATGGCCAAATATATGCTTGTGTTTGTTACTTGTGTATTTTAGGTACGGATATTGAGAAAATGAAAAAAGATCACAAGAATCATGCAAAAACGAACACGGGAAACGAAGCCGCACATTGAACAAAGCCCTAATGAAGATTTTCCAAGAAAAACCTTGAAGATTTGAAGATTATGCAAGAAGGGTCCTCCAATATTGAAGAATTGACACTTTAAACCCTTGTATCTTCATAATTACAAGATTGGTCCCTAAAGTTTGTCAAAATTACCAAAAGGGCCCTCCACTTTGAAGAATTGGCAAATTTGGTCCCTAAACAAAACTAAATTGTCAATATTAGTCCTCCTCAAAGTCAAACATATCATGAAGGCCTTCAAGTTACAAGAAATTACAAGTTTGGTCCTCAAAATATATCAAATTGCAAAAAGGACCCTTAACTATAAAGAATTGGCAAAAATGGTCCCTCATAAATCATGACTTGGCAATTTCAGTCCTCTGAAATTTCAACAATACAATTCAAGACCATTATATTTGAAGAAAATGCCAAATCAGCCCTTCAGGAATCAAGAATTGGCAAGAAATACCCCTGAAATTACTTTACAAAACTTTTTGGGGCAAAAGTGTGAAGTTGGAAACTTCATTAACAAAGGAAATCGGATTTGGGGCTGTTTTATTTGCAAGTGACAAGAATTAAAGAGATGAGGGGTTATTTATGGCAAACATCCAACCTTACCTAGACCAGTAGTGGGGTGACACGTGCCCCACTACCACTTCTCCACCAATCACCACACTCCTTTTGTCCACCTCAGCCTTCCACTTAGCCGGTTTATAACTAATTTAATTAATTATCCTTAAACACGCGCCAAACAAGTTTTTAAAAACTAAACCGGATTAAAACCTCACTATTCATAACTATGAACACAATTAGGGATTTCTTAATTACTTATAATTAAGCCCTATAAACCTCCAGATTAGTGATTAAGCATACCTTAGTCACATCCCAACCTTAAAAACGTGTCCCACATCACTCAAAAGACCCACATGAGATTCCCCTACACCAAGGATGAAGAAAATGCCAAAACCTTGACAGCCATCCAACCATCCAACCATCCTTGTTTCTGCTTTCATCTTAAGCATCAATGTGAGCCATTGATCACATTTTCACCTTGCCAACTCATGCAAACAGCCAAGAAAAGTCACAGGATCTTCAAGATATTCAAACCCTCAAGGGCATTTTAGGAACTTCATTAGCTAGGGTTTTATGTTTTTATGCATTCACTAGTTCACTTGTAGCCTATAAAAGGCATAGGATGTGCAACATTTGCACTTGCTCTTGAATTTTTCCTAAGTTTACAATTCTGTAAATCTCATTTTCATTAATGAAGTGTGTTTGAAATTGGTGAAGAAAAGTCAAGTGCAATTCTTATTTCCTGCTTATTACTGTTTAATGTTAACTAATCTTGAATCCTAAAACCTGTTTTCAAAGGAGTGTGCAATAGTTTGCATATTTTCCTATAATCTTGATATTTTGCTAAGATCTTGGTACACCTTGGAATTTTTGGGCTATAAGTTGATCATAGCACCCTGATATTGTGATATCAAGGTGTTGTGAGGCTTATAACTTGGGGATAATCAAGTATGGAGTACAAGAGTTGCATTAATCAAGGATTTGTCACTTTACTGTTTTTATATTTTTGTTTCTAAATTTGTTGAATCTTAGCAGGCTTGTTTGTGGAAGCTTGTTCTTATTCTTGCTAGCACATAAGCTCAAAATTCGTGGGTGTGGATGTACATCCATGAGGTTTGAACCATTCTACCTTAAATCTGCTTAAATTCTTGATTTTTGGTGATTTTGTGTGTTGCTTGTGTTCTTGTGGAATTTATGGTCTAATCTTGGTTAATACTGCATATTACATCTGTTAATGTGTTTGATTGGGCTTGGGTAGTCTTGGAATACACTTATACTTGTTTAAATTTGATTTGGAAAAGATAAAGGGTGTTTGGGATTATCTGTTTGAGATCATAGATTGCTATTGTGTTGTTAGAAAGTGTTGTTTATGTTTTGTATCTGCTATTCACTTGGTTGAGTGCTAGTTTCTGCAAGTTATTGGCTTTAAAACCTTAAATTCAAGATTGTGCTATATCTCATTGGTTTTGACTGTTTTTGACCTAAAATTTTGGTAATACTTAGAGTATATGCATGTTTAGGGATAAAAGGTGTTAAATCAAAGTTTATATAACCTGACTTGAAGATTTGAGTGTTTGAAATTGGCTTGTTGGTCAAGTATATCAGCAAAATGAAAAGTCTGCTTGTTTAAGTGTTCATCAGTAACTTTTGGTGCTTGAATCTTGATGTAGGCCTTGAATCAATGCATGTAACTTGTTAATTTATGTTCATCTGAATTAAATATAGCTTGTGTATGCTTTTGGTGCAATTTGGTTGGCTGAATTTTGCTTTTAAAACTTATTAAGTTCATAACTGCTTATGTTCATGTCTGTGAGATGTCTGGTGATTGATTGAATTAACTGTGCTAACTGGCTGATTGTGATTGTGATTTCTTTGTTGTTTCTGACTCCTTGTGATTCACTGATCACAAGGGTGCCTTGTTTGTAACTTGATTCCAAAAAAAAGTCACTAAAGACAAATAGTCAAGAAAGTCAAGTAGTGGGAAAAGTTCCCACTGCTTAACACCCAAAACTAGCCCCTGCTAGTGTAATTTGTCATTCAGCTTACTAATAAGCCATATTGGCTTATCCAGACTTGCAACAACTTACTTTTTGTAATAGATCTTCATCATTTGACCCATTTATTTAATCTGGAGCTTATCAGACCTTGGCTTTGACTTTTTGCTAGAAAACTCATAACTTTAACTTTTAGTTAAGTGCTTATCTGCTTATTTCAGCTTATTGAGTGTGCTTATTGAAAAACTTTTTGTTGATTAAGCTTAGTTAAGTCATTTAAAAGATTTAGAAACCTGAATCAACTCTTGGGGTGGCCTAGAACTCGAAAACGACTATTTTGTCATTTTGTGAAGATAGCTTTTAGCTTATTCAGGCTTACTCCTTGTGCTTATTTCAAATTTCTTTTTACAGATCTCTTAAGTAACTCAAAAGAAGCTTGTGTGTCTAATTTGAGCTTATGGCATCAGCTTATAGCTTAATGGGCCAAAAAGCCCATTAAGAATAAGCTGCTTTAAAATAAGCTAGCTTAAACATATTTTCAGCTTTTGGGCCTTCAGAGTTTTGTTCTTGAAATCAAATTTTGAGTCAGATAGGAGCTTTTGGGCTTATTTGGACAACATTTTGCTTATTGGGCCTATTTGAGCCCATTAAGGGGACTGTTTGGACTTTTAGCACATTTCTAGGCCCAATAGGGGTATTTTGTAATTTCAACTTCATTTCTGTGTTTATTAGGTTAAAATAAGCTAGTCTGCAACTTTTTAGAATGTTTTATAAATTTTGGATTTTTATTAATATTTTATTATTATTTTATTATTAAAAATTAAAATTTAGATTTTTCAAGTTTTTTCATTTTTCTTAGATTAAATACATTAAGTTAGGAATTTACATTTTTTAGAATATTTTTATTGTCATTAGATTAATTTTTAGAATTATTTTAAGTTTTAATAGTTTTTAATTATTTTTAAATGGTTTTTATTAATTTTAAAATTTTCAAAAATAATTTTAAGTTTAGTTAAGTCATTTTAGAGGTTTAAAATTGAAAAAAATCTCATTTTGGGCTTTTTGTTAATTAAACTGATTTTTTAGGCTTTAATTAGTATTAAAAAAATTATTTAATTATATAAAAGGTTTGAGTGATTTTTGATTTTTTGTAAACTCTAATTATATTATTTAGGATTTATTGCAATTTTTTAGGAATTTTTAGGGTAAATTTTTAATTTTGTCACTTTTTACGGTTTTACGTGTACGACTTTTCGTCTTAGTGTAATTTCTAATCGTAACCGTCATTCTCTTCTAATCTCTCTTCTATTTTCTTTTCTCGTCAATATAATCACAAAATTTAATCATCTCTTAACACACAAAACAAGCCTCCTTGAGAACGATCCCCACTTTTGGGTCATTTGTGCACGATTTTCCTAAATCGTCGTACTTACCCTAATTACACTTTGTTTTCCTAAACAAGGTTGTAAAACTCAACTATCACTAACTTACAACAAGCATCTACCTCAGGAATGCATGTTGACAGAGCTCCCGTTTATGATTCAGACGGTCCCTCTGAGGTACATCCACGTTTCGATGATAATGATATATATAGTACGTCTAATCAGGAGGAGGAGTATACTGAGATGCTTGAGCCCTATATTAAGACACACGGGGATCAAACGAATAATAGTAATATTAGTTCGAATGAGCCCAGTGTGGAACTTAGTGTGGATCAAGTTGCCCAGCTTACAACCCTTCCTGATGCGGCACATGCGTATTATAAATCTTTATTTGATAAGCTTGCTAAGGATGTTGTCCATGCTACGGTGGTTAATAATAAGTTTAGAGAAACTAATGCCAAACTGACCACTGAGCTTGCGGGATATAAGGAACGGGAGAAAAGTTTTGAAATTCATCAGACTAAAATTAAAGAACTTGAACAAGCTCATGCTACATCGGTTTATCAAGAAAAATGCACAACTAAGAAATTAAATGCCTTACATTTAAGTAGTGCTAAAAAGATAAGTGAATTTAATGATGAAATCACCTCTCTTAATAAACAGCTTTCAACTGAAAAATCTACTATTTTAGATTTAAAAGAAGAACGAAAAAAGCTAAAACATGATTTCAAAATTCGAGAAGAAGGGCTTCTTGAGGATTTTTGCAAAGCTCATGATAGGATTAGAGAATTAGACAACCTTTTAGTAAACGTGGCCAAACTATGCAGACGATAAATATGCTCGCACCAAAAGTGAATGAGATAAATTACACTCGTTACAATTTGGCTTTAGGTTGCCCTCTTCCTCCTAATCCCGGATATCTTAAGCAAGTTTAGGCCACTAATGAAACTTTATATAATGGTAGTGTGCTCTTGTCTGATGAGCATGATCCTCCTAGTGTGCATGATTCTGAGGAAACTACTGAACTTGCAGTAGAGACTCGTTTAAGAACGAAAAAGCTTGATAAAAAAGTGACACCCGTTTATTATCCAAAAGTTAATCCTCCAACTGTTTTTTTTCGGTCTAAAACGAGTACTGAAATGCTTTTGCTCCCAAGTGAGGAATTGTCTGATGACCCTCCTAAACTGAGTATCACACGCTGATTTTTAAACGAGCTTAAAGATAACTTTGTCATCCTTAAACGTGTTGTTAATTCCAAAATCACGGGAGGAAATTTTACATCACCAATTCAGATTGAGGTTCAGAAAATTCTTCAAAATGATATTAATCCGATTATTAATCAAGTTGATGCTCGGTTAGGCAATTTGGAAAACGCTTTTCTAAAAGAATTAGCCAACTTTGTTGAAGACTTTAAATCTTTGACGAAGGAAGCTGATGAATCTCTTGATAAAATCAAAGTTTTGGAAAACGATATTGAAGGCCTCTCTAGAGCTCGTGATTGTATTGATAGTAGCCCTGTTGAGTTAGGTACCTCTATGTCGCATAATGAAAACCTCCAAACTGAGCTTGATCTTATGAAAGAGAAAATGGAATCTTAAGTCATTAAAAAGGATAAAGAATTCATCGATCTTTGGAATAAATTTGTCAAAAAATGTGATGAATGCAAATATGACAAGTTTTCTTACAAAAAAGCTTACAATGAAATGCAATAAAAAATCGTATGTTTGACAGCTCAGTTGGGAGGTGCTCAGGGAACCAATCTGGCTTCTTCAAGGTTAGAGAAGTGTTCAGAAGCTTATCAGTGATGGAAATGTTCAGAAGCTTAAGGCTAAAATTGCAGATTTAGAATCTGTTGTTGTTTCATATAAGCGGGCAGTTGAACAAAGTAAGTCTGTCTATCAGAAACTTATTGATAATATCTATGAGAACTGTAAGTTAAAAGCCTTATTAAAAGATACGACTTCTGAGCCTAGTACGATTCAAACACCAGCAACCTCGGGACCCACTTGTATTGTTGTGACACCTTTTCCCAAGGTTGCTGGAACGAAAACTACTGTGATTGCCCCAGGAATGTTCCGTGTTAGTTCTCCCTCTGTGCCTAGCAAACAACATAAAGCAAGCGTTAGGACAAAACCGATCACTATAACTCAACCACAAGTCATTGATTTAAAAAGTGCTAATTCTAATAGACGTGTGTCTTCTTCTACAGGAATAAACAACTACACTAAGAGCAGAACGCCTCAGCCTACGAGCAATACAAGGAATAATAGGGCCCCTTTTGCCTCTAGTAGTCGCCCCAAGATCAATAATGTGGAAGTAGAAGAACACCCTAGGAATTTACCGTCTTTTAATCATAATCAGAAACTTAATTCATCTGAATGTAATGACTTTAAGCTTGCTATTCGAAATAAAAAATCTGAAGTTATTTGTGCTAAATGTAATAAATGTTTCTTTACTTTTAGTCATGATGCTTGTGGTTTGACTATGAATGGTTTGAATTATGGTGGTTACACTTGAATTGACAAGCTGTCAGTCAGTGAACAACAACGTACTCCTAAGGCTAAGGTGTATTTTCCAAAAAGTACGCACGTAGGGTCCACAGAAAGTCTTGCTAAGCCTAGTAGCCCTTGATTCACCTCTAAATGGTTGCCTACTGGTAGAAATTTTGACTGTAGTGTCAAAATTATCGACACTAGTAGATCTCATACTGATAGTGAAATGTCGGTATGTGATACGGCTTAATTATCATCTAACCCTACAGGAACCTATGTCATCGGTTGCCAAAATATTTTCTTCTCTTATCATTGGCAGGCTGTTGAAATTTATCTCTGGTGCGTGGACTCGGGCTGTTCCAAACATATGACAGGGACTCGAAGCCTTCTCAAGAACTTTGTATGGCGTTTCATGGGAACTGTTCGATTTGGAAATGATCATGTTGCGGCGATTCTAGGCTATGGTGATCTTCATTGGGGAAATATAATCATCACCAGAGTCTCTTTTGTTGATGGCTTGGGACATAATTTATTCTCGGTTGGGCAATTTTGTGATTCAGACTTGGAGGTTGCTTTCAGAAGTCATACATGTTTTGTAAGAGATCTTGAAGGAATTGATTTGTTGAAAGGAAATCGTACCACCAACCTTTACACCATTGATCTTTTTCAAATGTCTGTTGCTTCTCCAATTTGTCTCGTGGCCCGAGCCACATCAACAAAGTCATGGTTATGGCATCAAAGGTTATCTCATCCTAATTTCGATGCCATCACCCAACTTGCGAAAGATGATCTCGTTACCAGTCTTCCAAACTTTAAATATACAAAAGACCATCTTTGTCCTTCCTGTGAGCAAGGTAAAAGTAAGAAGAAGCCTCACAAACCCAAACATGTTCCCAACTCAACAAATACGTTACATCTCTTACATATGGATTTGTGTGGCTCAATGACAATCAAAAGCATTAATGGAAAGCGGTATGTCCTAGTAATTGTGGATGATTATTCTCGTTACACATGGGTTTATTTTCTTGCTTCAAAAGATGAAGCACCTGATGTAATTATTAACTTCTTGAAGAAAACATCAGTACTACTGCAAGCCCCTGTCATTACTGTGAGAACAGATAACGGCACAGAATTCACCAATCAGAAACTGAAAGCTTACTTTGACGAAGTTGGGATCCCTCATCAAACTTCGGCTGTAAGAACTCCAGAGCAGAATGGAGTTGTGGAACGGAGGAATCGTACATTAGTGGAAGCTTCTCGAACGATGCTTCTCTCCTTCAGTGCACCGTTATTCCTTTGGGCTGATGTCATTGCAACTGTATGAAATAGTCAAAACCGCTCCATTATTCCCACCCGATTCAACAAAACACCTTATGAGATCATTAATGGACGAAAACCGGATATATCGCTTCTACATGTATTCGGGGCTCTATGTTATCCAAAGAATGATCGTGAAGATATCGGTAAACTTGAACCTAAAGGTGATATTGGCTTTTTCATTGGTTATTCTTCAACTGCTTGTGCTTATAGGGTTTATAATTGAAGGACAAGAAAGGTAATCGAGACTATGAATGTTACCTTTGATGAACTCTCGGGTATGGCCTCTCAACATAGAAGTTCACATCCCGAGCTTCAAGTTCAGACTTCTGGACACGTAAGTTCAGGACTCGCGCTTCAATTTGCACCGTCAGCAATCTCATCGTTACAACCCTCAGAACGTGACTTGGAAGTTTTATTTGGGCTAATCTATGATGAATATATGGAGGGTCCTTCGTCATTTGGTGTTCCTCAAAATGCCCCGGCTGCAGATGCTACGGTAGTTCCAGAACCACCAATTGCATCTACACAAACGGCATCCGTTTTTGCACCATCTACGTCAACCTCAACCATATTGACTCCAAACATTCCAACCACTTCTCCGACTGCTGACGCAACTTAACAACATTCTCAGCAAATTCCTACTCATGTTCATCTTCAGAATGAAAGAGTTGCTGAAAATGAAAACAATGCGATGCTCAACGAACACGAGTTTGTTAATCCATTTGCGGCTTCCACAAGTTCTACTCAGCCTTCAACACCATATGTGGATCCGTCGAGCTCGCATCAAGTTTCTCATACACTTCCACATGAACACAAATTGACTAAGAATCATCCTTTGGTTCAAGTGATTGGCAATCTCTCACGACCAGTCTCAACACGAAATCAGCTACGTACCGACGGTGATATGTGTATCTACGCACTATCAGTCATCACAATGGAACCAGGAAGTGTGAAAGAAGCAATGACCAATGCATCATGGATTGAGTCTATGCAAGAAGAACTCAATCAGTTCATCCGGCTTGATGTATGGGAGTTAGTACCTCGACCGGACAATATCAATCCCCTTACTTTGAAATGGTTATTCAAAAACAAGATGGATGAGGAGCAAACGGTCATTAGGAACAAGACTCGGTTAGTCGTGAGAGGTTATAAACAACAGGAGGGAATTGATTTTGCAGAATCCTTCGCCCGGTTGCTCGAATGGAAGCTATTAGGATTTTCTTGGCATACGCGACACACAAATCATTCACTGTGTATCAAATGGACGTGAAGACGGCTTTCTTGCATGGGCCGTTAAAAGAAGATGTGTATGTATGTCAACCTGAAGGTTTCATCAATACCGAACATCCAAGCCATGTCTACAAGTTGAAAAAGGCAATTTATGGTTTGAAACAAGCACCGAGGGCATGGTACGACGAATTATCATCATTTATTCTACAAAATCACTTCAGCAAAGGAACCATTGATCCAACGTTGTTTATCAAGCACTACGGCAACGACATCTTGGTGGCTCAGGTCTATGTAGATGATATTATATTTGGTTCTACTAACCCAAAATATTCCATATTATTTGCTGACCTTATGAAAAGTCGATTCGAAATGTCCATGATGGGGGAAATGACGTTTTTTCTTGGTCTCCAAGTTCACCAATCCCCCCGTGGTATTTTCATAAATCAGTCCAAGTATGTGCTTGAGATACTAACGAAATTTGGCATGGAAAACTATGATCCTATTGGTACTCCAATGGACACTAAACACAAGCTTGATTTGGATAAGAAAGGGACATTTGTAGATGCTACAAATACCGAAGCATGATCAGGTCCCTTATGTACTTAACCTCAAGCAGACCGAACATTGTGCATGCTACTTGTTTATGTGCTCGGTACCAGGCTAAGCCAACCGAGAAGCACCTCAGGGAGGTTAAAAGGATCTTTCGTTATCTCCGGGGAACCATTCACATGGGTCTCTGGTATACGAAGGATTCTGGTTTTAATCTAACTGGTTTTTCAGATGCCGACCATGCTGGGTGTCATGATACATTCCAGAGCACTTCCAATGGAGCATAATTCTTAGGCGAGAAGCTTGTGAGCTAGTCCTCAAGAAAACAAGATTGCATGGCGTTGTCCACCGCGGAAGCAGAATATGTGTCTCTATCTGTGTGTAGTGCTCAAGTCCTTTGGATGCGAACACAACTCACGGATTATGGCTTTCACTTTAGTAAGGTTCCTATTTATTGTGATTCACAATCAGCCATAGCCATATCCTGCAACCTGGTCCAACACTCCAAGACCAAGCACATTGCTATCCGCTTCCATTTCATAAAGGAGCATGTGGAAAGAGGAACGATCGAACTGTATTTTGTCAACACGGACTACCAACTAGCCGACATCTTCACCAAAGCTCTTTCTCAAGAAAGATTTGAATTCCTGGTTCGTCGACTTGGTATGCGTAGTTTCACTCCAGATGAACTTGAACGTCTTGCACATTCGCAGTAATCTTGTATATATCTATCAGAAAATCAAAATACAAAAATATAAAACCTATAAAAACAAAATAAAAAATGAGAAAATCTTTCAAAAATACCAAAAATATTCTTCTCTGACATGTCTCTCAGCATCGATAATATGGACGTACTTAGAAATGTTGTTTAATAACGACACGGGTACGTACATAAAGTTCGAATGAGAGTTCAAATGTTTTCAAAACATGTCTTTTCTATTTTCTTCTCATAATGGCTTATATTTACATGTCAGACTATAACCCAGTCCCCAAATAAAGGAAAATCTTTGACTTATCCTCAACAAATTAGAAATTAATTTTTCTCGGTCATGGGCTTATATCAAAACATTCAAAGTTTTAAGCTCATGAACACAAGGAAAATGTTCATTAATGTACATTATTCTTTAACAACGTGAAAGTAAGTTTTCTCGGGTTTTTTAGCACGATTTTTCAAAGTATTTCAAAACTGTGTGCTCATATACTCCCCTAATTTTAATTAGAATTTCTTTTCGAGGGGGAGTACAAACTTTCATGCAACATCATTCTCTCCACGTTTCATCACTAATTTCACAAAAATTTCAATGTCATGCAATTTTTGAGGGGGAGAATAGTGATTAAAATGTGTTATCTTGGATAAGATCTTTGATATAAGTACTTTCTCTTCCTAATATGTGCAAAAACCTTTCCTTTTATGATGCACATATGTAGGGGGAGCGTTTTGGTGATACAAAAAAACCTTCAAGGTGTAAACACTGATTTCATCAACACCTTGATTGCTTTTTCAACAGGTTTTTCTAGTTATGATATCTATACCCTTCAACACATTAATTAACGACGGTATTGGTGTCAAAAGGTGGTTAGGTATTCGTCCTATGATCCAACCAGAACCGGAGGGATCTTCCCAGGTACAATCCATTAGAATTTAGATGTCCTTAGGAAAGATAGAGTAGTTGAGTGTACCGGAAAAATGCCGACTAATGACTCAAGCTAGCACTGGAACAATCATAACAAGGTGCTAGTTATGAAGTCTTGGTAAGAATTGAAGGGGTTGAAGAATGAAAAAAAATGTAAGGATAAAGGGTGTAAAGAAAGAAGCCCTCCATACAGCTTAGGCAGAAACCGGGTCAATACATCTATTATCAGAATCACTTTGATGATTTCTGATACTGAATTCAAAGCATCATGGACCCAGTGATGCAATGCACAACCCTTCCCATCCTACTCAAGCTTCTCTCAAAAGAAGTCTATTTTATTGTCACGGAGTTCAACTCATTTCTATCAACTTTCTCACTCCGAGATAGTAGATACTGAAAAGGTGGCAGCCTGCTCCAGCCTCCGATCACCAAATAAACATGCACTTATAGAGTCTAGAGCCAACGAGATTCATCTAAAATCTCATTAGGACACTTATTCCATATATCAATTGTTGTTCATCATTAGAACACAAGCGATAATTTACAGAGTTCTACGCTCTATCCCTATGATATTGCCAAAACACTCAGAGTGATACTCTTTAGTATTCACAGTGATGAATGGAAATCCTTCCAGTGTTAACATCAAACAGCACTACGGTAGGTCATATGTAAGATTCACTTGAATTAAACATATGTTAACTGGAAAGCAACAGTAGTTTGATTCTTTCTTGATTCAAACTCGTTCCAGGTCTCGACGCAATATCTTTATGATCTTGCCAGAACATTCAGGGTAATACTTCTTAGTATTTACTGTGATGAATGGAAATCCTTCCAGTGTCATCATCAAACCGCACTGCGGTAGGTAACTTGTGAGATTCTATACGAATCAAACTTGTGTAAACTGGAAAGCAACAATGGTTTGTTTCTTAATTGATTCAAACTTATTCCAGTTAATGAATTGATGACTTAAGCAGCAGAATGGAACTGCATGATTCACTCTTTACTATGAACTATCTTTTGAGATGTTCAAGTAATGAGAACGTCTACCACAGCCGGAAACCCCGTCAAGGAAGTTCTTTGAACTTACCTAATCACAGGTACAGTATTCGTACTGTATAACGGGAAACCGGAGGAATGCAAACGGCGACGTAACCTCAAGAGTCGTAATTCAAGACCACATGCTCATGTAAAAGAAGAAAGCTCAAGAACATCTAAAGACAAAGACTTCCGCTACTCTGATGATCAAGGGAGATTGTTAACAAGCTTTCATCTCAAATCAAAGTTTTAGTATGTGGGGAAAGACACAAAAACACAAGATGGCAAAGTTTTAAGATCAAGTCAAGGCAAAGATCAAAGATCCAAGATCACAAGTCATGAAAGGAACTATGAAAGAACTCTCAAGACAACGAGCTTCAAAGTCAACAAAACCAAAAAAAGTGAAGTCACATATTACATGACCACCCCTTAGGGGGAGATTGTTAGCCGTTGTTGTCCCATATATTTAGATGATATAGCACGAATTAAAGAAAGAAAATAGATGAAGAAGATGAATTCTAGAGAGAGAAAGTAGTGAGATAAAGTAGAGAGAAAATGGTTGGAGAAACTAGGTGATATTAGATTGAGAGAAAATGAAATGACCAACACCTTTCCTAACATGCTAGGAAGGGTATATATAGTCCACCCACATGCGGGCTTCTTTATGGACTATATGGTTTGGGTCGGGCTTTCCTTTTAGGCTTTAGTTACTTATCAATGAACTTTAGCCTAAAGTTAAGCCCGTATAACACGACTAATATACTACCTATTACAACGTTCTAAAATACGATACATAATAAACATATGACCGAGCATTCTTGTTTGACTCAATATTTTGAGGCTAACAATCTCCCCCAATGAGAGGTCATAAACCTTGGTCATTTAGGAAATTTATAGAGATCACTAATCTCGCAATAAATGGGTCTTGAACGTGTAATTTAGTCTTAATTCTTCATGCTGTGATCTTTAAGCCTTTGTCGTTGTCTTTCGACTTTGTCTTTAAGCTTGAGATCTTCAAATCATCCTTGACTTGTCTTTGCCATCTTGCGATCTTGTGTCTTCATCCACATGCTCACACTAATAATTGTTGAATATGTCTTTAGGCATGAGTATGTGGTTTCTGAATCATTGACTTTGCTGTGTACACCGTGACGCCACCTTCTCGAGACAAAACATAGACACGGACTGAATGGCTTTGACATTCGTCCTAAATCGGTAGCGTTTTACCTCCGGTCAGTGAAGACCGTTATACGATATTAAATACCGTACCTATGATAGGTAGATTCAATTAAGAATCTCCTTGACAGGGTTTCGCGGCTGTACTAGCCGTTCTCTTTACTCGGTCGTCTTAAAGCAAGACTGCGAACATAAAGAGTGAATCAATTGGATAGATATCCGCTTGATAAAAGTCGTCAATTCAAATTCCTGGAACAAGTGTGATTCGTAAAGAATCTTACCATTGTTGCTTTCCAGTTGACACAAGCTTGATTCATAAGAATCTCAAAAGTCACCTACCGTAGCGCTGTTTGATGTTGACGCTAGAAGGATTTCCATTCATCACTGTGAATATTAATGAATATCACTCTGAATGTTCTGGCAAGACCATAAAGATATTGCGTAGAAACCTGAAACGAGTTTGAATCAATTCAGAATCAAACCACTGTTGCTTTTCAGTTTTACACATGTTCAATTCATAAAGAATCTTGCATATGACCTACCGCAGTGCTGTTTGATGTTAACACTGGAAGGATTTCCACTCATCATTGTGAATACTAAGTAGTATTACTCTGAGTGTTCTAGCAATATCGCAAGGATATAGCGTAGGACTCTCTTGATCTTCATCCGTGTGTCCTAACGAGATTTGATTGATCTCTTGGCTCTAGACTCAATTTATGCACTTTTAGTGGTCGGAGGCTTGAGCAGATGCCACCTATTCAATATCAACTATCTCGAAATGAGAAAGTCAATAGAAGTCATGTTGTTCTCCGTGACAATAAAACAAACTTCTTTTGAGAGAGGCCTGAGTAGCTAGGAAAGCGTTGTGCATACATCACTGGGTCCATGATGAGTTTGTCTTCATGATGAGTTGACCCGGTTTCTGCCTAAGTTGTATGGAGGGCTTCTTTCTTTTCACCCTTTATCCTTACATTTCTTTTTCATTCTTCAACCCCTTCAATGCTTACCAAGACATCATTACTAGCACCTTGTTGTGATTGTTCCAGTGCTAGCATCAGTACTTAGTCGGCATTCTGCTACGTTCACGTTCTACTCCATCTTTCCTAAGGACTTCTAATAATCTATTGGATTGTCCCTGGGAAGATCCCTCCGGTTCTGGTTGGATCATAGGACTTAAACCTAACCACCCTTTTGACACCAATAACGTCGTGGATTAAAGATGTTGTGGGTATTTGATCGTAACCATGAAAAACCACTTTAAATTCTAACAAAGTGTTTGAAAAACATTTAACACCTTGCTAGTTTTGTCGTTTCATAAAAGCTCCCCCTTCACATGTGCATCGATAATCGAAAGTGTTTCGCACATGTAGGTAAGAGTTAAAGTGCTTGAGTCTTATATAAGATCACATTTTAATAACATTTTCTCCCCCTATCTCTAATATATAAAATCTTTTGATATTAGAGATACCAAATTTGATTAAAATATATTTTAAAAAATAGTCTTGAAAATCTCTGGGAGAAAGATGTGTTAATCTTTGCATGATGTTAAAATGCTCCCCCTCAAAAATTTATCCAATGGAATTGTCATTACGAGGATATGATCCACATTAAAATTTTAAGGATATGAGTTGTTGAACACACAATTTTTGAAAGATTTTGAATATCATTGAGAAATTCTTGAAAAAATTGTGTTCAACGCTTTTTGAAAAATCAATTCTTTTTGTCGAAAAGGTTTTTCTAAAGCATAATAGTTCATAGACTTTGAATGTCTTGACGAATCCACTCAAGTGTAAGAAGATTTAACTTCTTTTGCTAAGGGTAAGAGTACAAAAGCGTACACTCCCCCGTGAATTTAGATCCGGGTTGCAATCTGAAAGTGATTACAAGCCATTGTGTTGAGCTCAAAACATTGAATGTTTTGTGACAAGCTCAACCCGTGATAGATTGCTCCACCCGTTGTTTGGAAAATATTGTCCGAAATAGAAAATTTCCTTTATTAAAAGAAGAAATGACATGTTTTGAAAAATATTTACAACTTTCATTCGAGCTTTATGTACACACCCGTGTCGTTATTGAGCGACATTTCTAGGCACGTCCATATTATCGATACTGAAAGACATGTCGAGAAGAATATTTTTGGATTTTGAAAGATTTTTTAATTTTGTGTTTTGTTTTTATATGTTTTATATTTTTGTATTTTGCTTTTTCAAAGATATTTACAGGTTGATGTTTGATAGATAAATCAAGTAGGCACCTTTGCCATAATCTCCACGTCTGTTGGAGTGAAACATCTCATACCAATTTGCCTAACAAGGTACTCAAACCTATCTTTCGACAGAGCTTTCGTAAACAAATTGGCTAATTGGTAATCCGTTCCAACAAACTATAGTTCAACGATACCTCTTTCAACTTGTTCCTTAATGAAGTGATATCGGACATCAATGTGCTTCGTGCAGGAATGTTGTACCGGATTGCAGGAGATGGCTATGGCCGACTTTGAGTCACAGTACATAGGTACTTTATCAAAGTGAAAGCCATAATCTGTGAGTTGTGTTCTCATCCGTAGAACTTGAGCACAACACGCAGATAGAGACACATACTCCGCTTCGGCTGATGAAAGTGACGTGCAATCCTGCTTCTTGGAAGACCATCCCACAAGCTTATCTTGACCTAGAAATTATGCACCACCAGAAGTACTTTTTTGTGTATCAAGACACCCTGCATGATTAGAATCTGAATAGGCCGTTAGAAAGAAACTGGTTTCCCTCGGATACCAGAGTCCCAAATGAATGGTATTCTTAAGGTACCAAAAGATCCGTTTAACCTCCTTGAGGTGCTTTTCAGTGGGTCGTGCTTGATATCGTGCACAATAGCATGTAGCATGATGAATATCAGGTCTGCTTGCTGTCAAATACATGAGGGACCCGATCATGGAACGATATCTCGTTTGATCTATGGGTAATCCCTCCAAGTCAGCATCTAGCGGTGTTGTTGATAATGGTGTCCCAACGGGGTCACATGAAGTCATACCATGCTTTTTGATTATCTCTTGACAATACTTAGCTTGGTTTATAAAGATACCACTTGGGGATTGGTGAACTTGAATTCCTAGAAAGAATTTTAGTTCGCCGATCATTGACATTTCAAATTTGTTGTGCATTACTTTTTCAAACCATTTTGAAACTTTTGGGTTTGTAGACCCAAAAATAATGTCATCAACATAAATTTGCACAAGCAAAATGTCATCCCCATATTTATAAGTGAACAAAGTTAGATCAATGGAACCTGTTGAGAAACCTTTGGATACCAGAAATTTCGAGAGCTCGTCGTACCATGCCATTGGAGCTTGCTTGAGTCCATATAGTGCCTTGTGGAGACGATACACCTTGTCAGGATATGAGGATTGACGAATCCTTCCAGCTGCGTGACATGGACTTCTTCCTTCAAAGGACCGTTAAGAAACGCCTTCTTTACGTCCATTTGATAGACAGTGAATCCCTTATGTGCAGCATAAGCAAGGAAAATCCTGACCGATTCCATACGAGCAACTGGTGCAAATGATTCGTCAAAATCAATTCCCTCTTTCTGGCCATACCCCTTAGCCACTAGCCTTGCTTTTTTCTTGATGATCGTGTTTTCTTCATCCATCTTGTTTTTCCAGATCCAACGAAGATTTAGAGGAATCACATCGTATGGTCTGTCAACAAGTTCCCAGACTTTAAGTCTTTCAAATTTTTGAAGTTCATCCGTCATCGATTCAATCCAAGCATGATCAGCAATGGCTTCTTTGATGTTTTTCGGTTCAGCAGTACTCACGGCGAGTGCGAACATACAAACATCGCCATCGGTTGCTTGTTGTCGTCTTGTACGAACAGGCTGTGAAGGGTTTCCAGTTACGTGAACCAAAGGATGATCTCGGGTCCAATGATGTGTTGAAGGATGTCGTTGATAAAACGTATGCATATTTGACGGATCAACATGGCGAGTAGAAGACTCTCTAGTTTCGTGTACCGGTGTACCGAATGGGTTGTGAAAATCGTCATCGTCAGATAATGCATCGTCTGCTTGATTTGTGTTCTCTGGAGCAATGACAATAGTTGTGGATGTTGTAGGAGCGATTGTTGAAGTGATATTCTGAGGAGGTAAATCTGTAGCAACCCGTGTTGAAGTAGATGAAGTTGTATCCTTTTGTTGACGATGATCGGTATCATCATTCTTATCATGAGTGACAGCGGAAGACTTTGATACAACTTGTTTCTCCCCCGTGAAATACTCATCAAACATTGGTCCATATAACATTTCCAACTCTTCAAGTGTCGTGTCCACAGTCATATCTGCTCTAGGAACATGTTCAGGAACCAGCTTTAAACTTGACGGTTCATTGCTGTGGTCTTGAGTTCCGAGTTCCGTGCGGTTGTGAACGGAAGTCGTTTGTCGTTGTGGATCGGGACATAAACTGTTTTGTTCAAGTGCCATTTCTTGTAATTCATCAAATCTGATATGAATAGTCTCGACTATCAATTTTGTTCTCTTGTTGTATACTCTGTATCCCTTAGACTGAGTTGCATATCCCACTAGAATGCATGCATCACCTTTCTCTTTCATCTTGTCCAGATTTTCACCATCTCGAATAATGTAACACGTACATCCAAAAACATGAAGGTGTTTGAGTGAAGGTTTGCGATCATTAATTATGTGATATGGTGTCTTTTCGTGTCTTGGGATAATTAAGGAGCGGTTTTGTGTGTAGCATGCGGTTGACACGGATTCGGCCCAAAAGTATAGTGGACGTTTTGAAGCGGATAATAATGTTCGAGCAGCCTCAACTAAAGTACGGTTTCGTCTTTCAACAACGCCGTTTTGTTCGGGTGTTCGAGCAATAGATGTTTCATGTTCAATTCCTTCGGCTTCAAAATAGTTTCTCAGTTTTGAATTTAAAAATTATGTACCTCTGTCAGTACGAACCACTTTAACTTGAGCTTGAAGACCACGTTGTATCACTTTAAGGAAGCTGATGAGAACATCAGGTGTTTCATCCTTGGACCTCAAGAAGTGAGTGCATGTGTACCTTGAGTAGTCATCGACAATAACCATAACGTATTTCTTCCCATTGATACTATGAACACGCATGGGACCACACAAATCTATATGAAGAAGATCTAACCGTCCTTTAGAGCTTGGTGTAGTCTTTGTCTTAAAACTACTCCGTTTAGCTTTACAAAGCTCACAAGAAGAACAAAGATGATCTTTGATGAATTTCAAGTTAGGAAGGCCTCGCACAATATCTTTCTTGGAAAGCAAGTTGATGGTATCAAAGTTAAGATGCGATAAACGTTGATGCCATAACCAAGCTTGAGTCGTTGAAGCTTTAGCCATAAAACAGATTGGAGTTAAAGATGTAGAGTCTTCTAGTGAAATAGTGTAGAGATCAGTACCCCGTGTTCCAGTAAGTAAGTCATTCCCAGCATAATCACGAACAAAACATGTCTTCTTTCTAAAAGCAACCTCCAAATCCGCATCACAGAATTGACCAACCGAGAAAAGATTATGATTGAGCCCTTCGACGTACTAGACCCTTTTGATAGTGATATTCCCCTGAACCAAGTCTCCATATCCTAGGATCGGTGCAAATTGATCATTTCCGAATCGGACCGTACCCAGGAACTTCTCCACGAAGTTAATTAGAAGCTTAAGATTCCCCGTCATGTGCTTCGTGCATCCGGAGTCCAGTATGAAGAGAATTATTTCGATCACCTGCAGAAGAATTAGAACACGATGGAGCATTTGCTAAATTGTATTCCATGTTAGTTGTGATTTCCGATTCATTAGTTTCCCTAGTTTCATCACTTAGAGTCACACTAACGCACCTAGTCACATTTTCTGTCCTAACCTTAGGCATCCATTTATATCCTGGAGGACATTGATTAGCAAACCACCATTTCCAAGGCTTGCTAGCAGACTCATATAATTCCCTAATTCTGCTTCTAGGGTTCTAAGTGGTGGAGTCTAATGCAATACTTTTCTTAGGGGGTTGCACCAGAATGGTTCACTTTGCGTTTGGGTTTTCTAGCACTAATAGGCATCACAGTTTGCTTCTTAGTTCTAGTTTCTACGCCTTTGACATTATTCGAAACACACATAGCATGATTAGCATTAGCACACTTTACACATTTCACACAAACAAACTTAACATTCAAAGCATTCAAAGTCAAATCATTCATATCGTCATTACACGCGATTACAGACGTTCTATTCTTAGAAACATTGAAAATCCTAGGGTGGTCTTCTACTGTCTTCATCTTTCCTTGACTTTTGTTTTGCCAAACTTTTTCATTCATGCGAGTGCTCTTAAGCTGGGGCCGGCTAACACTATCATTGGGGACTACTCCTGTAGTAAAAGACACATGTCTATTAGTGTTTCTAGAAGTCTGAGGTGAGTGACTTTGTTCGTTGTGTGTAGCTGTAGTGGCCAATCTATACATCCCTGGTTTAACCACATTTGTGTTCTTAATGCTTTGTGATCGAATATGTGTTTTGGGAGTGTTTTGTGGTAACCTATTATCCGTCTTGGGGGCAAACGCAGGTTTTACAAATGCAGAATTAGAGAAAACAGATGATTTTCCCAAGACAGAGGGTCTAGTCACTTTTTGCGCATTGGGTTGTCTTACAACAGGTTTCTTAACACTAGGTTCCATAATTTTCCCACCCATTTTAGCAACGAGTTTCTTCAACTCTGCTATCGCTTTGTCCCTGTCTTGTAACTGAGCTTTCAACCCTTTAATTTCCAAATTCTGTTCATTCATTTCTCGAAATGTTTGGGAAAGTTTTTCTTGCAATTTATTATCATGTGGAAAACTACCAACGTCTTTTTGCAAAGCAAGTTCAAGAGAATGACAATGTTTTTGAAGGAAATCAATTTTGTGTTGAAGTAACTCAAAAGCCTTTTTATCAACATTTTCTTTATGTTTCGAAAGCTCAAGTTCAAGACGCTCACATTCTTTGATTTTATCAAGATATTTGCATGAAACATCAGAATATTCATCGATATCAGCACAAGATTGAAGAGTAACACACAAAATATCTTTGGAGAGACATTCTTCTAAGAGTAGATCATATTTGTTTCAAAATTCTGATTTGTCATTTTGAAGTTCATCAATTTCTTTTTCAAGAGACTCAACATATTTCAAATCATCAAACATTTCAGACCGAATTAAATTTTCAAACTCAAGAACATGTTCTTTTATTATCTTCGTATTTGGTATTAAAAGTTCTTTCACAAGCACAGTTATGTCGTGAGGAATCTCGGTTTTCCACTTATCCTTTTGACGTTTTTCTCAATCGCTTTCAACAATAGATTGAACATTATCAACGTGGTGTTTAAGAAAACCAAGTGTTTTTATACTTTTGCTTTTAGAAGCATCTAGAGGCAAATAGTTAATATATTTAAAAACATTAGTTTTCCTCTTAGCGGCAAAAGCCTTTTTCCATTGAATTCTTCTTTGTTTGCATTCTAAAAAGAATTCCTCACGAGACTTCTGTTTTTGTGGAGTGAAAAGACCATAAAGACTATTTAGATAAGCATAGTTATATGGTTTCACAAAATCTTTATTGACTGGTGATCTACTCTCCTCATCCCAAAGGGACGTCTCTTCACTATCAAGGTTAGCTGCAGGGCAATCATGATCGGTCCATTCGGACTCGTCAAGATATAAATGGGGGTTCGCAGCTTGAGCTTGTTTGAGGTACTTGGGGGTGGCAAAGCTAGGTTGACCCTTGAAAAACGACCGAGGTGCTATCATTCTTACGGTTTGAATAGAGTCATGTGTATTATAAACAACTTTTTTCAAAAAATCGACTTTTTCTTCGAGATCCTTTACTTTTTCAGTATCTTTGCTTTGTCTATTTTTGAAATCTGGTTTTAATGTTTCAACCTCTTGTTTCTTCTCGTCAAGAATTTTAGCAGAATCGGTGGTATTCATCGAAAGCCTCTGTTCAAGTTCATTAACTTTTGTTGTGGCAAGGTACGTTTTTTGACGTTCATCACTTAATAAAACATTAAATTGACGTTTTTCTTTAGTTAACAAAGCAAGAGCTTCGTTGTATTTATTTTCAAAATCGTCCTTTTTAACGTTGATGACACGAGTTTTGTACCCCTCAAGCTCGTTGGTCTTTTGAAGAAGCTCAGCCTTATAACTATCAATAGTCTCACTAGATTTTATAAGAGCGGCTTTGCATTCTTCAAAGTTTTGAGTGAGCGCTACATTTGCCTTCTTTAATTGCTTTTGACTCTTTCTATTTTCATTGACATCTTTTTGTAAACTAGCAATTAAATTAGCAAGCGCGACACGCTCCTCGTCATCATACTCATTTGCATGTTGATCATCCTCAAACTCATTATTGCGCATGTCTGATGAATCAGGTGTGGTATTGCTATCAACCGTTTCCATCATACACGTGTCAGTAATTGTTGTTGGTAGATCACTATGCTCATGTGTATCACCAAACACATTATATTCAGCATCATCTTGTACCTTATCAATTGGCTCGGTATCAAAGATAGGACCATTGTCATCTTCAGTGACGTTAAGGACCTCATGAATCTTTGCCATGTATGAATAATGTGCCTCGAGTTCTTGGTCAGAGAGTTCATCATCTGTGTCGTCAAGCATTTCTCCTTCCTCAGCTTATAACTTGATTCCAGCTTCCATTTTCTTGCACAACAGCATCTTTTCCTTATGATAACCATAATCTTTAACCCTCTTTGGCTGCCTGCATTCCTTAGCCAAATGCCCAAAACCTCTGCAGCTAAAACACTGAATCCCACTTTGTTGCACAACTTGAGTCCCAACAGTTTCCCTATTTCCAACAACAGTAGCCACCCTCTGATTATCATACTTAGGTTGTCGATCATACTTTGGAGGACTCTCAGCACGTCTTCGTGTGTCATACCTTGGATGACTCTGTGCATGGGTGTTCCTCGGGTTTGAAGATGTTCGAAGGTTGTTGTTGGTGGGTTGTAGATTTTCTTATATTGCTTCATAATGAAAGCCATTTGTTGCTTGAATTCCCTATCCTTTTGAGCTACTTCTTCATCACTGTCTTCTTCGGATGATTGCTCAGGTGTGGGTGATGGTGCTCTTGCAACTTCTTTGCCTCGGGATCGTGTTGGAGCATGTGACTTGGAGACAATGGATGATCGTGGTGATGATGATTGAGTAGAGTAGGTCTTTGAAGTACGAGAGTGATAATCTGGGTAATGTTGAGTGGTAGACACCAAAGAAAGTGGATTGGAAATCTTTGTAACTCGTTCAGCTCGAAGTTCATTTGCCTCATTTTGAAATTGTTTCAAAATGTCAAAGAGCTTGTGATATGAAACTTCGTCTAACTTTTGTTGTTGTTTCACCAAGGTGACAAACAGTGTCCACTCTGGTTGAAGTTGTTGTAGAAATTGGACATTGACTTGCATGGTGGAAACTTGCAAGTTGTTTTGGGTCATATCATTCATCATCTTGTAGAATCGGGAGTAATAAGAATCAATTGATTCCCCATCCTTTGATGTAAACTTGCCAAAGTTCCAAAACATCTTAGTTTTCTCATCTTGTTTGTTAAGTGATTCACCTTGTTGCAATCTTTCAATAGCTGTCCACATTTCTTGAGCAGTAGGGCATGCGTCAACCGTAGAGTAAATTTCATCTCCAATGCCACTGAGAATTAAGTAGATTGCTTCCGTCTCTGCATCAAACCACGCACGGTTCTCTGGGGTGAGGTCGGTCCTCTTTTCATCACGTTCATATGCGGGTTGTGCGTCACTTGTGCCTGTGGCTGGTACTGCAGGAACTTGAATCCTTGAGAGTTTATAGGGTCCATCCAAAATGCATTGCCTTAAAGCATCACCGTTAGGTTTTGTGTCAAGGTAACGTATAAAACGGGATTGCCATTGATCATATCGACCCGACACAAGCATTGGTGGTCTTTCTTTGTTACCTGCCACCATTATGTTGTTGTTCGTCACACGATATTCGGCAGTAGAATCCATCTCAATATTCTCTGAAATGATGAATCGAATGTGGATCTTAAGTAGTTGTGTTGTGATTTTTTGGTTGTTGAAATTCCGAAAATGGTGATTTTTTTATTTTTTTTTCTCAGTCCGACAATAAATTCCACAGTCCGACAAAATGGTAGACCTAAAAAAATTGTAATCACCAAATTTTGAAATCGAGCTAGAAATAGCCTAAAACTAGTATGGAAAAAAATTTGATTTTACTTTACCTAAAAATTTTAACTCGTTTTTTAATCTTCGTGTAAACTACGTTCCGAGACTAGTCTAGATAGTGGCTAAGTCTAAAAAATACTCGAACAAAATTTAGGTGTCCATCACAATGTGACCCATCGCACTCTGATCGTACTCTTAGATCGCAATCTGATCGTACTCTGATCGTACTCCTAGATCGTAGTCTGATCGTACTCCTAAATCGCAGTCTGATCACACTCTGATCGTACTCCTAGATCGCAGTCGGATCGTACTCTGATCGTACTCCTAGATCGCAATCGGATCGTACTCTTAGATCGCAGTCTTATCGTACTCACCTATCGTACCCAGTGATCGTATCCAACGATCGTATCCAACGATCGTACCCAGTGATCGTATCCAACGATCGTACTCACTGATCGTATCCAACGATCATACTCACCGATCGTACTGAGTGATCATACTCACAGATCGTACTGTGGATCGTACTTGTGATCGCAGTTAGATCGTAGTATTAGATCGTGACTATGGATCGCAAGTAGAAACCCCCAGGGTTTATGCAATCACAAAATCAGATCGTACCCCAAAAAA
Organism: Glebionis coronaria; assembly: GCA_025667525.1. Lineage (NCBI taxonomy): Eukaryota > Viridiplantae > Streptophyta > Magnoliopsida > Asterales > Asteraceae > Glebionis > Glebionis coronaria. The sequence goes on along the minus strand of CM046878.1, from coordinate 165,806,145 downwards.
TAAGCCGAGACTTAAGAGCAAAAAGAAAGAATGGATTTTTACCTTGGAATTCGTGATTCTAACCAAACGAAAGTAACCAAAATCTTACCACACGTATGAAAGATGTAGAGATGAAAGGAGGAAGATTTAGAGCACGAAAAACACAAGAAAAAAACTTGAATCCGTAGATTTTATATAAAAATCACACGAACTAAGTAGTAAATCAACCACGAATCACAAAAACTACCCCATGGCGATTGATACCAATTGTTGTCCCATATATTTAGATGATATAGCACGAATTAAAGAAAGAAAATAGATGAAGAAGATGAATTCTAGAGAGAGAAAGTAGTGAGAAAAAGTAGAGAGAAAATGGTTGGAGAAACTAGATGATATTAGATTGAGAGAAAATGAAATGACCAACACCCTTCCTAACATGCTAGGAAGGGTATATATAGTCCACTCACATGCGGGCTTCTTTATGGACTATATGGTTTGGGCCGGGCTTTCCTTTTGGGCTTTAGTTACTTATCAATGAACTTTAGCCTAATGTTAAGCCCGTATAACACGACTAATATACTACCTATTACAACGTTCTAAAGTACGATACATAATAAACATATGACCGAGCATTTTTGTTTGACTCAATATTTTGAGGCTAACAGCCGTATTTACAGTGATGGTCATATAATATATCGTTGCGAAGCTCGTGGAAAATGCTACATAATGGTGTTGAGAGTTCTAGTATAATGTTTGGTATGTAACAGGAATTAGTCCCGAACACTCAAATGAGGAAGGCCTTATATACTTTACACTTGTAGTATAAAAGGCCCGTAGCACCTCATTTGAGCGTATGTGTTTTCCATTTCATAGTTTCTAGAGAGAGAAACTTATGTCTTTCTCTCACTAGGAATTCACAACTTTTTTGTTTTCTCTTTATTCTTCATCTAATCTAATCTTTCTTTTTGTTTTAATCTTGTTCTTCATCATCTCTATTTCTTGTTCTACATAGTCGTGTGTTACATTCCTACAAAATATTACCTTCTTTTCCTACTAAGACTCGATGGATCATATATGTTCCCATTAAAGTAAACATACTTGCGTGGAAAATGAATTTGGATGGTCTTCCTACTCGTCTTAATATCTCGAGAAGAGGTATTGATATTACATTCCTACAAAATATCTCGATAGATGGCGATTCTCAAGATTCTTGGAGCTCTTGGTTCGATTCTTTGCGGTTAAAATCTAAGCACAAAGATATGCTTCAAGGTATTTTTTTACATTATGTGGTGGCATATTTGGTTATACCGAAACAAGCTTCTTTTTTAGCCAAAGATACCCTCGAATACGATTAAATTTGACGATATAGTCTCTACGTTTTTTTATTGGTGTAAGTATCGTTGTAAAGCCTCGTTCAGTTGGAACGATTGGCTCAAATCTCCTTATCTTGTAACTATTTAATTCTAGCACCTTGCTAGTTTGTTGAATAAAAAGCCGTTAAAAAAAGACGATAATTCTCTTTTCAAAAAAAAGATATAGAATATAATTCATTTAGAATAGGAAAGATGTTAAATCATAGTAATATTTAAAAGATAATTAAATTGGTAAATTATGAAGTGCAAGGGTTGTGCTAAAAAAAGGAAAATTACCAAAAGGTCTGTTGTCCATTATTCTCTTCCAGAAAACACCTAAAATTTTCTCTTTCTAGAAATGGTCTATTTTTTTGGGGGCAATAGGGAAACTGGGTGCAGAATGCGCCACATGCCCTCTGTTGCCCTATATCTTGTGGCAATCTGTCAAAATTGCCTTATTTCTTTGGACACTTGTCAAAATCTGAATGATTGTTGCCCTATATTCTTGTTGCCCCAGGAAAAACATGTTTTGAATGACTCTTTTGATAATTATCCCTAAAAAAATGAAGTGGTAAAAGTGAACTTATTTTAAAATACCATGAATAAAATATACCAACTAATGTATCTTGGTTTTCTAAATCTCATCTTCTTCGTAAAAAAGACAGCTTCAAAACTCCATTGAAACAAAAACATGTTCCTTTGTTTTTCACTCGTAGGATGTTTATGGATCTTTTTATCTTTCTTTCTTATACATATATATACCTTCGAGCGCCCCCCTCAAATACTTAAATTTTTCTGAGAACCACCTCTCATAGGGTATGTCGACCGATGTTGAGGGGGCGAGCACCCTCCAGCCTCCCATTGGCTCCATCCCTGCTTATACCTATATCACTTCCTTATAATGATAATGAAAGTTTATGGACTTAAAATTAATAGTCGTGAGATAGGATTGAACTCGGGATCACGGGATTGCACACATAACGTAAAGGGTTAATTTATTTATTAAATATATTTTATATATATTTATTAAATCAAACCAAAGCTTAACTAACGATCGTTAATAAATAATAGTTAAGTTATAACGACCGTTATGGAATTTAAATAGAAGCTAAAAGAAAGAAGGAAAAATTACACAAACACCCCTTGGGGGGTGTTGTCCTTCGGCTACAAAGGGGAGGGGCAAAGGGAAACTTTTGTTTCCTAATCCTTGTTTATTACTTGAAGCCCAAGGTTTGTCAAGGCTATATAAACAATTGCCTAGCTCATAATTTTTCATCCATCTTCTCTTTCTTTCTCTTTAATCGGCCACCCCTCTCCCAAATTAGGGTTTCGTTTGGTTTTCGATCAAGTCTATTTTATCTAGTCCTAATCCCTCTCTAGGGTTATTGGGTAGATACTCCATAAGCGTTGAAGCTCGGTTTGTTCGTGCTAGACTCACGGTTAACTCGCCGTATTACGTGTGTACAAGAGTGTGATATAATCTTTCTTTAGATTATATTCGTGGTGGTGTTCGTGATAAACCCTAGTTGCCGTTCGTTCCGTCGTCTTGTGGATCTTGCTAGGATAAAGGTATGTAACCCTAATCTTGATTAATATAATTGTGTTAGATTAATGATCTTGTTAATCGCTTCCCTATGCGTTCTTTGATCCATATTAGGGTTTTAAATAATTGTTATGAACTATATAAACCTTCAGTGGCATCGAGAGCCGTTTTAACATGATTATAATTATCAAGATCTAAAGTTTTTTTAACTAATATTGATTTGTGTTAAAAATTACATGTTGTTTTTAGGTTTTATAAAAATTAGGGTTTTGTTTTTTTATTATTTTAATAATCGGCTATTGCCGAATTTTTAAAAAAAAAATAATTTGTAAACCCTAAAATTACATGGTAATTAACTTTAGATGTATGCATGAATTAATTGTTATGTCATGTGTGGTTACGATCCGTAGCTTTTTAATTGTTAAGAGAATGTGGGAGATCCGTAATAAACATGCATGTTTCTTACTAATCATATAATTTTGATTGCTATTTGCTTTATTTGATTCAAAGTTTTAAAATTAGGGAAGACTTTTTATGTTCATAAAAACCCTAGATTTGATGTTCTTTGAATAAATTGTTATGCATGTGGCTATTTGATTTAGTTTTTTTTGTACTACTTGTTTTCATGCGTTTTTTATATTGTATGTTGTAAACAAGGGTAATTTTTTTTAAGAAAAATAATATGGACTAAATCTTATCAAAATTATTGAATTGTTTTGAGATGTAAATTACATATGATTTGCGTTGATTAGAATTACAATAGCAACTTAACGGCTATTCAATTTTGGCAAACTATAAAGTGGGTATAACGCACCGCTGGTCATGTACCCGGTTAAGGAATGAGGTGTTATGCTTCAGCGCTGACCAAATTCCCGGCTCGCTTGTGCGTCAAATTGGAATTACCTACGTTGTTATTGGTACAATTTTTTAAGGTTGATTTAACTACATTAATTCACATCCGAAACACAATGAATAAGGTTATTGCTTTGTGCTATAACTAAAGTTCTAGAAAAAGTACGGTGTGAATTTAGTTGTGTGTAAAATCTTTAATCGGTTTAACCAATACCTCAACTTGCAAGTATATGATGAACTTTTAGTCTCACCAAAAGCTTACTAAACGTTTTATTAAACTTATGTTATGGAGATGTATGCATGCTTCTCCATACATGATTTTGACACCAAAATCTATACCCTAAAATTTAAGTCATATGCCATCTAATTGACGAACACTTGAAGTTACAATTGTCGTCATATAAGATATCGGACGATGTTGTAATGGAGAGAAAACTTCATGACTGAATAAGACTGCTGTTAGAAGTATTTAAAGTGATGGTCATATAATATACCGTTGCGAAGCTCGTGGAAAATGCTATTCAACAGTGTCGAGAGTTCTATGTCATTATTATTCATGAAACGGGAACTAGTCCCGAACACACAAATGAGGAAGGCCTCCTATTCATGTAAGCCTTAGTATAAAAGGCATAACAATCCTCATTTGTGTGTGTGTCTCCATTGTATCTTTTCTCTTCTTCTTGTTTTAGAGAGAGAAACTCTCCTTAGTTTCTCTCACTAGAATCATCTATCTTGTATCTTTCTAGTTCTTCTTCATCTAATCTAATATTCCATTCATAGTTTTAATCTTGATCTTATTCATCTATATTTCTTATTCTTATAAGTCGTGTGATTAATTCCAACAAGTGGTATCATTCGCCAAGGGATTCGTGGATAGCTCGTTGGTGTTCTTCAAGTCGTATACCTTCCTTAAACGTGTAGTAGTGATTTGGGCATCTTGGTTTTGGCTTAAAAACAAGTCTTTTGGATCAAAAGTTGATAAATTTCTTGTTTGTTCATCTTTCCGAAATTCTTGCTAGTTTCTCCATCGGAAAGTACAAAGCACGTGAGGCCAGATCGCAATAACCTTAGGTTCTACTTTGCGATCTAAATATTTCGATACCTTATTCCGATCTGGACATTCCGATCGTTCTTTGCGATCTGGGATTCCGACGGTTTTTAAAGAACTTTGAGACGTTACTCTGCCAAATTGATTTTTGCCACATTCCGATCTGAACATTTCGATCTAAGCATTCCGACAGGTCATCATTCCGATCTAGGATTTCGATCTACACATTCCGATCTAGGATTCCGATCTGCACATTCCGATAGAGGGACATTCCGATAGAGGGACATTCCGATGGATCATTCCGATAGAGGGACATTCCGATAGAGGGACATTCCGATGGATCATTCCGATGGAAATTCTGTTTGAGTAATTTTTAGACTTAGCCACTATCTAGACTAGTCTCGGAACATACTTTACACGAAGATCAAAAAAAAAAAAGAAAAAAAAAAAAAAAAAAAAAGAGTTTTTTGGCGGGAAAACCATAGTAAAATTTAATTTTTCCTAGACCATTTTTAGGCCATTTAAGCTTCAATTTCAAATTTTGGCTATGCGAAAAAATTTTCGAACAAAAATTCAAATTTTCGGACCAAAATTCAAAATTTTAGGCCAAATTTCAAATTTTTAGGTTTTATTTTTATTAAAAATTTCATTTTTTCCAAGTTTTTTCCCTACTAGTTATTGGCTATTTCTAACTCGATTTCACATTTTAGTGTTTCAAAATTTTTTCGGATTACCGTTTTGTCGGACTGAGGAATTTTTTGTCGGGCTGGAAAATTTTGGCAAACTTTGATTTTGTTGACACCCCAACACACGCTTTCTACGAATTGAGATCCTGTTTTTCACACGACTTCTACTATGACTTATCAACAAGACAATGATGCTGCGGATATTGAGCATCGTGATAGACATGTAAGAAAGAAGAGGAATGTTGCTCATCTCCAGTCTCAGCTTCTTATAGCACAAAAGGAAGAAGCAGGAATTCCACTTCTAGCTGAAGAGTTTGATCTCATGGCATCTGCAGCAGCATATGAGGAGGAAGAAGAGGTGACTTCCGACTCCATTTTGATGGCTAATTCGCAGCAATCATCCACATCGGTAGTTCAACTTGACAGAGCTCCTGTGTATGATTCAGACGGTTCCTCTGAGGTACACCCACGTCTCAATGCTAATGAGTTATATAATATGTCTAATCAGGAGGAAGAGTATACTGAGTCACTTGAGCCTTCCACTGAGACACACGGGGTTCAAACGAATAATAGCAATATTATTTCTAATGCACCCAGTGTGGACCTTAGTGGGGATCAAGTAGCGCAACCTACAACCCTTCCTGACGAGACGCATGCGTATTATAAATCATTATTTGATAAGCTTGCCAAGGATGTTGCTCATGCGAATGTGGTTAATAATAAGTTTAGAGAAACTAATGCCAAATTGACCACTGAGCTTACGGGATATAAGGAACGGGAGAAAAGTTTTGAGATTCATCATGCTAAAATCAAGGAACTTGAACAAGCTCATGCTACATCGGTGTATCAAGAAAAATGCACCACTAAGAAATTAAATGCCTTACATTTGAGTAGTGCTAAAAAGATAAGCGAATTGAATGATGAAATCACATCTCTTAATAAACAACTTTCAACTGAAAAATCTATCATTTTGGAGTTAAAAGAAGAACGAAAAAAGCTGAAACATGATTTCAAAACTCGAGAAGATGGGCTTCTTGAGGATTTTTGCAAAGCTCAGGATAGGATTCGGGAATTAGACAACCTTTTGGTAAAACGTGGACAATCTATGCAGACGATAAATATGCTCGCACCTAAAGTGAATGAGATAAATTACACCCGTTACACAATGGCTTTAGGTTGTCCTCTTCCTCCCAATCCAGAATATCTTATGCAGGTTCAGGACACAAATCAAACTCTATATAATGGTAGTGTGCTCCTGTCTGATGAGCATGATCCTCCTAGTGTGCATGATTCTGAGGAAACTACTGAACTTGCTGAAGAAACTCGTTTAAGAATGAAAAAGCTTAATAAAGAAGTGACACCTGTTTACTATCCAAAAGTTAATCCTCCAACGGTTTTTGTTCGATCTAAAACTAGTACCGAATTGCTTTTGCTACCTAGTGAGGAATTGACAGAGGATCCTCCTAAACCGAGTGTTGCACGACGATTTCTTAACGAGCTCAAAGATAATTTTGTCATTCTCAAACGGGTTGTTAACGCCAAAATGACTGGAGGAAACTTTACATCACCCGTTCATGTCGAGTTACAAAAAGTGCTTCATACTGAAATCAATCCGATTATTAATCAAGTTGATGCGAGGATAGGCAATCTTGAGAACGCTTTTCTAAAAGAACTATCCAAATTTGTTGAAGACTTTAAATCTTTGGTGAAGGAGGCTGATGAATCTCTTGATAGAATTAAAGTTTTGGAAAGCGACCTCGCATGTCTCTCGAAATCAAGTGACAGTGGTGATTGTGTTGATAGTAACCCCGTTGCGGTAAACATCTCTGTGTCAGACAATGAAACCCTCCAAAATGAGCTTGATCGTACGAAAGAGAAAATGGAGTCTTATGTCATCAAAAAGGACAACGAATTCACCGATCTTTGGAATAAATATGTCAAAAATGTGATGAATGTAAGGATGACAAACTCTCGTATGATAAAGCTTACAATGAACTGCAACAAACAATCGAACAGCTAAAAGCTCAGTTAGGAGGTGAATATCATGACAGTGAGCCTTCAACAAATGTTAATCAAAAACAGTTCACGATTCTTCAACACCGATATGATTTTCTTCAGAAACATTGTCATTCTCTTGAACTTGCTTTGCAAACCAAAGTTGGAAAAGTTCCTGATGACAATAATTTACAAGTAAAACTCTCTGAATCATTTCGTGAATTGAATGAAAAGAGTAAGGATATTTCTGATCTGAAAGCTCAGTTGCAAGACAAAGACATCGCGATTGCTGAGTTGCAGAAACTTGTTGGAAAGATGGGTGGGAAAACTGTGGAAGCTAAGGTTGTAAAATCAGTTGTTAGACAACCCAATGCGTACAAAGTACCAAAGCCATCTATCTTAGGAAAACCGCCTTCTAATGTTTCTAGGTTACCTCCTAATACCGATGTGCCATCGACTGTACCAAAACCAGCCATCTCACCCTATGTTCCTCCATTTAGAAAACCCACTCTTGCTAAACACAAATCTGTGAATGCACCTTCCACTACTCCTAAGAGTACTACCAAGCCTGTGATTATTACTCCCACAAAGGAATCTAAAGGGTCAAATGATGTTGTTCAAACCAACAATCTAGGGAAGGGTATACCAAAAGGGAACACTCAGAAAGTAAACCCTGTGTATTCACCACCTAGTAAACAACCAACTGCTAGAGTTCAACACATTCCCACCGGTAGTCAACCAAAACCTAGGATCCCTTACGAGCAACCTAGGAATTGGCAACCACCAATGAGTAGTCGTGTATCGAACAAAGTGTCTGAATGGTCAGCAATTCCTAGGTACACAAGGCCTTTCGAGAATCTCAAACTCAATGTATGCCCCACGTGCAAAAAGGGCATCCACCATGGAAATCATGCTCATTGCATTCTGCAATACCTCTATGAGGTAAACTCTCGTGCTTTCACACAGAGAAAGAATATAGAATCCCATAAGCCAACAAGGAGATTCCCACCCGTCACAAAGAAAAGCAATGACAATAAATCCTCAAGGCGGATCAATGCAGGATCTAGTTTCTCTCCAAAGAAGTCTTCCGCTGTGCAAGAGAACACTAATCCTCGATCTAGTCTTCAGTGGAAACCCACGGGTAGGATCTTTAAGGAAGTCGGTCTTAAGTGGATTCCCATCAAGAAGAGTGATGACACCTGCTCCAGCACTAATGCGAGTGTCTTGAATATAGAAAATGCTTTTGTTACTCCTAACACTAGTATTTGTGCAAATTCTTCTTCTGTCATTGCAGGTACTTCAACGGATTCTGAATCCATTTCTTCAAAGGGTTCCAATTCTGTACATTCAACATCACCCTCTTCTGTTGTACAAAGGTCTATTTTGGATTATTTTAAAAAATATTGAAAATCAAAATACAAAAATATAAAACCTATAAAAACAAAACAAAAAACGAAAAAATCTTTCAAAAATACCAAAAATATTCTTCTCGACATGTCTTTCAGTTTCGATAATATGGACGTGCCTAGAAATGTCGCTCAATAACGACACGGGTGTGTACATAAAGCTCGAATGAAAGTTCAAATGTTTTTAAAACATGTCATTTCCCCTTTCTTCATATGATTTGCAATTACCTCAGATTGTGACTCGTGCCTCAAATAAAGGAAAGTTGATCACGGATGATAACTTATCCTTAACAACGAGAAATTCATTTTTCTCGGTCATGAGCTTCCGATAAAAACATTCCATGTTTTAAGCTCATGTAAACGACTTACAGTTAAATGTCAGACTGTAACTCGAACTTCAAATAAAGGAGAGTGTATTTTTAAAGATAACTTATCCTAATAACGGGTAGAGCAATCTATCTCGGGTTGAGCTTGTCACAAAACATTTAACGTTTTGAGCTCAACATAATGGCTTATAGTCACATGTCAGACTATAACCCGGTCCCTAAATAAAGGAAAGTCTTTGACTTATCCTCAATAACGAGAAATTTATTTTTCTCGGTCATGAGCTTATATCAAAACATTCAAAGTTTTAAGCTCATGAACACAATTTTTAAAATACTCCCCTATTTAAATAGAATCTCTTTTCGAGGGGGAGTATAATGATTTCATAAATATTTGTTCCAAAGTTTCATGACACATTATTCTCTCCATGTTTCATCACTAGTTTCACAAAAATTTCAATGTCATGCAATTTTTGAGGGGGAGAATAGTGATTAAAATGTGTAATCTTGAATTAGATCTTTGATATAAGTGCTTTCTCTTCCTAATATGTGCAAAAATATCTCCTTTTATGATGCACATATGTAGGGGGAGCGTTTTTGGTGATATAGAAAACTTTCAAGGTGTAAACATTAATTTCATCTACACCTTGACTGCATTTTCAAATGTTTTTTCTGGTTACGATATCTATACCCTTCAACACATAAATTCACGATGGTATTGGTGTCAAAAGGTGGTTAGGTATTCGTCCTATGATCCAACCAGAACCGGAGGGATCTTCCCAGGGACTATCCATTAGAACTTAGAAGTCCTTAGGAAAGATGGAGTAGTTGAGTGTACGGGAATAATGCCGACTAATGACTTAAGCTAGCACTGGAACAATCACAACAAGGTGCTAGTTATGACGTCTTGGTAAGCATTGAAGGGGTTGAAGAATGAAAAAAAAATGTAAGGATAAAGGGTGTAAAGAAAGAAGCCCTCCATACAACTTAGGCAGAAACCGGGTCAATACATCTATTATCAGAATCACTTTGATGATTTTTGATACTGAAGACAAAGCATCATGGACCCAGTGATGCAATGCACAACCCTTCCAAGCCTACTCAAGCTTCTCTCAAAAGAAGTTTGTTTTATTGTCACGGAGTTCAACTCATTTCTATCAACTTTCTCACTCCGAGATAGTAGATATTGAATAGGTGGCAGTCTGCTCCAGCCTCCGATCACCAAATAAACGTGCACTTATAGAGTCTAGAGCCAACGAGATTCATCAAAAATCTCATTAGGACACTTATTCCATAGATCAATTGTTGTTCATCATTAGAACACAAGCGATGATTTACAGAGTCCTACGCTCTATCCTTGTGGTATTGCTAGAACATTCAGAGTGATACTCTTTAGTATTCACAGTGATGAATAGAAATCCTTCCAGTGTTAACATCAAACAACACTGCGGTAGGTCATATGTAAGATTCACTTAAATTAAACATATGTTAACTGGAAAGCAACAGTGGTTTGATTCTTAATTGATTCAAACTCGTTCCAGGTCTCGACGCAATATCTTTATGATCTTGCCAGAACATTCAGAGTAATACTTTTCAGTATTTACAGTGACGAATGGAAATCCTTCCAGTGTCATCATCAAACAGCACTGCGGTAGGTATCTTGTGCGATTCTATATGAATCAAACTTGTGTCAACTGGAAAGCAACGATGGTTTGATTCTTAAATGATTCAGACTTGTTCCAGGAAAGTGAATTGACGACTTAATCAGCAGAATGGAACTGCATGATTCACTCCTTACTTTGAGTTATCTTTCGATATATTCAAGTATTGAGAACGGCTACCACAGCTGGAAATCCTGTCAATGAAGTTCTTTGAACTTACCTGATCACAGGTACAGTATTCGTACTGTATAACGGGAAACCGGTGGAATGCAAACGGTGGCGTTATTTCAAGAGTCGCAATTCAAGGCCACATATTCAGGATTATTGAAGAAAGCTCAAAGAACATCTAAAGACAAAGACTTCTGCTACTCTGATGATCAAAGGAGATTGTTAACAAGCTTTCATGACAACACAAAACATGAGTATGTGGGCAAAGACACAAGAATACAAGCTGGCAAAGTTACAAGATCAAGTCAAGGCAAATATCAAAGATCCAAGATCACAAGTCATGAAAGGATCGATGAAAGAACTCTCAAGACAACGAGCTTCAAAGTCTGTAACAACAAAGAAGTGAAGTCACATAATACATGACCACCACTTAGGGGGAGATTGTTAGAAGTATTTAAAGTGATGGTCAAAGAAGTGAAGTCACATATTATATGACCACCCCTTAGGGGGAGATTGTTAGAAGTATTTAAAGTGATGGTCATATAATATACCGTTGCGAAGCTCGTGGAAAATGCTATTCAACAGTGTCGAGAGTTCTATGTCATTATTATTCATGAAACGGGAACTAGTCCCGAACACACAAATGAGGAAGGCCTCCTATTCATGTAAGCCTTAGTATAAAAGGCATAACAATCCTCATTTGTGTGTGTGTCTCCATTGTATCTTTTCTCTTCTTCTTGTTTTAGAGAGAGAAACTCTCCTTAGTTTCTCTCACTAGAATCATCTATCTTGTATCTTTCTAGTTCTTCTTCATCTAATCTAATATTCCATTCATAGTTTTAATCTTGATCTTATTCATCTATATTTCTTATTCTTATAAGTCGTGTGATTAATTCCAACAACTGCACATGAAGGTTTTACGTTCTTTAGATTAGTCGACTTAATTGAGTTACTCAGTGAGAACTGGAGACTTAAGGCATAAAATAGGGATAAAACATGTTTACAATGCAAATGATTTTGGCGATGTAAATCCCTAACATATCTAGAAATTGCAAATTTGTTTGTCAATTATTGTTCGACAAGTTACTGTGTTGAATACATTTGTCACTAGCAGATCAACTGATGTGATGAATCTATGTCAATATGGGTTCTAGTTTCAAGGAAAATTCTATGGTTTTATTACCGGGGTAATTTTATTTTCTTGAATTGTATTATCAAAAATACTAATGTTTGAACTTATTTCTATAAAAATGGCTCAACCCAAAAACAATCTGACAATAAGCTCGGTGTTCAAAGCTTTCTTTGAACGGCCTGAACTTACTGGCCCTAATTTCAATGACTGGTATCGCTCACTAAGAATTGTTCTGAGAGCAGCGGGTACTATCAATATCTTGGAAACTCCTTTTCCGGAGGATCTTGCTGAAGGAGCAACTGATGCGGAAAGGCTTCAACACGCTGTTAACGTTAAGAAGCACCATGACGTGGCTGCTGTAATGTTAGGGAGAATGGCTCCATCACTTCAAAGGAAGTATGAGCTAGCTTCACCTCAGCAAAGGCTTGATGAACTCAATGTTGTGTATGAAACGCCGTAAGCTGTAGAGATCTATGATCTAGTTGATGCTCTACATAGTTGCAAGCAAGCTCCTGGAAAGTCCGTAAGTTCTTATTATATGGAGATGAGGGGTTATATGGAACAACTCATCGCACTAGGACAACCCTTTGATCATAATATGGCTATTAACTTGATCAATAGGTCCCTTAATAAGGACTTCAACGCTTTCGTTCGTAACTATAATATGCATTGCACGGGGAAGACAGTTAATGATTTGCATGCAATGCTCATTGACTTCGAAAACGGTTTGAAAGATAAGGCATCCACTGCTACTCCTCAAGTACTTCATGTACAAAAGGGTAGAGTGTCGAAACCAAAACCGCAAGTGAATAAGAAGCAGAAAGGCAAAGGCAAGGTTGATAAGAGCAAGCAAGTTGCGACTACATCAAAACCGAAGCAGAACTTTGCTAAGAAATCTCTGAAAGATGAGACTTGTCACTACTGTAAGATGACTGGACACTGGAAGAGGAAATGCTCTCTCTATCTCCATGAAATGGCAGAACATAAGAAGAAGGTTGAGCTAGCTGCTGCAGCACCATCTTTTGGTAACTTATTTATGATAGAGTTATTTAATCTTTCATACAAATCAAACTCCTAGGTATATGATACGGGATGTGGTATTAATATTTGTAATACCCTGCAAGGATTTGAGTTGAAAATGAGGCTTACCTATGGGGAACAATTTCTGCAAGTGGGCAATGGCGCACAAGCAGCGGTTGAAGCCATAGGAATATTTAAATTAGTTTTACCTTCGGGTTTAGTACTGTTTTTAAATAATTGTCATTATGCACCTACAATTGTTAGGGGTGTCATTTCCTTTTCTTGTATGTTGGATCTTGGATTTAATCACACGATTGATAATAATAGTATTTCTGTTTACAAAGATGGTTTATTCTATTTTGATGCAATTTCTGTGAATGGTGTTTTTGAAATTAACATGCATGATAAAAATTCCAAGAGGAAAAATAATTCTGTTTTTAGCATGAATAAGAAGAGTAAGTTAGACAAGAACTCTTCTTATCTTTGACATTGTAGGCTTGCCCATATTGGGAAGACTCGCATACAAAAGCTTCAACGTGATGGGCTTTTGGAAAGTATCAATGATGAATCATTTGATAAATGTGAATCTTGTATCTCTGGAAAGATGACCAAGAAACCTTTTAATAGCAATATTGAAAGGGCTACTGAACTACTTGGTTTGATACATACTGATGTGTGTGGACCACTTAGACATGTGTCAAGGAAAGGTGCTAGCTACTTCTTGACGTTTACGGATGATTATAGCCGTTATGGTTATGTTTATTTACTTAAACATAAACATGAGGTATTTGAAACATTCAAGACGTTTAAAGCGGAAGTAGAGTTACAACTAGGAAAGAAGATTAAAGCTCTTCGTTCTGATCGTGGTGGTGAATATTTAAGTCAAGAGTTTAAAGATTATTTAAGTGAGAATGGAATTGTTCAGAAACTTACTTCTCCATATACTCCACAACAAAATGGTGTATCTGAAAGGAGAAATCGTACATTATTGGATATGGTACGATCTATGTTTAATCTTACAACTTTACCATTATCTTTTTGGGATTATGCTCTTGAATCTGCTGTTCGTATTCTGAATATGGTTCCCACAAAGAAGGTTGATAAGACACCATATGAACTATGGCATGGCAAGAAGCCATATTTGTCTTATTTAAAAGTCTGGGGTTGTGAGGCGTATGTGAAACGTGACTCTGGAGATAAACTACAACAACGCTCAGTAAAATGTATCGTTGTAGGTTATACTAAGGAAACTATGGGTTACTACTTTTATTATCCGGCTGAGAACAAAATAGTTGTGGCTCGGTATGGAGACTTCCTTGAAAATGATCTTGTAAATCAAGAATTCAGTGGGAGAAATTATGATCTTGAAGAAATTCAAGAAGATACATTGCCTTCTGAAAATACTAGCGAAGAAATTCCTGTAGAACCAGAAAGTCTGAGTGTTCCACCGGAATTAATTCCTCCACGTAGGTCTCAAAGGACTATACGTGCGCCGGACAAACTATGTCTATACATAGAGGATGATGAGGAGGAAGTAGAGGATCTTGGTGAACCTGCTAACTATCGATCCGCAATGTCTGATCCAGAAAAGTTAAAATGGATAGTTGCGATGAATGCGGAAATGAAATCCATAGAAATCAATGATGTTTGGATTCTTGTAGACGCGCCTAAAAATGCTAAAGTAGTGAAAAATAGGTGGATCTATAAGAAGAAAACCAACATGGATGGTGATGTACAATCCTATAAAGCACGTTTAGTGGCTAAAGGTTTTACTCAAACTTTAGGCATAGACTACGAGGAGACATTTTCTCCTGTAGCAGACTTACGAGCTATACGGATTTTCATAGCTATAGCAACATACTATGACTATGAGATATGGCAAATGGATGTTAAAACTGCCTTCTTGAACGGTCGCTTAGATGAAGACATCTATATGCAACAACCGGAAGGGTACGTTGATCCTAAATATCCAAAACGCGTGTGCAAACTTCAAAGATCTATTTATGGTTTGAAGCAAGCATCACATCAATGGAATAAGCGATTTGATGAAGAAATCAAAAAGTTCGGATTTATTCAAAATCGTGATGAGCCATGTGTATACTGCAAAGCTAGTGGGAGTAATGTAGTGTTCCTAATTCTATATGTCGATGACATATTAATCATGGGAAGTAACATTCCAAGACTTAAGGAAGTTAAGGATTATCTTGGTAAATGTTTTTCTATGTAAGATTTAGGAGATGCTGCATATCTTCTGGGAATTAAAATCTATCTAGATAGGAGTAGACGGTTAATTGGTCTTAGCCAAGATGCTTATATTGATAAGATATTGAAATAGTATAACATGCATAACTCTAAGAAAGGTTTTCTACCGATGGAGGTTAAGCATGAGTTAAGTCATGAGAAAGATGCATCATCACCTGAAGAGGTGACTTACATGCGGAAGGTGCCTTATGCTTCGGCAGTAGGATCTATTATGTATGCTGTAAGATGCACAAGGCCTGATGTGGCGTTTGCTCAGAACTTGGTCAGTAGATACCAACAGAATCCAGGAAAGTTCCACTGGACTGCTGTTAAGCATATTCTAAAGTATTTGAGGAGTACGAGAGATATGTTTTTGGTATTCGGGGGTAAACCAGACACAGAACTGAATGTAACAGGGTTCTGTGATGCGTCATGGCAATGTGATAAAGACGATACGAAGTCTCAGACGGGTTACGTGTTTGTCATCAATGGAGGAGCAGTTGACTGGAAGAGCAGTAAGCAGAAAACCATTGCTATGCATGCGACTCAATCTGAGTACATGGCCGCTTCAGAAGCCGCAATGGAAGCTGTTTGGATTAGGAAGTTTATTGGAGATCTTGGAGTGATGCCTTCAATTAAAGAACCTATTGATATATATATTGTGACAATTCTACCGCAATAATATTCGCCAATGACCCTGGAGTTATGAAAGGCGCCAGACACTTTAAACGTAGATATCACTACGTTCGAGAACAAGTGGAAGCTCGAGAAATAAAATTAATAAAAGTTCACACAGATGATAACGTAGCTGATCCTTTTACTAAGGCTTCATCTAGGCTAAAGGTAGTAAAGCATGCCAAGGCAATTGGGCTGCAACTATCTAGCGAATTCATGCAATAAATATGTTGATTAGTATTTGGATAGAGGATTTGAGACATTATTGAATTGATGAAATAAAGATTGGATTTCGTTTATTTTTCTGTTATTTGATTTTGTATCCTATTTTACATGTTTTAATCCGTGAGCATTATGATGTTTCTAAATGTCCGTTGTCGATTAATAATATGGGAGTATTATTAAAGTAAGACAATTCAAAATAGTGACAGAGTATACTTGAAAGTATATTGGTCAATTTTGGATGATATTTGATGGATCAAATATTGGACTTATCTCAACTATGTGATTTTACTTTATGGATCTTTGTCATTAAGTAAATCATAAATAGTTATCCTTAGACCTGAGATACCAGAAAACTGCATTGAATGTAGTACATTTCTATGAGATAACCTAACGCTAAACGTAACTGGTAGTCATAAGGGTTATTTTCAGAAGTGTTGCAAAGTTCATGTGTTTTGCTTATAGTCGAAATGGGATTTGTTTCCTTCAAATCATTTTGAAGTATAAATACAACTGGGCCCCTCAGGGGAGTAGTAAGATGTTTGTGTGGCCACACCCAAATTTGTTTTGGTAATCTTGCTATATCCGTAAACGAGAAACAGAATAGTTAATGAAGGAATGACTGGGATCCATATCCTTATTAACGATGTATTTGAAATGAAAGGATAATAATAATGATGTAATCATTAAAAGGTTCTTGTCCAGGAGACCTTACCCGGTTTGTACTAGTGACATTGCTAGTGTAACTAGACGCTAGTCAATGTGATCACGATATTAGAATTTTGTCCAAGTGGGAGCTGAAAGTTTATGGACTTAAAATTAATAGTCGTGAGATAGGATCGAACTCGGGATCACGGGATTGCACACATAACGTAAAGGGTTAATTTATTTATTAAATATATTTTATATATATTTATTAAATCAAATCAAATCTTAACTAACGATCGTTAATAAATAATAGTTAAGTTATAACGACCGTTATGGAATTTAAATAGAAGCTAAAAGAAAGAAGGAAAAATTACACAAACACCCCTTGGGGGGGGTGTTGTCCGTCGGCTACAAAGGGGAGGGGCAAAGGGAAACTTTTGTTTCCTAATCCTTGTTTATTACTTGAAGCCCAAGGTTTGTCAAGGCTATATAAACAATTCCCTAGCTCATAATTTTTCATCCCTCTTCTCTTTCTTGCTCTTTGATCGCCGGCCACCCCTCTCCCAAATTAGGGTTTCGTTTGGTTTTCGATCAAGTCTATTTTATCTAGTCTTAATCCATCTCTAGGGTTATTGGGTAGATACTCCATAAGCGTTGAAGCTCGGTTTGTTCGTGCTAGACTCACGGTTAACTCACCGTATTACGTGTGTACAAGAGCGTGATATAATCTTTCTTTAGATTATATTCTTGGTGGTGTTCGTGATAAACCCTAGTTGCCGTTCGTTCCGTCGTCTTGTGGATCTTGCTAGGATAAAGGTATGTAACCCTAATCTTGATTAATATAATTGTGTTATATTAATGATCTTGTTAATTGTTTCCGCTGTGCGTTATTTGATCCATATTAGGGTTTTAAATAATTGTCATGAACTATATAAACCTTCAGATAAAACACATAGCACTTCGTTACTTTATTATACGGATAAAAGTAATATATCACTTCGTCACTTCGTTATACCGATAAAACAATTCGTTGCATAGCTACTGTATTTGCCTTTTCCCTGCAGTGCTGCCAGTGCAGATGCAAATATGCTACTGGTTCAAATTCAGTTCAACATAGAGTCATTTACGTCACATATTGATTATAGAATGGCTAGTGGAATAAATTGTACTGGTTCAATTCTCATTCCTGGATAGTCTTTACAACTCACGTAATCTTTCTATATAGAATTATAGATAGTCATGTGTAATATTCACTTTAAAAAAAGTTGGTAATGACTATCTATATTTTAAAAAGTTAAATTAATTAATGAGATATGTTGAGGTTAGTAGTACCCCATAATCCGGGAATCTAACCTAAACTCGATAACCTGATTCTAAGCCAGATCGAGTTGCGGCTCATTTTTTAAATTCAAACTTCGATTCAACCCGATTTAATAAACCCGATATGCGTAACACCAATACTACTAACATTATCATTTTCTCTAATTAAATCGAGGAACACGTATTTAGATGTCTAAAAACCAACATTTTAAAGATATTTTAAGCTATCCTAAATATTTTTAAAGTTATCATTTTAAGGCTTTTTTTTTAAAACGATAGCTGTAGACCAGATGTTACTTTTTTAAAAGTACTTTATAAGAAAATCGCTTAGAAAAATATATTTACTAACATCATGACTACTAGCATTAAAATGTAAAAAAGTCTCACATTCGAATTACCCATGCCATGGAGTGAAGTTTTCGTATATGAGAAACCAAAATGATGCTCTATATGAAGGGAAGATTTATGTGTATTTTATTTTTAGAAGTGAACGAATAATGTAATACACGTTATTTACATAGTCGTAGGAAACAAGCAAGCAATAAAATGCGCCGCAAGCTTTTTTTACTTTGAAAATTATAAAAAGAGCATATAAATCTACACAATTAAAAACCGTGATTTGAAAGTTAATAAATAGTAACGGGATACATGATTCAAGAAAAATTTAGGTAATCCATCTACTTTGATGGTGATTTTGCAATGTTTTTTTATGATTGGGAATTATTAAAGTGAATGTTAAATGGACGGACAATATATATCGAAACAAATTTAAGTAATGTTTATATCATTAAATTTGTCATGATACAAATTCTACGGTTGTAAATCTTTTATATTTTTTTATCTTATCGTTTCCTTTCTATGTTTGAATAATTTATATTAATAATTCATATAAAGTTCGAACTGATGCTCAATCAAACATATCAATTTCGAAGATTATCAAGGGAACATACAAAATGTGAAATCAAATCTCTCAAGTCGTTTGAAATTGGACGAATAGGAAAGCTCAATTTTACCATGTCGGAGAATTAGAGTCATTCGATTTCACAATTAAACGCCGCGTTTAAAGTCGAACTCATCTAATTCTATCGAAAAAAACATGTATAATAAGAACTTTTATTAACTTTTATTGTTAAATTTTATAAACTTAAGTAAATTTGTTAAAGCATCTAATATATTGTTTTTAAAAGTAAGTCTAAAATTTTATGTTTTATGAAAATTTTAAATTTTAATTTCATTTGGATATAAAAAGTTTATTTGATAACCAATGGACTGATTTTCAGCATCCATATTTATCTTAATTCAATGATAAGATTAAACTTAAAACTTTTTTTTTCAAATATTAATATCTCTTAAACCGTTAATCGTTATGCCCGAAAAAAATACCACCACGATGCCATTTAATAAATGTATGTGTTTTTTATAAGATTTTAAACAAAAAAATTAAACTAAGGAAATCTATTATAGTAATTTTTTTTATAGATTTATAAAGTTTATCACATCGTATAATATCATTAATTTATAAAATTTATTACATTATGAATCTATAAATTGTTTAGTCACTAACATTATTTGAACTTGATAAAAGTTATTTTGGATGTCATATTTATCTTGCATACCAATGGATTTATCTTCAGTTCCTCACCATCCATCTCCACTCTATCTAATGGATGAGATTAAAAGTATTTAATTATTTCACTTATTTTTACAATTTTAATATATTGTAAACCGTTAAGTGTTAAACAAAAAAATATACCATCACGACGAGCATTTAATTACCTTTCTACAGATGTACAATATGCTGTACTTTTTAAGAAGAAAAAAAAATTGTTTTTTTTCCCTTTTTGAAATTTGCGTAAAATATCATATATGATAATAATGTTTCATCGTATATGATATTAGTGTTAGATTATAAATTATTATTGAATCATATATGATATTGTTTTATATCATATATGATAACTTATATCATATATGATACTGGTGTTACTATCATATAAGACATTTAGTACTCATATATGATAGTTTTCGAAAACAAAAAAAAAGCGTGAAAAAACCAATATTTTTTTGTCATATAGCATATCTGTAGAACCTTTACATCATGTATATATTTGTTTAAAACAACTTATATTTTGTTGTTATTAATTTAGTATTTATACCAAAGTGATTTATACTGGTATTTTAGCATTTATATTAAACTTAATGGACCAAGTTCATCTTTTAATCTTCTGTAATCTAAATTTTATGTTCTTTGATGACTTACCGACGACTAATTTCTACATCAAAACGACTTATTTGTTTTTACCTTTTTTTCTTATTTAAAATTAAAATTCTTTAATTACACATTACATTAATAAGAAAACACTACATAAAAAACAAATATTATGAATTATTCAAATTAAAATAAAACGTTACAATAATACTTAATAATTATAGGCTTCCTTGATCTTGTCCTCCATCTCTTCCAACGCTTTTTGTTTAGTCGGTGGCAAATTGTGGTCAGTTTCAGTGTTATAAAACCATAAGTCTTTGTCCCTTTTTTTGCAAGTTCAAAATTAACTGACGTTCTAATTCGAGTCCCTCACTTTCAAACGATGTTGCAACCCGTTGAGTTGCCTCTTGCAGATCTAACTCCCAGTGATTCAACTGCACGTAGGAGTCTTGTTGCTTCTTCTTTTTTTCCACATCTCAATACGTTGAACTTTTCCCATTTTTTGCTATAACGTCAGCAAATGAAGATCCCCTTTGTCGAGGAGGCAGGTGATTTCTTCTTAGCTCGGTCACGACCAATTGGCTATTGTTCTTGGGTCTCTTCCTTGCTCCCGTCCGCTAAATCTTTCATATTGATAAAATCACCTTGTGTTGACCTAGAGGTGGTTTCATAATTCGTGGATTTTTTGTTAGAGGAGGGGCAAAAGGCAGACATCTCAGCCTTTAGCTAACTTGGATAATCTTTAAATATGTTCCAAGCCGCCTTTAATGTAAACGAATGTTTGTGAATCATTTTGTATTTCGCACATATTTTTTATAAGAATTACAATCATTCGAACCACTTCGTGATTCTGCTTGATATTATGCATGATGGCACAAAAAGCTCCAACTCTAGAGCGAAGCTTATTCTTCCATTTGTTAAGCATCACATCATACCCTCTCGTTGAACCGTCTCGTCTTAATAGTACTTAACAACCTTTTTCAAAAACCTCTTTCTATTTTGGCTGTTTCCTTTCTTGCTATTCTTGGATAGATGACACCAACCTTTTCCAATGTGACCTCTTCCTATGTTGTCTATTCTTTTGGCATGTTGTTGGGCTTCTCAACGTGCTTTCCTTTTTAAACACGTTTCGAGAGCTTCTTAGGTTTCACGAGTGACATCTTTTCAACGGGAGACCCGTCTTCCTCTTCATCAACATCAACCGTAACGTGGTAGGACTCGTGTCTCGGACCTTGACCCATAGAACAATCCTGACTCAGATAGGCTTAACAGAAACCTTGAACCGCAAAATAGTCTTGATTATACATCGCCTGCTGAAAATCCATATCAAGATCATTACGATTAACCTGAGAAAAAAAATACGATTAACTAGAGAAAATGATGAATTTCTACGTGAAGAAGTCAATGAACCCATAGTCGGACGATACAACCTTTTTGGAGAGTTGAAGAAAGATTGTTTGTTGTTATAAGGAGGAGAGATTGAACGATTCGCATAATACATGTTAGGATTTTGTAGTTGTTGTGATGGATATTCAAAACATTGAGGTCGAAAACGAATATTTGGTGAGACACAGGATAACCAAATATTTGGATCCAGTGTTAAATGCAAAACACTTTTTTGAGGAAGTCGGGATTTTGTGGTTTTTGTTTTGAGAGTTTTCTTGTTAGACGTGGAGAAATAGGTAATTTTTTGAATTGTAAATTGAATGTGTGAGAAAAATGAATAAATGAATTTGAGATTTATAAAAATAAAGTATTTATATTTTAAAAGTTATTTTTTTAAATGTTTCCATATGTCAAAAGGACCATTTATTAGTCCTCACTTGTTCTTACCAAAAAGGTCTCACATTCGATCATTTTTTAACGACGGCCGAATCTATTTGATCGAATCGTTCGACTGACTTAGGCGACCTAAGGATGTGCACAGCCTTATTGAAGGTTGATAGTTTGAATTCATTCTCTTTAAAAACCTAATAGTAGAATTTATAAGCCTCTTAAATGAAAACCGTCTTAAAACCATGTGCTCTATTTGTTCTTTTCCTAAGCACCGAGCAACCTATTTGTTTTTTTTTCTAAAAACTTGTTACAGATCGAAGACACGTCTTAATACTAATTATCAACTAGATACTATCTATTTAAAAATAATGTGTGCGGGGTGGGAGGAATGGGGTGTCGTCACTAAAAGCGCGGTGTTAAAATCGTGTAGACTTAATTTCTTATCGATTTTAGCATGTTTTAGCTACGACAACCTACCGTCTCTATAAGGATTTCGTTTATTCTTTTTTCTTGCAATGTTTTCTACTTTTCCCCATTTACTAGTGGCAAAAGTTGCATGTCATGTCATAAATTAGTAAGTCATTGGACAAGTCCCGTCTTTAATACAAACAACAAAAATATACAAATCAAACTAAGAGCATACAAAGAAGTTACTACACCGCCGAGTGATAAAACCCAACACGTTGGGTCCGACGTAGGCCGACCAACGTGTGTTGGTGTATATTTAAAAAAAATCACTTTTTCTCCCCCCCCCCCAACGGTTTGAAAGTATTTTCAGTTGTAAAATATTTTCTTAAAAAGTTACAAAACCCCACTGGGCTAACGGCTAGTGTATTTAAAAAAAAAGTCTATACAAAACACCCCCTAAACGGCTAAGTTTTAAATTTATATATTTATTTTTACCCTTCGATCCAAATCATTATATATAATACAATTCTTTATACTAATTTCAAACAACAAAAAACACACACATTTTGCATTCTTTCACAATAAATCAAAATCAACTTGGTCGAACCGATATCGATGATAAAATCGACGTTTACTTTTTACAGCAAGCTTTCAGTTATTACCAATGGCTACTACAACAAGAAAATCAACCACGATTGACTCGTACCCCGATTTTTCATGATCGTGAATATGTCAAACGACGTCTACGGCTGATTATATTGATGATCAATGTAGGTATCCTCTATATTATTTTCGTAGAAGATTTCGTATGAGCCGTATACTTATTTTAAAAATTGTCAATGGCATTGTAACTTATCCAGCTGATCATCCCCCGCAACATTTTCATTTCTTTTAATCTCGACTCGATTGTACGAGTCGAATGAGCATTAGTGCTCTTATGAAGTGCACGGCGGCTATACGCCAATTCACATACGGTAACACCCAGATGTGTTTAAATGAATATTTACAAATGAGTGAGTATACTGCATGAGATGCTCTAACTTTCTTTAATATGTGCATCATTGAATTGTATATGATGAAGTATTTAAGAAAGCCAATATCTGAAGACGTTGTAAAGATACAACAAAAGCATAACAATGTTCATTGTTTTCAGGGAATGGTTGGAAGTATTGATTGTATGTACTGGAATGGAAAAATTGTCCAATGTCATTGCATGGTCAATATGGTAGGTGTGATAAAAAAATACCTTACTACAATGTTTAAAGCTGTATATTCGCAAGATTTGTGGATATGACATGCATTTTATTAGATAGCGGGTGTGAATAACGATATTAATGTTTTAGATAATTCTCTATTATTCGACGACTTAGCTCTATGGTTACGTACGTCATAAACGGAGTTGGGTATCGTAATGGGTCTTACTTGGCCGATGGAATTTATCCAGAGTAAGCAAGTTTCGTCAAGTCATTCACGGTTGCAACGGATCAAAAGCATACGTACTTTAAACAGCGTCAAGACAATGCAAAAAAAGATATCGATCGTGCTTTCGGTGTTCTCCAAGGACATTGGGGACTTATTCAACAATCAGCTCGTGCTACGAAGTCAACACATTACGTGGAATCATGTATGCAAGTATCATAATGCATAACATGATTTTAGAATATCAATAGGAAAGCATGTGTATTCTAATCCCGCAAAGTCAATGTAAAGAACGTGGATCGATCGATGTGCAACCCAACATCGTCAAGCAAAAGAATTACTAGACAAAGATACGCATCATTGTCTCCAACAAAACCTCATTAACAGTATTTGACGTGAAGTTGAAGAAGCTCAAGAAGAAGAAGAAGAATAGTTGTTGGGGCGTGTATTTGTTTTTAATAATTTCATATGTTCTTTTGAGTGTGTTTTTTAAGTATTGTAATTTTTATTTTTAGTTATTAATGAAATAAGTAATTTGTTTAATAAATGAAATAATTGTTAAGGATGTTTATGAAAATAAAGAGTTAAGTAGTGTTGGTTGGTGTTATAATTAAAGTAGTTGACGTTGATTTAGTGTTATGCTGATGTGTCGCGGAAGTAACAATATTTTTAGATGTTGAGGTGTTACGAAACCTAGCACTCTTAGAGGGTGTTTGTTTTAGCTTATATAGTAGGCTTATAAGCTTATTAGCTTATATAAGCTTATAAGCCAAAACTAGGTGTTTGGTTAAGCTTATGTAAGTAGGCTTATAAGCTTATATATGGGGGTTTTGGTAAGCCTAAGATTTGAGGCTTTTATAACAATGAGTGGGCTTATATAAAAATGACATATAAAAAGACATTAATACCCATATTTAATGACCACATCATTTAATATTTATGTATATTTTTGTCATTTTACCTTATTAATTATAATAAGCTAAACCAAACACTAAATATGGGCTTATAAGCTTATAATATATAAGCCATAAATGGCTTATATAATATAAGCCTAAGCAAACAAATAAGCTTAACCAAACACCCCCTTAACTGTATGCCTGTAACACATTTGTCGATCTCCCAAAGCTAACAAAAAATCTTTGATACTAGACAGTTTCAAAAGCAAGTGTATCTTCTAATTTAGTATTGTCTTTTAGACATCTATAGCTAGTGTAGCTAGAATAAAGCCCTAGGCAAACTAGAAGAACCTCTCCCTTTGTTACCCACAAACAGCTTACCCATATCTAAAGGCTCTCAAGTCTCAACTCTTAAAAGTTGTCTATCATCATATAAACCGCATATGTGATTGTTTGCTGTAAAGAAACCCAGACTTCGAGTAAAATGATGATTATAATTTATTTTGTACAAGAAATATATCAAGTAACTAAACATATTAATACCTTATATATGCTTAGGAGAACGATATACAAAGTTATGAGGAACACGAAAAACCTTTGACGAATCGCATATGACAAAACAAGAAATTTCAATGGGTCGTTGTTTTCTCACCTTTGGTTCAGGCCTACCTGGTCGCTTGTTAGATTAGCTTCCTCATAACTTAAAGAATAAGGAGTCAGTAGTTAGATACTCGGTAGCTCTTGGTCACGAGGATAACTATGAGAAGGTATTTTTGGAGATATCTCAAATTCGAATCTCACTAAAAATCTTCAAAAGCTCGAAATAAATAAAAGCAAATTTATCCTTTAAAAGAGAAAATTCAAAACTTACATACAATCCAATTAAATGTCACAATAAATTTAAATCACTCATTAAAATAAATAAAATTAGATACTCGGTTTGGAAAACCTAGAGCGGGGTATATATGTTACGAACTATATATGCTCTGTATGCATGCCTTAATTATTATTCGTTGAATGTTGTAATCTCGATTGTGACTGCGTTGTTGAAAATAGATTAGATTAGATAAAGCTAATCTGTTATCGAGCTTTTCAAAGTGATCATGCTTATCAAGTCCAATTATATCTAGGCCCTTAAAGTAAAAGTATCAACAACACACATATTTTTTTACTCTGGCTTCATATCTGTCACGTCAGCATTAAATTAATACAAAACAACTAACAAAAAATACTTTTTCCCTCACAACACATCAATCCCTCTTTATTACATTATGCTAAACCAATTTTTTTAAACAAATTTACAAAAATAAAAAAGTTTTAACCAAAAATTAATAAATAGCAAACTATAAAAGTAAATATTGTAAATATAAAAAAAAAAACAATATAATTAATAAAAAAAACTTATCTTATCTCACCCACCCTCACTCCTTTCTTCTTTCTCTTCTTCTTTGTTTATCAGAAAAAACACACACCACACACACCTCAGAAAAAAAAGAAAAAAAAATAAGAAAGAAATAAATAAAAAAAGAATAAAAAATACCTCACTCTCGTCGAAGCCACGCCGGTTAACCAACGAAGGCTCGGCGGGGGGGGGGGGGGGGGGGGGGGGGGGTCGGTGTGGCAACGAACCCCGGCGAAAAGTTGTGGGTTTCTTTTGCCTACTTTTATATTTATTTATTGTGTTTTAGTAAAGAAAAATTATAATGACTTTAACATTATGTTCTAAGATTTATTTTGAGGAGAAAAGAAAAGATTTGAAAAGAAAATAAAACTTAATTGTGTTCTCGAGATCTTTTAACAAGAGAAAAGAAAAGAAGAGAAATGAAGATATAAGTTATTTTGGCTATAAAATCTTCTTCCCACTTTTGGGATGATTGTTCTTCTCTTCCTTTCTCTTCTCTTTTCTTGTTCTTCACATGTGGCATATCCTAACCCACCTTTTAAATATTTTATCTCATATGCATATACATTCTAGCCGCTTAGCTATTTAAGAAAAAATTCGGCAGCATTTCTCCTTAACTTCCCAAGTATGCATATAAAATGCAAACTCGAAGGAGTAAGGAGAAATGTATACCGATTTTTTCTTAAATAGCTAATCCGGTAGAATGTATACGCATCCTAATGAGATAAAATATTCAAAAGGCAGTCCCAAAAGGGGACTGCCCGAAACTAATCTCTAATAGATTACTTTCGGACGGGAACTAACTAATTTCACATAAGGATCTACTTAGAGCTTCTAAATACAAATGTTACATATAAACACATAAATGTTGCAACTATATACATATATAAGTATTTAGAGCTAATAATAAAAATATAAATAGTGTTATTAATAACAAAAAGAGTTAAACTCACCATATGATCCGATCTTTTCTAAAATGAGTTGAAGATTTCTAATGCGGATACATGATGAAGAATGATTATACCTATATAAATATAAAAAAACATATTAATTAAACATATAGATTAATAATGAGTAAAAATAGATAAAATTGTAACAATTACCTATTATGTGATTTAATTTAAATATCTTGTGGTTGTTGATAGTGGTTTTAATGTAATAGTTTTGAATTTTTTGAGTGAGAATGAGATGTTGAGTGGAAGTGAAATGAATGAGGTGAGGTAGGTGTGGGGAAGTGAGAAGTAGGTTTCCGTTGGAGAGGTAGGTATCTGTTTTCGAAAATGTTATTTGTTACGGTTTGATAATAAACCGTTCCAAAACTAAAAAGTTAGACACGGTTTATAAAGGAACCGTACCAAAAAAGTGTTATTAGCTACGGTTTGCAAAAGAACCGTGCCAAAGAGAGCCAAAATTACACAACCGTGCCAAATAATTTTTATTAAAAGGTACGGTTTGTTTTGAAACCGTACTAAATACCGTTTATTGGTACGGTTTTTCAATAACCGTGTCTAAATAGCATACCAAATAACAATTTATGTAGTAGTGTAATAACTTGAGAACATAACGTAATAGTTGTTTATTTTATTAGTAATCAAAACTTTTAGTCAATAACTAAATGTCTTTTATTTTCTAATGTTTCACTAGGCGGGTTTTTTTAGGAGAAATTGTTTCTTTGAAAGCTTCGGTTTTGAATCCTATCAAAGGCTTGTTCTTTTAGACGAACTGAATGAGGAGGTATCCATAACTAAGCAAAATTTCAAAGAAGATATACCGTCCGTTTAAATGTCACCGCATGATTCGATCCGCTAATAACTATCATGTCAGTTCAAAAAAAAGTACGGATCGGAGTAATAGATGGTAGAACTAACTAAGATTGGTATGTATTTAATTTTTTAAGGAGACTAGATTTGAATGTGATGCTGCTACTATACTATTCTTTTTGTTCCAAATGAGATTGTGATTGATGTTGAAACTAACGCATCAACATGGGTGTGGTCGAAACACTTTATGTTGACATGCTTGCTGTGTTAACCTGCGATTGGTACTAGGTTTGTGTGAGCCCTATCAAATGAAAAAAGACGGATTATATTGAGCCACCTGTCATCACAGTATTAGGAGCGTGGTCCATAGAGTGTTAGTTTTAGATTCTTTAAATTATTTATACTCCTGTTTGATTGGAAGATTGTAGGGACGGGTTTCAGGTGGTCCGTTCAAACGTTGTTGGTGGTCTTGCGGCTTGGTGCACATTATTGGTGAAACATCAAACATAGTAAGATTAGTGATCGTGCAATGGCCGATTGCACATCTCACAACAAGAAGGGGAAACCTATGGAAGATCAACTGGTATGAAGTAATCAACGAAGCTTTATTGACGACACAATATTGAGAGCCTGATAATAAAAATGATTACACGTCAGGTTAGCTGGAACCAATCTTTTAAACCCGGGTTGACGACGGGCAAATTGAAACTGGTGGCCCGTGAACTACCTTGAGACCAGGTCAAATGTGATCAAAGTTTTGATTGTTTGAGAATCTGATTGAATTGCTGATTTTTTATTGACTTGGTTTGATAGAACTAGTCGGGTCATGATCTATTTATAAAGAATCTAACAAAAGACTTTTTTTTCTTTTTATAAATATTTTTAAGTTTAATTGACAATATAAAGTTGTGATGACAAATGTTAGTTATGATAGAGTTAAAATTAACCTAAACATCAACAAATATTTTTTTTTATAGTGAAAATTACGTACAGGACTACTTTTTACAAGTGTTGTCTTGCAGAGGCTACTTTTTTCTAGGGTTACAAAAATGGCCAACATAGTCGGGAAATCCTACACCCGAGAATCATTTTTACACGTATCAAGCATTGAGTAGATAAAAAAAATTGTATTAACTTTACCTGCCAAATGCAGAGATGGGCTCCACCCATATTATTATTTACTGTACAAATTCCTGCACTCGCTTACTCTCTAGGCTCACTTGTTCGTATTATTTGATAACAATAACTAATCTAAATTTTCATCCGAATGCTTTATTAGAGCCTCCCATTTTTTTGTGAGTTAGTTTCAAAATATTTGTTTACTTTAAAAAATATTACTATGATATTACTTTTAGTTCGAATCAATATTTATAGAAAAACGTCGACTAATATCAAATAGTAAACTGTTTTGTTTTTGCGTTCGTATAAACCAAAGCAATACTTTATATGTTTTTATTAAATATGTAATTCATGTTTGTGGGTAGTAATTTTAAGACAAAAAAACATAAATTATGATTAATTCCAATAGTACGTAGTAGTAGTATATATATAATGGTTAGTATAATATATTTGTTTGCAATTAATCATAATTTATGTTTTTTTTCTTAAAATTACTACCCACAAACATGAATTACATATTTAATAAAAATATATATAGTACTGCTTTGGTTTATACGAACGCAAAAACAAAACAGTTTACTATTTGATATTAGTCGACGTTTTTTATAAATATTGATTTGAACTGAAGTAATATCATAGTAATATTTTTTAAAGTTAACGAATATTTTGAAACTAACTCTAAAAAAATGGGAGGTCTAATAAAGCATTCGGCTGAAAACTTAGATTAGTTATTGTTACCAAATAATACGAACAAGTGAGCCTAAAGAGTAGGCCAGTGCAGGAATTTGTACAGTAAATAATAATATGGGTGGACCCCATCTCTGCATTCGGCATGTAAAGTTAATACAAGTTTTTTTTATCTTATCCACTCAATGCTTGACACATGTAAAAATGATGCTCGGGTGTAGGATTTCTCGACTATGTTGGCCATTTTCGTAACCCTACAAAAAAGTAGCCTCTGCAAGACAACACTTGTAAAAAGTAGCCCTGTACGTATTTTCACTTTTTTATAATATATTACAACTTGTAATCATGAGTTAATTTTTTGCAAATCTTTGTTATAATATTGTAGATATAAAACCTAAAAACTAAAGTAATAACTTAAAATCAATATTGATCGATTTAATTGAATGTAAATTTAAGTGTGTGGTCATAAAACACTAAATGATAATAAATAAATAATATAATATTTATAGAATCGGTTTGACCTGATGGTTGAACCGCTGACTCGATGAACCGACTACTAAATCGGATCAACTAAAAAACAGGTTTTAAAACATTAGCTGGAACGCGAAGGTGAGACCCCACGAACCGTCTTTGTCGTGAAATCAATCGTCAAAACATAATGCAATATTATATAGCGAAAGAGTCTAGAGAGAATAAGTGTAGAGAGAAAACATATATGTGAAATGTGGAGATGATATTGGTATTTTTAGGCAAAACTTAATAAGAGAACCTTCTAGGTTACGTTGTGTCATATGTCTCCGTCGGCTTAAGTAATTAAAGGGCGTATGTTTGTGTCTCAATAACAAGGCTCCGACCATGGGTTGGGTTGTCTTTATGGGTGGGAGGAACACACTTATGGATAGTTGTCATTTGATGTAGGAATATTGGAGGTTACATAACCTCAATCGTGTCTGGGCAATATTCTTTATTTGTTCATTAGCGATATAGAGACTTTGAATCTGTTAACTTAGGCTCCGTAGCA
The DNA here is from genome assembly GCA_025667525.1 of Glebionis coronaria. Lineage (NCBI taxonomy): Eukaryota > Viridiplantae > Streptophyta > Magnoliopsida > Asterales > Asteraceae > Glebionis > Glebionis coronaria. Next base: position 165,775,177 of record CM046878.1, on the reverse strand, counting down.
CAGTCTAGGCTCCGTTGGGTGCAGGATATTTGCTTCTATAATTCGCTCATGATAACGTAGTGATATTTATACCAATTGTCACACTACTAGTTTTGTAGGTTAGTCGGAGGTTAAGCTCAGCCCAATACTAAGGGTACACCATCAAGTAGCATGTTAGCCTTGATAATATTATAAAGTAAATTATATTTTTATACTAGGTTTAAGTGTGCCCGCTAACCAAGAAGTTACGGTTTCAACTCATGTGAAATAATTGTCAAATATATTGTGTATAAGTGTTAGGAATACGTTTTATTCAATTAGAAGTATCGGGCACTTCATCAATGTTATTTAACGAGCTCGTAAATAGGATTAAGTAAGTTAGCAAGATAACCAGGCCTAAGCCCATGGTTAGCCCATGTCAAGTCCATGACCGGTTTGTGGTCATGGGTATATAAACCTTCTCCTCATGTTTGAGAGGGGGTTAGTTGTTTCACTTTTTCATTCTATCTATGTTATTTTCTATCTTTTCTTTCTCTCTCTAAAGTGTCTTCTAACACACACACACTCTTTCTCTAGAAACCATCAAGGACTATAACATCCTTCATTGGTATTAGAGCCATATAGTGATTTGATTTGATTTTGTGTTTGTGTCGTGAGTTTTACTATAAAACCCGTACTTTTTTCTTTGTTTTTCTTTTATTCAAAGTTTTAAATCTACACTAAAAGACTATCTACCTTGGTGGATTTGTTCTAGTATCTTTAGGATATAGGTGTAGTAGCTTAGAAACAAGAAAAATCATTCCTTTTGGTTTGAAATATTCATTAAAACACAATTCTTGATTTGAATTTTTTTGCTTAAAATCTATAAAGTTTACATTTTAAGGCTTGTTATACCTCAGATTGTCCAAAAGTACAAGTACTTTTAGGAAAAAACTTATAAAAGTGTGTCCTTTTTGGTGTTTATGAAATCTAGCAGTCGAAATTGTCAATCTTCAACTGAGCCGAAATTAACATCATCAAAGGAGCCGAAACTATCATTTGGCCGAAATCGTCATTTGGTGTTAATGTCTCCCTAACAAAAAACATGTGTGTCAACCGCGAAGACAAATTAAAAGTGGCTCGGTGCCGATGTCTTCCAACTAATATAATTGTTACAATGTTTATAACCATTTTTGCAGCAAAGAAATAAAGATGCCGGATTGTTTCTAAGTAAGATTATTACGAATACAATTATTACAGTGATTGTTCCGAAGTCAAATTATTCCAAAGTCTGATGATTACGAACACGCTTTAACAAAAAAAAAATCCATATATAAGGCATCATCAAATCATTTCAAACAAAAGTAATGTCCAAGAGAATACTAAGTTATTTCAAACGAAGTGACATTTATAGAAACCAAGGCACTCCTTCAAAACCAATCATTTGGGTTTTGCGTCCTTACCGGAAGCACCAATGTTAGTCTATGAAACGCGTAGGCTCAAAACGGTAGGAACACTGTTGCAGAAGACTTGTTAGGGAGTGGGATGGCCACATCTGGGATAATCTTAAAAATGTCGGGCACATGGAGCTTAAAGGCTTCGACAATATTCTGAACAAACGGATACTTCTGAGTAAAGCATTAACTGAGGTCTGCCAAGTTTTAGAGGCTTCAGGATTGATGTTAGAAGTAGCAACCAAAGCAGCTTGAATCTCCTCCGGTGTCCGTTTATAAGATACAACCTCCATGAAACCTGTGGAAAAGGCCAAACCTATCGGGATACTCAAGTGTTTCTTATATTCGTAGCTGGAGAATAGCCTGCTGATTAGTAAAAGGATGCACTCTTCACCAACTTTTGTTTCTCCACCTTGGCTTGTGCCAGAAGAGTTGTCAAATTTTTATAGTCAACTTCCGACTTTAAAACCATGTCCGAACTCTCAGTGTGCTCATTAGATTTGAGCTCCAAAAGCTTCTCCAATTCCAAGATCTTTTCCTTTTAGCCGAAGAAGTGGAGCTCCAGTTGTCCATATCTTTCTCTAAATCAACAGTTTGACAAATCATCTCTTGTTCCTTAACCAAAAAACTTGCGTGAGCCTCTTCTAGCTTCTGGTAAGAACCAAATAGTTGGTCCAGTAAGTGCCTTACCCTTAGCGTAAGTATCTAGCTCCCTTTATCAAATGTTAGAAAGATGCATATGATCACGGATTAGGATCTCGAACCTTTTCATCGGCTCGGCTTGATTAAGTGTGCTTTGAGTCAAGGATTGGTAGTTGTGGCTGAATATCTCATAATTATTGAAGGAGAAAAGTATAATTTGTTCCGCCGGAGTGGCAATATGTGTTGATCCCAAACTTAGATTCATTAAAATTATGTATTATCGAGATTAACTCAAGTATAATACGTTTAAGAAACTTTGTATATTTAACAAACTAAGTATTCTGCTGAATTTAATACTTAGCACAAAGAACAAATAACAAAGACGTATACCAAACTTTCAACTTCGATTAATAACAACGATGAGAACATTGATTGTAAGTATATCAAACCATAACCTAAAGGCCTCCTTTTATAAGCACAAGGAGCCTTGTACACAAAGTAAACGTGTCAAATATTCTAGGAAGATATACTAAGATAAACATATAAAATACAATATTCTTGCATATCTTCCAAAAATAACAAAACGTGTTTGACTTGTAAAACTTGACAGCGGCTTGATAAATCTTGTTTGGGCCTATTCTGTCAGCGGCTTGATAACACCTTGCCAACGGCTAGATATCCTTTGTTAGCGGCTAGTAGACTTAACTAATTTTATTCCCAACAATCCTCCCCTAAACTTGATATTACCCATAATCATCAAGTTTCTGAATAAAGCAAAACATAGATAGAATTCTTACAAATAAAATATATTCTGACAATTGAGAAATGAGAAATCTCATTAAGACAACTGCTATTCTATTGGTGTAGTCTACTTTAAGCTTGGTGCTCATCATCTTCTTCAAAACTTCTTGGGACCAAGGATACTGTTGGGAATCTAAACTTGTTAGATTCCCTGATCATAGATTTAAATATAATTAGGCTGTTAGATAGTCCCTTGCCTGTGCCTAGGAGGCAGGCAAGTTTCGCAAGACTCACAGAGATCCAAGTCTCTGTGAGCAACCTCAGAGGAGTCCATGTCAGAGACATTATCAAAGAAGTCAAAGATTACTTGAAGACATACTCATTGGCTGTGATGGATAACAACCAAGATGTATCAGGGACTCTGAGGGGTTGAGGGTTAACAGGGGTGGCAATACCCTGTTAACACTCAGCACACTTTGGACATGCCATTTATGTGTTCGAGACTATGAAAAAAAAAGGAAACTGTTTTGACAACTGTTTCCTTAAAGCATAATGGAAGACTACCAAGAATAGAAGGACATCATGTGACTGATGTGGGAACTTGTAAAATCTTGTGTAGTCACCATCAAGTACTATTTAGGTCAATCTCGTAACACTATAAATAGGATGTGTATCCATGCATTAATGTTTAACACTTTGAGATATTCATAACATTATTGCATATAACTTAGTGAATCAAACAGCTACGACTGTATTCATAAGTTAGGGTTTATAGTTGTTCAAAGTGTGCACAACACATTGTCATCAAACTGTGTTATCCATAACACTTGTAATTCTTTATTATACAATAATAAGATTACGTTTGAAAAGTAATACCTTGTGTTGATTAAGTTAAGATTAGGGTTTCTTGCATTGATTAGGGACTTTCAATTGGTATCAGAGCGGTGTTTGATATTAAAACCTTCAAGAAACATCGTTCTCAGTTTTATAATCAAGATCCACCATGCCAGAAACTTCTAACCCACCACAATCACCTTCCACAAACCTATCTTCACCAAGACTCAACCCTCCTACCAATGACGATGATCTACCCCAACTTCTTGACTCAAGAGGTGGATCACATGTCACAAGTGTACCAGTATTTGATAAAGAAGATTTTGCCAGTTGGAAGAGTCAATTTCTCGTATATCTTGATGGGCTTGAACCTTTTCTTCTAGAAATTTTAGAAAATGGTCCTTATATTCCCATGGCGCTTACATCCACTAAAGAAAACCCTCTTCCCAAACCTCTCAAACAATGGACTCCAGCTCATAGGAAATTGGCAAACCAAGATAAACGTCTCAAAAGCATCATAATATCCTGTCTTCCCAAACATAGCATGAAGTCTGTCATTCAGTGTCCCACAGCTAAACAAATGTGGACAGACCTCATCCTTGGCCATGAAGGACCCTCTGAAATAAGAGAGACAAAGATTCAGGCACTCAGACTTCAGTTCAATGCCTTCAAGTCACTTGAAGGTGAAAAGGTTCAGCAAACCTATACTAGGCTGAAGATTCTTCTCAATGACCTAGCAATGAATGATGTCACTATTGGTCAAGCTGAGATCAATGCCACTTTTGTCAACAGCCTTCCAAGAAAGTGGTTGAGCATGAATCAGACTCAGAGAGCTAACAACTCAATAAAAAATGATACCCTTGCTCAGCTCTATGGAAAGTACAATTATGAAGAAGGGCTGATTGATACTATTTACAAGTCAGAGACTGAAAGATTTGTAGTCCAAGGAGCATCTTCCAAAGCATTGATCTCTGCAACACATCCTCATGAAAGCGATTCTGATGTTGAAGAAGATACCCGTAGCAGCCAAGATTTCTTGACAGACCTTAATGCAGAGTTCCATGAAAGAGCCTTGCTAGCCAACCAAAGAAGATACTTCAAAAGATCAGGAAGAGTGGGATCAACTAGTAAACCAACTGACAGGTCAAAAGAAACTTGCTTTGCCTGTGGAAAGCTTGGACATTTTCAAAAAGACTGTCCTTCCACCAAGACATCCTCACCCTCTTATCCATCATCTTCATCCAAACCTTACAAGTTCAAACAACATAATAACTCATCTCTTCAATCCAATTCATCAGACACTGAGAAGAAGGATTACAAAAATAAGTACAAGGCACTTAGAGCTGAGTTAGAACAAATGAACTTGAAGATTGAAGCTCTGTCCAAGAAGAAGGGTAGTGAGAAAAAGACAGAGAAAGGGTTGGTTGCTGAAACGTATGATTGGAATGATGAACCACTGACTTCAGATGAAGAAGATACCACCAGAGTCAGGGCTTTCATGGCGATAGCTGAGGATGAACCAGCTGTTGGAAAAGGTGATGCAAGATCAGGACAATGGGTTGACATCACAATGAAAAAGGTACACAGGCTTTTATCCATGTCTGATAGTGATGAACGTAAGCATGTCCTTGATTACACCATTGTTGATTTACACTTTGTTGAGGAACAAAGAAAGAACCTACTTGATAAGTTTCACTCTGTTAAATCTGAAATGCTGAATGCTAAAGCTGAATGTGAAACTCTCAGGCGGGTTAATTTAGAGAAAATATCCCTGCAAAATGAAGTAGCTAGATTAACCTTGAAAAACATTGCTTTAAATGATCAAGTCTCTGAATTAAACAAGGTTATTGAAAAATGGCTGTGTGTTAGGTTTACTATAGATCAATTGCTTAGGGATGAAGTGCCTGCTGACTTAAAAAGGGATATATCTGCTAAGAAAAATAAGTTGAGAATTCTCACCAAACCCAAAGACATTGTCTTTAAATCTACAGAGACTATTCATATGTCAGATACCACTTTGACTAATGACCCTGTCTCTGAAGATGTGACTGAGTTACCACCTTTGACCAAACTCTCTGGAGTTGAACCTAGCAGTTCCTCTCGAACTACTAAGGGTGAACTTAGTTCAGATATTAAGAAACCTCCAGCTAAAGTTTTTCATGTGCCTGCTAAACAAATTGGTAAACAAGTATCTTTTAAGCCTGTTTCTACTAAAGCTGTGAATAAGGTTGACCCTACCACTGAAGATCGCCTGTTGTCTCTTATGAAATAAGTAGAACTCTTGAAACAACACATTAAGCCTTCCGCTGAATGCTCTACTTCACATGAACCTAAGTCTGTCCTAGGTGAACCCAAAGGGGAAAGGTTAATCAAGCCTTATTGCAATATATGTAAAAACTCTCACCATATGACTTTAGATCATGACAGACACATGGTAGCTAAAAGAGCTCAGACACCCTCTAGGGATAGACCACAGAGTTCCAAAAGACAACAGGGAAATTACAAACCTTATCCTCCCTGTAAATTCTGTGGGTTCACAGATCATCACTCCGACGAGTGTGGTGACTTCCCTGGGTGTGATATCTGTGGAAGTTATAACCATGAAACAGTGAACTGTCCCTCCCAACGCCAAAAGTTCTTCAGGAACACAAGAGTTGCTAATAAGCAATTCAGGGAACCCACTGGAAAGTGGGTTCACCATAGGAACTAACCTGTTTCTATGTATCTGTGCAGAAATATCTCAAGGAATCGGTATGGTATCTAGATAGTGGCTGTTCTAGACACATGACAGGGATTCAACAATACCTGCACAGATACTCAAAGGAGCCAGGTCCTAAAGTGGTGTTTGGAGATAACTCTTCAGGTGACACAGAAGGATATGGCTCAGTGAACTGCAATGGGATTACATTTACTAGGGTTGCATATGTGAATGGTCTTAAACACAATCTTATTAGCATCAGCCAATTGTGTGATGCTGACTATAAGGTTTTGTTTACTAAGACTTAGGGAACCATATTCAACAAAAACAATGATGTTGTGCTGATTGCACCTAGAAGGAGAGATGTTTATGTCATCAACATGGCTGTGTGCTCTGAAGACAGCTCAAATTGTTTTCTTGCTAAAGCCTCTGAAAGTGTCAATTGGCTGTGGCACAAAAGACTGTCTCATCTCAACTTCAAGAACATCAACAAGATAGCCACACAAAACCTGGTTGCTGGTCTACCTTCAGTAATGTTTTCTAAAGACAAGACTTGTTCTGCCTGTGTCAAAGGAAAGCATCACAGGTCTTCATTCAAGACTAGGCAATCATTCTCTATTGACAAGTGCTTACATCTCCTTCACATGGATTTGTTTGGGCCTGTCAAACCTTGGTCATTGTTGATGAATTTTCAAGATACACATGGGTGTTCTTCCTTAGAAGGAAAAGTGATGCAGCTGAAACCATCATGTCCTTCATCAGACAGGTTGAAAATATGAATGATGTTAGAGTCAAAGCTCTAAGAAGTGATAATGGTACTGAATTCAAGAATCATCAACTTGAATCTTTTTGTGATGAAAAAGGGATTTCACAGAACTTCTCTTCAGCTGGCACCCCTGAACAAAATGGTGTGGCTGAAAGAAGAAACAGGACTTTGATTGACGCAGCCAGAACTATGTTGAATGGTGCAGCCCTACCAAAGCAATTTGGGGAGAAGCTGTTCACACTGCCTGCTACACACAAAACAGATCAATCATTGTCAAAAGACATGGTAAAACTTCCTATGAAGTTTTCAGAAAGAGGTCTCCAGATGTCAGCTATTTTCATGTGTTTGGATGTCCTGTGTTCATTTATAACTACAGAGATAAACTTGGAAAGTTTGATGAAAAAGCTGATGATGGTTTCTTCTTGGGATACTCTCCAACACCCAAAGCCTTCAGAGTATCCAACATCAGAAGACAAGAAGTAGAAGAAACCTTCCACGTTAGATTCAATGAAGATGATGAAGTCATACAGAGAACAAGAACAGAGGGTGATGAAATTGATTTTAATGAAAATGTATCTTTCCCAAGTGATGAGTTCACAGAACCCAAACCTACCAGTCATCATCACTCCAACACTCTCACTCCTTATGTCCCTGCCTTTGACCCTCTGTCTACTCACAACATAGAAGTTCCTAACTCTCAGGAACTTGATGAAGAAGAACCTCAAACCTCTGGTAGTCCTTCTCCTTCTAATGCTATTGATGACTCACTAATTCTTCAAATCCCTGAAGACTCTCCTGCTGATAATGAAATAGCACCTCTTGATATGGCTGAAGAAAACTCTGACACTGAAGTAGTCTTTGAAGAAAGCCCTCCTAGTCAGCAGGATGAAACTCAAATTGTACCAGCTGTGCCCACAAGTGTTCCTGTCCTTGAGTCCCCAGCTCCTCAAAATAAGTGGTCAAGAGATCAACACATTCTTCTTGTCAACATTATTGGGGAACCTAATGCAGGGGTCACAACTAGACAGCGAATCCAAGACTCAGAGTCAGCCTCAGCAAATGAATGTCTCTTTGCTGAATTTCTCTAACAAATTGAACCTAAAAGAGTAGTTGAAGCTCTGGTAGAAGAAGGATGGGTAGCTGCTATGCAAGAAGAGATCAATCAGTTCAAAAGGAACAAAGTATGGACACTAGTGCCAGCTCCACCTGGAAAGAATATCACAGGCACTAGATGGATCTATAGAAATAAGATGGATGAAATTGGGAACATCATCAGGAACAAGGCCAAACTGGTAGCACAGGGGTTCTCTCAGACTGAAGGAATTGATTATGATGAAACATTTGCTCCAGTTGCTAGACTTGAAGCCATCAGAATCTTCCTTGCTTATGCTGCCTATATGAACATCACTGTGTATCATATGGATGTAAAGAGTGCATTCCTCAATGGTGATTTGGCTGAGGAAGTGTATGTTGCACAACCTGAAGGATTTGAGAATAGCGAGTTTCCCAACCATGTGTATAGACTTCACAAGGCAATGTATGGGCTGAAACAAGCTCCAAGAGCATGGTATGAAACTCTTTCCAATTTCTTAACTGAAAATAAATTTGTCAGGGGTTCTATTGATAAAACACTCTTTACCTTCAAGGATAAGAGTGATTTCATCATTGTGCAGATTTATGTGGATGATATCATCTTTGGGTCAACAAATTTCAATCTTAGTAAACGTTTTGCTAAATTAATGACCAAGAAATATGAGATGAGTATGATGGGTGAATTAACTTACTTTTTGGGTTTTCAAATTAAACAATGTCCTAAGGGAATTTCAATTTGTCAAGAAAAGTATGTTAAGGATTTACTTAAAAAATATGACTTAGCTGATTGTGCATCAGTGAAATGCCCCATGCTTCCACCCAACAACTTGGGCCCTGATGAGTCAGGGGTCTCTGTTAATGAGACTTTATATAGAGGCATGATTGGGTCACTAATGTATCTAACAGCTAGTCGTCCAGATATCCAATTCTCCACATGTCTCTGTGCAAGGTACCAAGCTAACCCAAAAGAATCCCATCTAGTGGCTGTTAAGAGAATTTTCAGGTATCTTAAAGGAACACCATCCCTAGGCCTATGGTATCCAAAGGAATCAGGCTTTGATCTCAAGGCCTATTCAGATTCAGATTATGCTGGATGCTGTATTGACAGGAAAAGCACTTCAGGGAGCTGTCAAATCCTAGGAGGAAAATTGGTTGGATGGAGTGCTAAGAAGCAAAACTCTGTGGCTATGTCTTCAGCTGAAGCAGAATATGTCGCTGCAGCCAGCTGTTGTGCTCAGGTGCTCTGGATGAAAAGTCAATTGGCTGACTATGAAATTTTGTATGACAAAGTGCCAATCTTTTGTGACAACACCAGCGCCATTTCCATATCCAACAACCCTGTTCTTCACTCTCGTACCAAATACATTGATATCATGTATCATTTTATCAGGTATCATATAATGAAGGGAGATATTGAGCTACATTTTGTTCCCACAGAGCTGCAACTAGCTGATATCTTTACAAAGCCTTTGGCTAAACCTTCGTTCAACAGGCTAGTTGCTGAGCTAGGGATGCTCAATATCTCAAAGCCTGTGGCTTGATATTAAATGTGTTCATTAAATGATTGATTCTATTATAAATGTTTTTCACATGAAACTAGGTAGTTACTTTCTAAGTAAATACAAAAAACATTCTCAAATATTTAATCATTTATTTTTCGAATAACGAGGAGACAAATAAGTTTTGAAAGGTCAAGGGACCCACTTGAACAGTCATTTTCTCACTTTGCATTTAATGCGGTTGAATAACTGTTTACGTAATTTGAATATATATATTGTCTCTTCTCTCTTCTCACCCACCACCATTCTCATTTCTCAAATCATTTCTCTCTCTAAGATCTTCTCTCTCTTAACCTATCCGCCATTCTCTTTCACCTTCAACCTCGAATCCATGGCGTTTTCAGTTCCTAAAGCAGCAAATGTTAACTTCGAGATCAACGAAAGCATCCTCGCCTCCAACAACGCCATTGGATGGATTAAGGCACCCAATAGCACCTATTCAGATCTGGTCAGTTTCATGCAGAATTGTGACCTAAGTGAAGCCTTCACCAAATCCCCATCCACCTTTTACCAAGAATACCTTAGGGAATTCTGGTACTATGCTGAGGTGGTTGATGACACCATAACATTTAGCCTTTCATGCAATGAACACCCTTTCGCCTTCTCCCTTAAAGATTTCTCAAGTGTGGCCGAATTGAAGCATGGAGATGAATGCCTGAAGGTAGTTGATAAAAAGGCTGTCAAAGAAGCCCTGGCCACACTCAAACCATGCCATGACGTAAACCCTGCCCTTACACCAGCTGAGGTCCTCTCCAAATCTCCCCTGAAGATTAAGTATTTCACTCCCATGTGGCGTGTCCTCTTCACCCACATTGTTAAATCCCTGGGAGGAATGCAGGGATCACAGGATCAGATGTCTTTCAACCATCAGGCTATTGCATATGGATTAATCTGGGGAGCTGATGTTGATGTTGGAAGCATTCTCTTCTCCAACCTTGTAGAACAGCTGAAGGGAAGGAATAAAGTCAGGGAAAAGAATATCTGCTATGTGCGCTTCCTGTCTCTGATCTTCGAAATTCTGCTGGGAGACAACTACCACAACAATGCTTTGACTGCTCTTAAGCCCTACCGCATCACAGGTGCCATCTACAAAGAAATAGGAGCTGAAGATGTCCCTGTCACCGCTCATATGATGAATGTGGCCAACCAACTACCAACAGCTGAGAAGCCCTTGCTCCCTTATTTTGAGAAGGTGAATACTTCTAGTGTGTCTGGCAAGTCTAAGTCTTTGACCTTTGGGCAGCACACTACCAAGTCCAAGGATTCTTCTGGCCAACAACCTAAGAAGAAGAAAATCCCCTCTTCTTCCCACACCAAAGCTGTTTCTAAGGCCAAGGGAAAGAAGACTGACACCTCCTCTGGTCCAGATACTCATGTGGATTCAGATACATCTGCTGACAAACAACAGGAGTCTAGTGTCTCAAAGTCAGCTGAGACGACAGGAAACCAGCCTGATCCAGCTGATATCTCACAGGTAATCAGTGTACATTTTTAGAGGTTCACAAGCAGCCACTCTCATTTGTCCGTAGGAGAGAGTGGTGAAGTTAGGGTAATCCTCGACCCATAGAAGTCTGTCAATGCACTTAGAATCCTTTAAGACTTCTATACACCCTGTCTTTGCACCAGGGAATGATTCATTTGTGTTTATAAAGCACCCCGATGACCCTGCACCCTCTAGACAGTATTCAGGCTAACAACAACCTGAATACACTTATGTCTCAACCTTGATCAGCTGTACTTCACACAGCCTCTTGGTTTCCTCCTTAAAAGAGTCCCAAAGGATTTATCCTTTCAGGGGGAGCTGAATCATCACCCTCAGCTTTCCTAGGGGCAGCGTAACAGGCGACCTTTAACCACATATGTTTCACTCTTAAAAGAGTCCCAAAGGTTCTTAACCTTTTGGGGGGGGCTGAATAATCACACTCAGCTTTCCTAGGGGCAGCGAATGGCGATCCATAACCAACATATGTATCACAATCAAAAGAGTCCCAAAGGTTTTAACCTTTTGGGGGGGGCTGAATAATCACACTCAGCTTTCCTAGGGGCAGCGAATGGCGATCATTAACCATATTTTTTTCACACTTAAAAGAATCCCAAGGATTTATCCTTTGGAGTGGCTGAGTAATCACCCTCAGCCTCTCTGGGACAGCGAAATGGCGACCATTCCCCTTATCTTTTTCCCTGTTACTAATTGAAACAATTTGCAGGCTGAAATTGTACAGCCAGTCATCGAATCTCAGGTACAACAAGAAAAGGAGGTTGATACAATGACTCAAGACAAACCCAATGATGAAGAGCCTCTGTTAAATGCTGATGAAGAAATGCTATCATTGGAGGACTATGTCTCTGATATTGAGTCCATGCCTGAAGATGAAATCCCTGAAGGGATGTTTGAGGAGGAGGATGAAGAAGATTAGGAAGACCAGTTATCTGTCTCTCCTCCCAAAGAAATAGTTGTGTCCACACCAGCTGGCGATAAGACTCCTCCTCCCAAGGATGCTGTTGTTACTCCAAACTCTGCTACCTCAACAACAACAGTTTTCCAACGCCCAGCCTATGATCCAACAGCAGAATTTCTATTGTTTGATCATCCTGCCCAGACTAACTTTGATCTCTTACCAAGGGGGGATGATTATGCTCAGCAAAGCCTCAACATCAAGAATCTTCAGCCTGTTCATCATCAGTCAGACAGTGAACGTTTATCAAGAAAGCTGGATGTAATAAAGTCTGAAATGCACAACTTCACTGTTACATTCCCTGGAATCATACAAAAGGCTGTGGCTGAGGCGGTTACTGAGCCAATCAAGGATGGTGCCAGGAAAGGTGTTGCCCAAGGACTAAGTCACCTTTCTACTAGAGTGAAGGATGTCATTGACACAGAGGTCCCTGCCATGTTTCATGAACATGAGCTAACCATGCACAGGCAATTTGATGCGGTTCGCAACAGGCAATACCGTCATGCTAATTTTATTGTCAGTCGTGTTCAGGCCAATACAAATGCAAATGGCAACCTCCTGCTGAAGATTTCCAGGGCTTCAAGGAAAAGGCAACGTGCTATGGCTGCCTCTGTTGAACAGATTGCAAGGCATTTTCAAGCATGTTCATCCAAACGTCTTCGAAGCCAGGATAAACGTGAGGGGGAGAAAGATACAACACTCAGCCTTGCATCTGCTAAACAAGGCTCATCATCAGCTAACCCCACCATTACACTTGTTCCTCTCCAAGTCATCACACCTGTTATAATACCTGATGATGAGGATAATACTCAGGGGGAGCAACAAACTCAAGATGGAGCTGACTCATCAAAGTCACTGGTTTTGGTTAACACCAGCAAGCCTGGGGATGATGATGAACCAGCTGCCAAGAAGTTAAAGTTCACTGTTAGCTCCCTCCCCAAAGCAATTCAAACTCAGGCTCAGACAGCATTATCAGAAGAGCTGATGTTTTGAAAAACATAAGTGTGGAGTCCTCTGTCTCGAAGAAAGGAAAGGAGATAGTTTTGGTTGACACAGACACCAAACTCAAGAAGATAGCTGCGATGCTAGAGACAGGAGGATCCACCACAGACCTTTCCCAATTCTCAACCTTTACACCTTCCAATGAGATTCCTTTAACCCCTGAAGAAATAGAGAAACAGGCTGAGGAATTCAAGAGATTAAATGAACTCAAGACAGCCAAAGAATTGAATGAAGCTACTCTGAGGAAGATGACACCACCTGAAAGAGAAAAGCAAAAGCAAAGGTTGAGGGAAATGGAAGCAAAACGCGCTGAGGCACTAAGGAAAGTCAAAGCTGACTATGACGCCTGCGTGAACAACAGATATGCCCCTGGCAAGATAACCAAGTTCAAATACACCATTCATAAATCCACAAACACCCCAAGGATGATCTTATGGAGGGATAACCAACCAGGAAATATGAATGTGTTTGACAACTTCAGGCTAAAGACACTTGGGTTATCAGAATGGTTCGAACTTGAAGCCTTAGCTGCCAAAAGAAATGGACAGGCAAATTTCCTTCTGCTGAAGACTATTAAGGCCAAGTTTACCTGGATCAAGGAAACAGCTGCCAAACTTAAGATTGATCCCCCACCACAGCTTTTTGAACAAGAACCCCAAAAGACTGGCAACAAAAGAAGAAGAATTTCTCAAATTGTTAATGAAACTTTTGTTACTGAAGATGTTCAAGTGGATGGCATGCACAGGGATTTGATCCTCCCCAATGGTATTGTTGGCCCAGTTGATGGTCAGACATACACAGAGCCTGAAAGAGGAATGGCATTCATGAACAGGGCTTTCCAGTATGCTTTTCAAAGGGAAGATGAGTTGTGCTTAGCTTCAACTATTCAGCTACTTTGTCACAAGAAGTCACTCAAGATCAACACAGAGTATTCCAAGAAGTTTGCCAAGACTTTGCAGGATGAACTAGATAACAGATTGGACTTGGCTGAAGCTGAAGAAAGGATTAAAAATGATGACTATTGAAGATGTTCACAGCCCTTTTTACCTTCATCTTTTATTTTAGTTATGTAATGTACTTGTAATTTTTCTTTAAGTATTAATAAAATCATGAGGTATGTTTGTTTAGATCTGTTATGAGTAAGAAGAAGCTGTTAACTCACTTACCTTAACTTAGTTAGATTTAGCATTATTTATGTTTAAATAGGGGGAGATTGTTGGGAATCTAAACTTGTTAGATTCCCTGATCATAGATTTAAACATAATTAGGCTGTTAGATAGTCCCTTGCATGTGCCTAGGAGACAGGCAAGTTTCGCAAGACTCACAGAGATCCAAGTCTCTGTGAGCAACCTCAGAGGAGTCCATGTCAGAGACATTGTCAAGGAAGTCAAAGATTACTTGAAGACATACTCATTGGCTGTGATGGATAACAGCCAAGATGTATCCGGGACTCTGAGGGGTTGAGGGTTAACAGGGGTGGCAATACCCTGTTAACACTCAGCACACTTTGGACATGCCATTTGTGTGTTCGAGACTATGAAGAAAAAGGAAACTGTTTTGACAACTGTTTCCTTAAAGCATAATGGAAGACTACCAAGAATAGAAGGACATCATGTGACTGATGTGGGAACTTGTAAAAGCTTATGTAGTCACCATCAAGTACTATTTAGGTCAATCTCGTAACACTATAAATAGGATGTGTATCCATGCATTAATGTTTAACACTTTAAGATATTCATAACATTATTGCATATAACTTAATGAATCAAACAGCTACGACTGTATTCATAAGTTAGGGTTTATAGTTGTTCAAAGTGTGCACAACACATTGTCATCAAAATGTGTTATCCATAACACTTTTAATTCTTTATTATACAATAATAAGATTACGTTTGAAAAGTAATACCTTGTGTTGATTAAGTTAAGATTAGGGTTTCTTGCATTGATTAGGGACTTTCAAATACTTCCTATCAACTAGCAAGAATTCTAAGAACTTTGTTGTGCACAGATGAAAAATACCAACAGCCGAGTACAAACATCACTCCAAAGTGCTTAAGCCACCCAAATCCAGCCATACTAGATCTGCTTCATCATGGTCAAACATTCTTTTGAATGTTGTCCATATCTTTATTCCATTTTGAGAAGTAGGTGCTTCAACCTCATAATTCTCCTTCAACAGACTCCAAAAAGTCTCCAGATCTTCTCTATCAATGCTGTCAAAAAGGGACATAAAAGATGTGAACATATGAACTTTGTCCCATACATTGTGATCACCCAGAAACCTGTTGTAGAATCTTCTTCATACTTAACAATACGATTCTTGAAGTCAAGTGGAATCACAGCAGCAAGATCACCAGCTTCCAAACGTGAAAGCTCCATATTCTTCTTCAAAGGACCCTCATTGTACCTTGGGTCCAATAGGCTAAACTCAGGGAACTGAAACTTCACTCCCTTCTTCACAGGCCTATGAGCAATATATTCCTTCTTTATCTTTAACTCCTCTTTAATTTCTTCATGTCTCTCAACAGAAAGCAACCTATATGTTTTGGCTTCACAAAAATAATCCCAAATTGGATAAGCTAAACACTCCAACTGCTCAAATGATAGCTTCCTAAGCTTTGTATATGTCCACCCAGTCTGGTGACATCTTAGAAGCATATAATACAATTCTCTTCTAGTATTCTTGTTCTCACTGAACACTCTGTTTGCCCTGTTCTCCAAACTGGTTCTACAATCCTTTAAACTCTCATCATAATCTCCATCCCCCAAATCTTGTCAGTCAAAGGAATATCAGCATTATCCAAACCTCCATCTCATACCTAAAATATATGTCACAAATAGCAGGTATCTCAAAATCAACTTGCATCTTAAGCTTCTTTAGTCTCTCCAAAGCTGCTTTACCCTCTCCATACTCTAACTTCTCTGGTTCTTCTTCCATATTTGCATTAGAACGATGACCACTGCTTTCTTCCTCATCCTCACCACCTATTCTCAAACTCTCAGACTCTGAGATCTAAGCTTCAATATCCCCTGATAGGTGTGAAAACACCCATCTCTTTACCACTTAACTACAATAATAACCAAGCCAAAACGTATATTCAATGTTGAATTATGCGTGGTTTATGTTTTTATTGTGTTTTAGGACCAAAAGATGAAAAAGGAAGAAAGCACGGGCTTTCACGGGCTTTTACCGAAGAAAAAGACGAAGTTAAAAGATCAAGAGCGCAAAAAGAACGGAAGTTCAAGGCCTATTCTGAAGATTTATCGAAGAAAAAGTCTAAGGCGGAAGTTTAATGAATTCGAAGAACCAAGTCTAATAAAAGAGAAAATTATAAGACGAGTTCAATTTATATCGACAAATCCCAAGTCAACGTCGAGAAAGTCGAAGAATTTAAAAGACGAAAAGACGAGAAGAAAGAAGAAAGCATCAACACATTTACTCCTCCTATAAATACCCTCCTAATGTGTCATTAGGAAGGAGTTAGATAATTTTTAGTTAGTTTTAATTTTGTAAGGTAATTAGGAGTAGCTTAATATTACTTTCTCTCTCTATCTTTTCTTTCATGTTTTTAAGCTTTTTACATTAATCTTTAATATAAATCCTTAATCTTAATCTTAATTTCAAGCTTTTCATTAATCATTCTCGTTCTACCTTTCTTTAATTTTAATCTTGTTTAGTTTTGATAATCATGTAGTTTGTTAATCATGTTATTTGTTTGATTGATGTTTGAGTTTGATTGTGCTTATTGGTTTTGATGTGTTTGATTTTTATAGCTTATAGTGTTTAGTGCTTATTATGTTATTTTTCTTATTTTTAATTAAGTGCTTATTAGTTTATTTTATAAAAAGTTAATTTTAAATATTTATATTATTTAGTATTTTTAAAAGTTTTTAAATTTTGGTTATTTGCTTTTTCTTAAACTTTATTTGGTTAAGTTTTAGGTAAGTGCTTATTTGATTTATAGCTTATTTTTACATTTTTCTTATTTTTGTTTTAATTAGGATTCCTTTAAAACCCTAGTTACCCGACTTAGGTGTAGTTTCAATTTATTCCGACTTAAGTGCATAATCTCTTTTTCCCGAATTAGTCACAGACTTCCCTTTATTCCGACTTATATGCAAGATTGGCCATTCCGAATTATGTGTGTGATCATTATTCCGACTTATGTGTGTTAAACTCCATATCCCGAATTGAATCGTGAACCAACATTCCGAATTAAGTGTGAAGCATCGATTCCGGATTAAGTGTGGATTTGTATGCATTCTGAATTACTTCAAGATCATACATTCCGAACTAGGTGCAGGGTTATCGATTCCGAATTAAGTGCATGCTTAGGATTCCGAATTGTGTCACAAACTTATATTCCGAACTAGGTCCAAAATCACGGATTCCGAATTAAGTTCAAATTATTCATTCCGAATTAGGTGAAGGATTTAGATTCCGGATTAGGTTCAGTTTTAGACATTCCGACTTAGATCCAGTTTTAGTTTCTCGACTTAGTTTTAAATTTTTATTTTTTCCCGCCTATTTTCTTAAGTGTTACTTTAATTGTTTTATCTAAAATTTATTTCAAGTTTGCATTTTTATTAAGTTGTCAAATTTTACTTTTAAAAGTTTTAATTTCTTGTTATTTATTTTTAAGTCTTGATTTTTAGTTTAAATTTCAAAGCTTCCACTTTTACTTAACGACATTTACATTTACATTTACATTTAAATTTACATTTTTAGTTTAAAATAGATAATCAATTTACTTTCTTTTCACCAAGAACGACTGAGTCACACATTAATCCGTGATCAATTCGATAAGACCGATTTCAACGAACAATTTTTATATAAGAAAATTTCTTGTATTAAATGGCACCGCTACCGGGTCTTTTCGTGAAGATTAATGGTTTCTTGTGAGAGACGCGTTGGATTTTGGGATCCGTTCACTTGTGAACGTTATTTTTCGTGTCAAACATTTTCAAAAAATCCTAAATATCAAAATAATTCAAAAAAAAATCCAAAAACATTTAAAAATCATAAAAAGCATTTCTTTTTCAAAGTTTTGCACCAAAAATATTTTCTTTTTACGTTAACTTTATTTCTTCTATTTCTTTGATATTCTTTTCTTTTGTAGGTGTATGCGTACTCGGTCACGCAAAAGGAAGTCCATTTAAGCCGCTATTATTGATCCTTCTGTTGTAGAGCCTCCCGTTGTCAACACAATGGAGAACCGTCCAATGATCGAGCTCTTGCAATCACACGTCGAAGGCAACGATGATGCGATTGTGGTGCCGGCTATTGACGCCAACAACTTCGAGCTCAAGTCCGGTTTCATTCAAATGGTTTCCGCAATACCTTTCTTAGGTCGCACTCATGATGATCCACACGATCACATTAAAAGGTTTGTACACTTATCCAATACTATTAAATACAATGGGGTTTCACAAGAGGCATTTCGCTTGCTCCTCTTTCCTTTCTCTCTCGAGGGACAAGCCCAGACTTGGCTTGATAAGGAACCACCCTAGAGTATTATCACATGGACGGACCTTGAGACCAAGTTTATCAATTATTTTTTCCCATCCTCACGTACTACCACTTTGCGGAATGACATTATCAACTTTGAACAAAAGTACGGTGAGACATTTAGTGAATCTTGGGATCATTCTAAGGAACTTTTAAGAAAGTGTCCACAACACGGTTTTACAAAGGTACATCAAATTAACACTTTTTATAATGGATTAACTTTGAGTGACCAAGATTCACTAAATAGTGCCTCGGGGGGTAATATTCTTGTCAAGACTATGAATGAGGCTTGGGCTATTATCGAAAACAAGGCCAAAGTCCAAACCAAGAGTGTTAGGGATACTATGGCTAGTGCCAGTGAGAGTGACTTGACCAATCATCTTAAGGAACTTACTTTAGCTGTTAAGAAACTTGTTTTAAGAAATCACCCTCCTAATCAGAATGCCCATGCCCTCAATATTACTTGTGAAACTTGGTGGTGGGCCACACTCTTATGCTAATTGTGATAAAGCTTATGATCAATCTCACGGGGAAGTGTATGCTTACAACAACATCGAGAGAGTTCATTTCAAGCCTAATGTCGATGTTAATCACTTGTCTTACAACTCGACAAATTACTTGGCTCCACCCGGTTTTCAACAAAGACCTCACCCACCCACCCATAAAAACCAAGGGCCACCTAGAGCGAGTATTCAACAAAATGCAAATGTGAGGGGCTACAATGGAAACCAAGGTAATTATCCAATGCAAAACCAAGGTTTCAACCCTCAAGGTTCTCCACCATATAACCAATACCCGAACCAAGGATTTCAACAACAAGGGTTTAATTTACCTCATTCGTACATGGACTTGATTCTACAAAAATTAACCGATCATGAGAAAACCATGAAGGAAATGCAAGAGTCCACGGATAGGAAACTCGTTCAAATGTTTCAAACCCTTCGTCCCCAAGGTGCTCTTCCTTCTACAACCAAAACAAACCCTAGAGCGAATGTGAGTGCTATTACTACACGCAGTGGAGCAACTCTAGTAGGACCATCTATCCCTCCCCAAGTTACTTCATCTACACCTCCTCCACCTCCATTTATCCTGCCTACTTCCACGCCTAGTACTAGTTCCCCATTACCGTCTCCATCTCTTACGAAAGAAGTACCTAAGAAAAACCCTTCACCAACCCCACCTACCACCTCTAAAGCTTCTACTTCTCAACCTTCAACATCTCAACCTTGACCTGCTACACCTACACCACCTAAACCCAACATCCCTTATCCTTCTCGTTTAAACAAGTGCAAATTGCTTACTAAAGAGGATGCTCAAGTTACTTTCTTTTTGAAGATGATTACACAAATGAACTTCAACATTAGCCTTGTTGAAGCACTTGTCCAAATGCCGAAATTTGTGAAAGTATTCAAGGAATTGCTTAGTAAGAAGGAAAAGATGGCTGAGTTTGTCAACACACGCTTAATTGAAAACTGTTCTGCAGTCCTTCTTAAAGAACTTCCGGAAAAACTTGGAGATCCCGGTCGTTTTGTGTTGCCTTGCATTTTTAACAAAACTGAAGAATTTACTGCCTTAGCCGATCTCGGGGAAAGTATAAATTTGATGCCCTTAAGTGTTTGGAAAAATCTATCATTACCCGACCTTACACCAACAAAGATGACTCTTGAGCTAGCAAATCGAACTCTCGTTTACCCCGTTGGTATTGCCGAAGATGTTTTCGCTAAATTTGGTACCTTCACTTTTCCGGTCGATTTTGTTGTTGTTGATTATGAAATGGACCCTCGTATTCCAATAATACTTGGACGACCATTTTTGAGAACCGGAAAAGCATTAGTCGATGTTGCCGAAGGTGAATTAATCTTAAGGGTCGGGAATGATGCCCAAGTTTTTAAGATGGGGAAGATTACAAGTAAATCAAATGGAAAAGAATCAGTGAAAATAGTTGATGTGCTTCAAGAAGAGCTTACTACTACTTTGGAAAGTTTTAAGCTTGATGATTTTGTTGTATATGATAATCTTTTCGAGTCTTGCTATGATAATCCACTTTTCCAAGACGATATGGATGATTTTGATGATTCTCTCTCCAATTTGTATCCCCCACCAATTTATGATTCTCCATCGATCTATGATTCTTATGATGATGATTCTAGTTCTGATGGGGATGATTATGATGATTTTGCTTCAAAGTATAAAGACATGCCAACTTATGATGATTTTGATGATGTTGATACTCTTTCGAGTAATTCTTCACATGATGACCTTGCTCCTATTTTTGCTGAAGATCCTTCACCAACAATGCTTGATCCTACTTTGGATGACTACTCATTTGAGGAAGATTTTGCTAATTTTCTCAATACCTACTTCCCCAATGAGAATGACTCTCCTCCTTTGGACTTTTATTTTGGTCTTTATCCTCCTTCAGATATTCAGAAACCCGTTTCAAAGGAGAATAAACCAGAAGACACCAATATCCGTAGTACCTATGTCTTAACACCTCTCTATCCACCTTCTGAGGATTAGATTGTGCGGTTTATGGGCGAATCTTCAAGGTCTACTGAGTCTAAGTCGTATTTTCCCCTAAAGGAAAAGGTGTACGATCCGGGTATTACAACTCTTCAGCCATCTCAGTATCCATCTGATGAAATAAAAGGAAAGATTTTTGGAAACAATAGAGCTATGCTTTCACTTCATTATACCTTCTACCACCGTGCTCAACAATTGCTTAAGGGAACCTCGCCTACTCTTTATTGGCTTGTTTTGTTTACCTTAAGCTGTGCTATTTGATGGACGAGAACCATGTATTTGATCCCGGTGGATGTTCCTTAAGGTTCTTACCATGCTAATCAAGGTCGAGTCAGGCTCACGACTCGGTTAACAAAAACAAGCGCTTCTCGGGAGGCAACCCGAGTATCTATCTTTTATATCTGTCTTCATAATAAGTGTAGGGGGAGACCCTAGTATGTGTTTGTTGTTTTTCTTTCTTATCATGTGCAGGGATTCGAGCTTTCAAAGATACATTCTTGATGACTTTTGACGACCCGTGATTCCGTGTACCCGTCTTCCCGGTTCTATCCTAAACTCTTTTGATTCGTTATTTTATCATTTATGATTGAAATAGGAATCACTTTAGTTGTCTCTTCCTTAGCAAAATTTAAACAAAGTGCACAATGTCCTAAGTGTAGGGGAGTTTACTCCCACATGTTTAAACATTAAGGACAATGTTTATATCAAGTGTAGGGGGACTTCTATCGAAGTTAAGAGGGCTTTTCCATTAATATGTCCTCATTTTAACCGGGAAATTGATTTTTGGACATTTTTCAAAATTTTTGATCTATTTTGGCCTCGTTGTTTTTCCTTTGTTATCGTCATTTTCTTTCATTAGAATAAATTTTAATAAATGGTTTTAATAAGTTTAGATATCTTTGATATATTAGGCCCGTCATGAATCTTTTGACTCAACCCGAGTTTACTTATCTAAGTTTACTCTAGCTAGTATCCTTAACGTGTTTAAGTCAATTTTTGCTAGGCTTTTATATAGGGAACTTTAAAATGCGAAAGTCTTAACTCTTACGGGTTAAGAACAAGAACTTTTCGCAAGTTCCTATAATTGATCCTAGAAAGTCGTTTATCAAGGGAACTTTAAAATGCGAATTCTAAACTTGAAAAAGTCTAAGAAATTGCAAGATCCTATTGATGACTTGAAAACCCAAAACTTTGATTTAATAGGCTAAGCATCCACGAGTCTCATTCCTTGATATTTTAAATTGTGGAGAACGAGAGATGATAGAGTCAATTATAAGTTTGGTATTCTTTCATGAATTTATGTGAGTTAATTATGAGATTTTTCTCCCATCGCTTGTTAATAAATTTAATTGTAATAAATAAATAAGGTCGTACGATTTGAAAAGTTACTTAGCTTCTAGCACAAGATCGTTTAAAAGTTACGAGCCAAGGCATAACTTATTGAAGCAGGATGCGAAGATTGGCGAGTCCGAAAAGGCCCTAGCAAGGCATGAGGGCTACATTTCGTTGCTAAAGATTCCAAGTAATGTGAAGAATCATTTATCAAAAATCAATATGAAGGATCAAGACACACGACGAAAAGCAAATACTCCCCTAAAGATCATGGAGAAGTCTATCCGAAAAGACCCTGGCAAGGTATGAGGATAAATAGATCCAAGTCTTAAAAGGAGGCGGATCGTTGCATATCAAAATCCCAAATAAATATTGGAGAAAAATGAAGAAGTCGTGGTCCAAGTATGAAGAATCTCTCAAAAACTTCAAGTGAAGAAATTCCTATTATGAAGAGAAGACCATTATTTCAAGAACGTCTCTCAAGATTTGAAGTATGAAGTCAATGCCAAATATCGGTCCGAGAAAGGTCTCAAATCGCGAAACGAGTTAGGCCAAGATATGAACTTTATGAGGTCCCGAGAAGCAGTTTTAAAAGATTTTGTCCTTTAGCTTACTATTGATTAAATCGTCCTACTTTATTTTCGGCCTAAAAAAACTATCGAAATAAGTCAACAATGCATCTTCGTGATCATTCAAGACAACAATAAAATATAAGTGATGAGACTGTATTTATACATAGTCTCATCGTCCAAATTGGGCTTAAAACGCTTAAAATATCGTCAAAATACCCATATATGTGCCTATGTTTGTTCATTGTGTATTTTAGGTATGGATATCGTGAAATCACCAAAAGATCAAAGGAATCAAGCAAAAACGAACACGGGAAACAAAGCCGCACAAAGAACCGGGCCCGAATCATGAATTTCCTTAGAAGTCCTTGAAGTTTGAAGATTTGGCAAGAATGGTCCCTCAACTTTTGAAGACTTGTCACTTTTGACCCTTGTAAATCTCTATTATTATAAGATTGGTCCTTAAGTTTCAAGAAAATACCATTTATGCCCTTGAAGAATGCATTAAATGCATAAAATACCCTTGTGAATGTGTTTTATAAACTTTGTGCCAAAAATGACAAGACAAGCAAAGATATTATAAAGGGAAAGAAAGATTGTAGCTGTTTAAAAGGAAGTACCAAAGAGAAGAAACATGGAGGGCCATTTGTGGCCAGACAACAAACTTACCCCATCCACTCCCATCACGCCATGTCATCCCCCATCACCCTTCCAACCAATCAACATTCTCCTCTCATCCACGTCAGTATCCACCAGCTTATTTTTAAAATTAGTTTAATATTAAACTTGTTTTTGGTGGTAAACACACGTTTTTAAACTTAATACCCCAGGATCGGATTAAACTCCTTAATCCTCTTTCCCTCCCACACATAAACCCTAAAAACCCCATCCTAAATTACCCTTTTAAAACAAGGGGTTTTTACCCCTAATCCTCCAGAACACCAATTACTAACACCTTAAACCCATCCCACTCACCAACCTAGCCAACCCGTGACCCAAGTGGCCCCCACACGTGTCCCCTGCTCCTCCTATTATGGCAACTAAGGCATCTTGGCAGCAAATCAATGGACAAGAATCAATAGCTTCCTCTCCACAACTTTGTGAACGTTTGAGATTGATTTGGCCAGCTAGCATCAAGCAAACAGCCAAAAATCCTTCACATGGGCTCTTGACCAATTTTTCAAAGTTTGAATTCAAGAGGGCATTTCTGGAAATCCAATGTAGTTAGGGTTTATGTTTTTAAGTTATTCTAGATAGTTCTTTTGGCATGTATAAAAGGAAGTCGCATGTGACTCCTTTTTCTGGTTCCAGTCCTTGTAAAAGTTTTAAGTGAAGTATAATAAAGCAGCTTATCATTTTTTGCATCACTGTGTTCCCTTTCATTTCTTGTTTAAGTATAACCAGTTTACATTCATTTTATTGAAAACCATATTTTACTTTATCAAGAGAAATCAGTTAGGGGAGAGGACACTTAACCCAAGCTGATTCTGTTTGTGGGTTATACAAGTATTATAGCTTATTTGGTTGACAACCAAATAAGGTGATAAGGCTTGTATAAGCTATTGTTCAAAGTTTGGGAAAATTCAGAAAGTATAGTTCATAAAAAGGGTCTTTTAAAAAAATCAGTTTTTAAGAAAGGAAGTCATTTTAAGCTTCAAGCTATAAGCTATAAGCTGACTTGTTCAATAAGTCACTCTTATAGCTTATGAGCCCTAGTTTCAGTTAACCTTTGCTTGGTTTGTTCATCTTTTTCAGGTTGTCATCATAGAAGACATATTGGGTGTGACTTTGGAAGTCACACCATCACTCTCTCTACTCTAAAGCCAGCAGCCTTGTTCCAAAGCCATAAGCCCAGCTTTAAAGCTGATGGGAGATGGCATTGCAGCCATAGTGGGGCCCGGATGTGGGTCCCACAAGGTATAAACCTAGGCTTGAACCCTCTCATAGCTTAAAAATTGTGTTTGTATGAATTTTGGTATAAAGTTGTTTGTCTAATTGTTTTTCATGTTTTCATGTTTATTTAAGTTCATATTGCATGTTTAGATAACAGGATTTCAGTTTGGTAAGGATTGTAATAGAATTGGTTTGTTAATTTTTAGGTTTCTGAATATAAGGGAGTGTTTGGGTCTGCTTATTAGGCTAAGATCTTGACTGATATTTAGTTTAAAATCAGCCTTACACATTCTCTTAGGTTGTACTAGTTGTAGTTGGTAAGTAGATTTGAGTAATATAGGATATAAGTCAGATTGCATGCTCAAGAATTGGTAAAACATGCTAAGAATTCAGTAGGCCCTAAATAGTTTGATTCTTAGTTTCTGATTCTAAAATCTTGTATGATGATAGTTATACTGATTACTTAGGGTTGTGGATAGTTTGTGTATGATTTGATAAGCTTGTGTTCAAGATTTAAGCTCCCAAAATTCCTCCTAGTGCCTTTTGCATCAGTCACTCTTCACAGATAAGCCATAGTTCATTTACAGTAACTTTAATTGCTATTTGAGTGTGAAATTTGCTTTGAGCTTGCTTGTTTTCTTGTTGAATCTGACTCCCCACACTTCCATGAGTGTGGGGGTGCCTTTGTTGCCAATTAATTCCAAGTAACCAAGCTTTCCTAAGCATCAAAACCACCAGACCTTTGAATTGCACTAGCAGGGGGAACTTCACTTACCACTGCTAGTGTATTGGTAGCCACTGCTACACAAAAAGACAGAACACAAGAAGTGTCACTTTCACAGATCTTAGAATTTTGTCTTTTGTGACCTTTTTTAAGAATTAGGGTTTCATTCTTTTTGCAATATTTTTCTTATTTATTTTCTGATTTTTCAGTATTATTTATTTTCCAGTTACTGTTCATTAGATAATTTTTAGATTATTTAGCTAATTTAATTACTTTTTAATATATCTGATTTTGTCTTTTAGTGTAAAAAGTTTATATTTTTCTGTTTTAAAATTTTTTATAGATTAAGAAAATTAGTTTAAGATTTTTGGTTTAAAAATTAGTCACTGTTCACTATTTAATTATTTTTTATAATTAAATTAGTTTAATTAGGGTTTAATTATTAACTAGTTTTGTCTTTTAGTGAAAATTTTTACATTTTTCAAACTTTTTCAATTTTCTACTGTTCATTAGGGTAATTTAGGATTTTTAAAATTGTTAAATTAATTTTGTCATTATTTTATTAATTTTTAGGATTATTTTAATTTAAAAATAGTTTTTAGTGATTTAAAAATAGAAAAATAGTTTTTAAAATTTAAGAAAAATAGTTTTTAGTCTTTAAATAATATAAGTTAGTTATTAGTTCAATAAATTAATATTTTGGACATTTTGTTAATTATATTTAATTTTTGGTCTTTAATTAGCATTAAAAATTGAATATTTAATTAATAAAAGGTTTTAAAATATATTTGTTGGATTTTTATTCTTATTTATATTATTTAAGACTTAGATTAATCATTTAATTAATTTTTAGATTTTAATTTTTAATTTCGTCACGTTTTACGTATTTACGTTCGCGTTTTACGTCAACGTCGTAGTTTAATCGTAATCGTAGCTCGTCTTTTCTTTTTATCTTCTAAACCAAAAAAACGTCACTAATCCAAACATTGTTATTTTACATAATTGGCACACATAATACACACCTCCTTCGAGAACGAACTTGGAATTTATTCGATTTGTCGGTTTTTCATTAAATCGTCAAGTTTAATACTTACCGCATTTATACGTTGTTTTCCTAAACGCGTATTTACTACACCTATCATTTGGCGACGCTGCCGGGGAGGAGTTTAGTGTGCCATTATTATTAGTATCGTGTTTGTGTGAGTAGTGCGTTTTTGCTTTTCATTTTTGGAAAGCGTAAATATCGTACATACTCATTTTTGTTATTTTTATCTATTATATTATAGTATCCAAATAAATCGTGTTTAGTTTTCCTAAACTAAACACACAACAATCATTTACTATATTGTAGATATATTGATTTTCGTTTTTATTGTGAATATATTATTACTATATTGTATCTACGTAAGAACAATAAATATACAAGTACTCCAAAAGCGTGAAAACGCAACCTTGATTCGGGATTTCATCACTCGATCATTGTATTCGAATCCAAAGCAAAAGTCTAAAGGCAAAATAGATAAATACTTTCGTGAGGCTTAATTTTGATTAACACAAACTATAAGGTGGGTATAAGGCGGTTGTATTTCACGACCTAAAGGAAAAAGGCTCTTAAGTGCTTCGCGCCGCCTCGTTTCCTCCGCTTGCTTGTGCGTGTTTTGAGAAAGAGGGCTAATCGAGGGTTTGCCACCCAAGTATTATCTACGTATACTATATTTGCTTGTGTTTTCAAGATTAAACCCTCTTGAACGTTTTGGTGTTCCACCAACGTTCTAAAGTCATCGAAGGCGTTCACTCCACGT
Organism: Glebionis coronaria; assembly: GCA_025667525.1. Lineage (NCBI taxonomy): Eukaryota > Viridiplantae > Streptophyta > Magnoliopsida > Asterales > Asteraceae > Glebionis > Glebionis coronaria. The sequence continues at coordinate 165,747,623 of CM046878.1, read as the reverse complement.
GATCGTTTTCATTCTTTGAGGCTCCTTTAATCGAGAAAGTAGATTCGAGGAGAGATTTGTAGATTTGTGTCTACGTAATACATTCGAAAATCCAAAAAAATTAAAAAAACAATCAAAAACCAAAAAAAATTGAAAAATCGAATAACCGCAAAAAGAATCTTCTTTGCTACCACCCATTCTACGCTTAGTGCATGCGCACTCGATCGAAGGATTATTCCAATTCTAGTGAAGCTTCGAATCGACGCAATCATAATCGAAGGAATCGACGACGTAGACGAGAATTAGAAACCGACGTTCCTAATATCGTTGTTGAAGAAACCGTAGAGGAGATGGCCGACAATCGTTCTATGATGGAATTACTCCAAGCGCCCACCGAGGGTTATGGAGACGCGATCGTAATTCCCGCTATCGAGGCGGAGAATTTTGAGATCAAAAGCGGAATGCTTTCGTTGATCCAAGCTACGAAGTTTCGAGGTCGTGAAGCCGATAATCCTCACGACCATATTCGGAATTTTGATCGTCTTTTGGCCACGAGCAAGTTTAAGAACGTCGACACCGATGTCGTCAAGCTTATGCTTTTTCCGTACTCGCTCGATGGTGCCGCCAAGGATTGGTACGAGAAAGAGCCACCTAATTCGATTACTACGTGGAAGGATCTCGTTTCCAAGTTCGTTAATTATTTTTTCCCACCGTCTAAGACAACGTTTTTCAAAAACGAGATTACGAAATTTGAGCAAAAATCGAATGAATCTTTTAGAGACGCGTGGGATCGTTTTAAGGAATTGCTTAGGCAATGTCCTCACCATGGTTTTTCCGAGTTGCACCAAATCGATACGTTTTACAACGGTCTTAATTTTCACGAACAAGACTGGTTGAATTCCGCCGCCGGTGGCAACTTTTTGTGTAAGACTCCGAGAGAAGCTTTGATAATTATCGAAAACCGATCCAAGGTTTACCAACTCCGCAACGCACCGAGTGTTGCCAATGTCGCCAATGTTAGTAGTTCTAATCGCGACACTGAGAGAGTTGATGCGAAAGTCGACAAGTTGACGAATGTGTTCACGTCTTATCTCATCGAGATGCAAAAGAAAGACGCTCCCGCTACGGTGAAAGCGGTTGAGGTTTCGTGTACGTTTTGTGGTGGACCTCATAATTATTACGAGTGTGCGGCTACGGATGGCCAAACGTCGAATGTGAGTGCGTTAAATGGAAACAACAATTTTTCAAATAAAAATAACGCGGGTCCATCACAACAAGGCAATTATAACCAAGGCAACAATTTTCAAAACCGAAACAATTTTCAAGGAAACAATCAACAAGGAAATTTTTCAAATCAAAATCAAGGTTATAATCAAGGTCGTAATATAACTTGGCAAAATCGAGATAACAATCAAGGAAATAATTTTTCAAGTGGGAATCAAAACAATTTTCAAAGAAGTAATCAAAACCAAGGGAACTTTAATTCTAATCAAAATAGTTCGTCAAACGATTTTCAAAATTACATGAAAACGAATGAGGCTAATATGAGACGATTAGAGGGAGAAATTGGTACTTTGAAAAACGACTTTACAAATACTTTGAAATTGCAAAACACGAAGATTGAGCAAGGATAAATTGACATAAAAAAGATGTTTTCGGCCATAATGAACAAAGCCTCGGGTTCGTCATCAAGTTCGTTACCTAGTGACACCGTTGCTAATCCGAAAGAACAATGTAAAGCCGCCTCGTCTCGTGAGAAAGGTCGTGTGATTACCCCTAACCTTGAAGGATTCCGTGTTGTTTATCCCTCTCAACCCTCGACTTCTAAGACGTCTTCTTGTTATAAAGTCGATGGGGTGAACGTGGCGACCAAGGAAAGGAGTGCACACCCTCGTGTACCTCAAATTCCATCCACGGTTCAAAAAGAGAGCTTTGTCGACCTTACCAAAGTAACCCTTGAAGAAACTTGTGCATCGATCCTTCTTAAAAAACCCAAAAGGCGTATGCCGAGAAAGGAAAAGGATCCGGGCCAATTTCTACTACCTTGTGATTTTTCCGAGATTGAGGGATGTTTAGCCCTTGCCGATTTAGGTGCTAGCATCAATCTCATGCCTCATTCTCTTTGGAAATTGATGAGATTGCCTTCACTTACCCCCACGAACATGACAATCGAGCTTGCAAATTGTACGCCATTAATACCAATTGGAATAGCCGAGGATGTCTATGTTAGGATTGGAAGGTTTGTTTTTCCCGCGGATTTCGTTATATCCGATTACGAGTGTGACCCTAAATGTCCCATTATTTTAGGCCGACCATTCTTATCAACGGCTCGAACCGTAATCGACGTTCACGAGGGGAGACTTACTATGAGATATGGGGATGAGAAAATTGACTTTTTCGCTAGAAAATCCCAAGGATTTTATGAGAATGAAAAAACCGAGGTTTCAAAACCTAATGATTCAAATTCTAATGATTTCAAAATGTTTACTTTAGCAGAAAGAATGAAGCTTGATGCATGTTTTGAAAGAATTAAGAAAAACGGTTTTAAGGATGATGATTTTAATGATAAAGAATACGTGTACCTAATTCAAAAGGGTATGTGTAAATTTATGGATGAAAACTCACTTTGGGATGTTTTTAGCGAAACAAGTGAAACACCAATTCCGAAGGGCGACGTTAGTGCCATCACGACAAAGACCAATATGGGCTCGTCTTCACCACCTTCGAAGGACCACGTCTTTGAGGCTTCAACTTCTAACTCCATCGAAGTGCCTCCTTTGCCTAGCCCAACACCCGTTGAGGCTAAAGGGTTTATCGACATCGATCCTCTCGTTTTAGAAAAGTCACCTAAGCATAGCCCTAGTGCTTGTAAGTCCATGGTTGTGAGTGCTCACATCGACTCTTTCTTTGACGATGACGATGGCGATTTTGCCGAGCTTGATCACGTACTTCGACATCCACATGCTATTTTTGATTCTCCTAAGAAGAAACATGTGAAGTACGATGATTATGAGTTTGATCCCGAGATTGAGGAAATTATTGAACGAGAGCTAGCTCTTATGCCTTCACTTCCACCTACGAGTGAGGTCGACCTTTCCAAGATCGAGGATGAACTAAATGAGTTGGAACGTCTTATTTTCGATGACGAACCAACTCATGTGACCACAAATCCCATTCTCGAGGAGTTACCTAATCAACACTCCTCATTTGAGAATGACGTTTACCACATTCGTGAGGATCTAACTTATCAACGATCCCCACAAAAGAATGATGGTTTCGTGCTTGATCGTGATATTTTCGAGAGAGTTTCTAAGATACTCAAGGAGGGGAATGACAAACCTTGGTTTGACAAGCCTATCTTTGATGAAGAAATCGATGAGATCGACGTTCATGAGGATGACGAGTATGTTGACCCCGAGGGGGCGGTGTTCTTTATTGACAAACGTTTTGAGAACTTATATAATCCGCCACCCCCTAACCACGACTTAGATGTGAGGATTTTTAGCGCGACTAATTTTGAATTTGACACGCCAAATATTTTCGACATTATTCAATCGGGTTTTCATAAAGAGTTTAAAAACGATGAAAAAGGAAAAGATTTTAAAAATGTTTTAAAAGATTTTTCTACATGTTTAACTCCGTCATCACCGCGTTTCATGAGTGCTACCACCTCGTCTACTCCTTTTGACGATGGTGTGTGTGGTTTTAGTGTGGGGGAAGCCCCAAATGTTCCCTCACATTTCTCCACCGAGGACGAGATTTACGATCCCGGAATTGCTTATAAAGGGAAATCTCGGTCTTCCACCGATGCAATAAATGGAAAACTTATCTATTTGCTTGGTGTGAGTCTACCTCGAGTAGCTCATTTTAGTGACTTACCCATTGCCCCACCTTTCTACTTCTCATCTCTTTTCTTCTACCCCTTTGGGGTTGTTTCGGCTTCGGTTGAAGTAGCGTTGTTTCGTCTTTCATCCGAAAACGAAGACGTTATCTTTGACCCCGGTATACGTTTATCGGGTTTTTAAAGTACTCCATGTACTTTTGGGCCTTGTTTATCATGTAAGCCCCACCAAAAATGACCATACCAAGATTATCCCTAAATGATCACATTTATGGGGATTCGAGTCGAGCTTTTGACTCGGTTATCAAAAACAAGGTGCCTCGTGGGGGATTCTCATGCTTATCCTTGTACATATTATCGCTTTCTTAGTTAATGTAACGAGGGGACTTGTGCTCTTCCAACCTTTGTTTCGTGGTTGTTTGTGATTGTGATTCATTAGGTTCATCGTCATCATTGAAGCCTCTCGTGTTCGTTTTATGGATCACTCGAGCTTCGATCGTCGCCTTTGGAGATTCCGATATCCGATGATATCCTTTTATGTTCTAACGTTTATCTTATTAGCACAATTCATAAACGGCTTTTAGGTTATTCGTTTTACCCTTTCCATGCTCGAGATTAAGCATTAGACTTCGTCTTTAGTATGGGGGTGTTTACACCCCTAGACTCGAAACATTGAGGACAATGTTTAGTTTTAGTATGGGGGGGTGAGTAGATACTTCACCTTGCTTACGTCACCACGCAATCCAATATTCATCTTTTTGTTATCGTTTTGTTGCAAATAAGGCTAAAAATGGCCAAATTTTAAAATTTTCTAGTTTTTCATAAGTGTTTAAGACACAAATGTAGGTTTTCCGATGGTGAGAACGAGAGTAATTTTTGACTCGACCGTGCGTGTTGAGCACTTAGCTCGATTCCTTAACTTTTTTAGGCTAAGTCTCTTTAATGAGGACGAGAAATGATAGAGTTATTTATAAGTCTCGTAATCGTCACGATCTTATGTGTAGTAATTATTAGCTTATTCTCCCAACGCTTTTGCATAAATAATTGTTAATAAATATTGATTTGGCGGTTTAGTCACTATTGTTGGGTTTCTAATTTGTTTTGGTAGCTTCCATGTAATTAAATTGGGAAAACATTAAGGTATCGCCAGCGTCACGGTTTTGAAGTATTGGCACCCGAATAATCGAAAGCTTCACCTAATAATAAGATTTCAAGTGCTCACCTAAATTAAGCAAAAATTTGAAGCTCACAAGGCCGAAAAATCTATGCCCAAATTGAAAGTGAATCAAGCCTTAATCTTCGAAGCTTTAAAGATCTAAAATTCGCTTTAGCGTGAGGATATACGTCTTTGGCTAATAAAACCACCGATGAGGCGGATAATAAAAGGCAAGGCAAGACCAAAGTCATAATAAAAGCTTCATGGCGAAGTTGAATAAAAGATGGAGGTAAACCAAAGATAATAAGGCCCTTCCGTTAGGGGGCGTATAAAAGTCTTGGTAATAAGTCTCATGTTCAAAACCGTTATAAAATCGTGTTTATCGATCCTTCTTGTTGACTTAATTTTTTGACATCGTTGTCTATTGGGGTGAATTATTGATTTGATGATTTTGGTTACACCGTTAAAACTCTATTTTTAGACTTAATCTCTATTCACGCATAAGTCGATGATGTATCCTCGTGATCATTAAGACAAAAATAAAATATAAGAGATACCAAGTAGGAATAAGGGAGTTTAGGTTCGTAATTAACACTCATGAGATGTGTTCGTGTTGCTAACTTATAATAACAATGATCTCGTTACACGCTTAGCATGGAATTGGGTGAAAATCGAGCACGACGAAATTATTTCTAACGAAGCATTCACGTGTTCTTGTTCTATGATCCTAAAAGTCACGTTCTCGTGATGAAAACAATACATTATGCCTAAAACACGTGTAGTAGTTTATTTAAATTTATGTCTTGAATAAATGTCATCATAAAATGAATTTTGGAAGTGCTATGATACTTAATTCTAGCATTGCGTGGGGACACGGCAATGGTTTAGTATGGGGGAGTGATGAGACTGTATTTATACATAGTCTCATCGTCCAAATTGGGCTTAAAACGCTTAAAATATCGTCAAAATACCCATATATGTGCCTATGTTTGTTCATTGTGTATTTTAGGTATGGATATCGTGAAATCACCAAAAGATCAAAGGAATCAAGCAAAAACGAACACGGGAAACGAAGCCGCACAAAGAACCGGGCCCGAATCATGAATTTCCTTAGAAGTCCTTGAAGTTTGAAGATTTGGCAAGAATGGTCCCTCAACTTTTGAAGACTTGTCACTTTTGACCCTTGTAAATCTCTATTATTACAAGATTGGTCCTTAAGTTTCAAGAAAATACCATTTATGCCCTTGAAGAATGCATTAAATGCATAAAATACCCTTGTGAATGTGTTTTATAAACTTTGTGCCAAAAATGACAAGACAAGCAAAGATATTATAAAGGGAAAGAAAGATTGTAGCTGTTTAAAAGGAAGTACCAAAGAGAAGAAACATGGAGGGCCATTTGTGGCCAGACAACAAACTTACCCCATCCACTCCCATCACGCCATGTCATCCCCCATCACCCTTCCAACCAATCAACATTCTCCTCTCATCCACGTCAGTATCCACCAGCTTATTTTTAAAATTAGTTTAATATTAAACTTGTTTTTGGTGGTAAACACACGTTTTTAAACTTAATACCCCAGGATCGGATTAAACTCCTTAATCCTCTTTCCCTCCCACACATAAACCCTAAAAACCCCATCCTAAATTACCCTTTTAAAACAAGGGGTTTTTACCCCTAATCCTCCAGAACACCAATTACTAACACCTTAAACCCATCCCACTCACCAACCTAGCCAACCCGTGACCCAAGTGGCCCCCACACGTGTCCCCTGCTCCTCCTATTATGGCAACTAAGGCATCTTGGCAGCAAATCAATGGACAAGAATCAATAGCTTCCTCTCCACAACTTTGTGAACGTTTGAGATTGATTTGGCCAGCTAGCATCAAGCAAACAGCCAAAAATCCTTCACATGGGCTCTTGACCAATTTTTCAAAGTTTGAATTCAAGAGGGCATTTCTGGAAATCCAATGTAGTTAGGGTTTATGTTTTTAAGTTATTCTAGATAGTTCTTTTGGCATGTATAAAAGGAAGTCGCATGTGACTCCTTTTTCTGGTTCCAGTCCTTGTAAAAGTTTTAAGTGAAGTATAATAAAGCAGCTTATCATTTTTTGCATCACTGTGTTCCCTTTCATTTCTTGTTTAAGTATAACCAGTTTACATTCATTTTATTGAAAACCATATTTTACTTTATCAAGAGAAATCAGTTAGGGGAGAGGACACTTAACCCAAGCTGATTTCTTCTGTTTGTGGGTTATACAAGTATTATAGCTTATTTGGTTGACAACCAAATAAGGTGATAAGGCTTGTATAGGCTATTGTTCAAAGTTTGGGAAAATTCAGAAAGTATAGTTCATAAAAAGGGTCTTTTAAAAAAATCAGTTTTTAAGAAAGGAAGTCATTTTAAGCTTCAAGCTATAAGCTATAAGCTGACTTGTTCAATAAGTCACTCTTATAGCTTATGAGCCCTAGTTTCAGTTAACCTTTGCTTGGTTTGTTCATCTTTTTCAGGTTGTCATCATAGAAGACATATTGGGTGTGACTTTGGAAGTCACACCATCACTCTCTCTACTCTAAAGCCAGCAGCCTTGTTCCAAAGCCATAAGCCCAGCTTTAAAGCTGATGGGAGATGGCATTGCAGCCATAGTGGGGCCCGGATGTGGGTCCCACAAGGTATAAACCTAGGCTTGAACCCTCTCATAGCTTAAAAGTTGTGTTTGTATGAATTTTATAAAGTTGTTTGTCTGATTGTTTTTCATGTTTTCATGTTTATTTAAGTTCATATTGCATGTTTAGATAACAGGATTTCAGTTTGGTAAGGATTGTAATAGAATTGGTTTGTTAATTTTTAGGTTTCTGAATATAAGGGAGTGTTTGGGTCTGCTTATTAGGCTAAGATCTTGACTGATATTTAGTTTAAAATCAGCCTTACACATTCTCTTAGGTTGTACTAGTTGTAGTTGGTAAGTAGATTTGAGTAATATAGGATATAAGTCAGATTGCATGCTCAAGAATTGGTAAAACATGCTAAGAATTCAGTAGGCCCTAAATAGTTTGATTCTTAGTTTCTGATTCTAAAATCTTGTATGATGATAGTTATACTGATTACTTAGGGTTGTGGATAGTTTGTGTATGATTTGATAAGCTTGTGTTCAAGATTTAAGCTCCCAAAATTCGTCCTAGTGCCTTTTGCATCAGTCACTCTTCACAGATAAGCCATAGTTCATTTACAGTAACTTTAATTGCTATTTGAGTGTGAAATTTGCTTTGAGCTTGCTTGTTTTCTTGTTGAATCTGACTCCCCACACTTCCATGAGTGTGGGGGTGCCTTTGTTGCCAATTAATTCCAAGTAACCAAGCTTTCCTAAGCATCAAAACCACCAGACCTTTGAATTGCACTAGCAGGGGGAACTTCACTTACCACTGCTAGTGTATTGGTAGCCACTGCTACACAAAAAGACAGAACACAAGAAGTGTCACTTTCACAGATCTTAGAATTTTGTCTTTTGTGACCTTTTTTAAGAATTAGGGTTTCATTCTTTTTGCAATATTTTTCTTATTTATTTTCTGATTTTTCAGTATTATTTATTTTCCAGTTACTGTTCATTAGATAATTTTTAGATTATTTAGCTAATTTAATTACTTTTTAATATATCTGATTTTGTCTTTTAGTGTAAAAAGTTTATATTTTTCTGTTTTAAATTTTTTTATAGATTAAGAAAATTAGTTTAAGATTTTTGGTTTAAAAATTAGTCACTGTTCACTATTTAATTATTTTTTATAATTAAATTAGTTTAATTAGGGTTTAATTATTAACTAGTTTTGTCTTTTAGTGAAAATTTTTACATTTTTCAAACTTTTTCAATTTTCTACTGTTCATTAGGGTAATTTAGGATTTTTAAAATTGTTAAATTAATTTTGTCATTATTTTATTAATTTTTAGGATTATTTTAATTTAAAAATAGTTTTTAGTGATTTAAAAATAGAAAAATAGTTTTTAAAATTTAAGAAAAATAGTTTTTAGTCTTTAAATAATATAAGTTAGTTATTAGTTCAATAAATTAATATTTTGGACATTTTGTTAATTATATTTAATTTTTGGGCTTTAATTAGCATTAAAAATTGAATATTTAATTAATAAAAGGTTTTAAAATATATTTGTTGGATTTTTATTCTTATTTATATTATTTAAGACTTAGATTAATCATTTAATTAATTTTTAGGTTTTAATTTTTAATTTCGTCACGTTTTACGTATTTACGTTCGCGTTTTACGTCAACGTCGTAGTTTAATCGTAATCGTAGCTCGTCTTTTCTTTTTCTCTTCTAAACCAAAAAAACGTCACTAATCCAAACATTGTTATTTTACATAATTGGCACACATAATACACACCTCCTTCGAGAACGAACTTGGAATTTATTCGATTTGTCGGTTTTTCATTAAATCGTCAAGTTTAATACTTACCGCATTTATACGTTGTTTTCCTAAACGCGTATTTACTACACCTATCAATAAGAGATACACCTAGGAATAAGGGGGTCTAAGCGAATAATTGAGCCACATGAGTTTGTGTTAGTTTGCTAACTTATAATAACAATGATCTCGTTTTTAAGCTTGGTGTGGGGAACATGAAACTTGAGGGTGATAAACATTCATGACATACCAACACCCTAATGTAAGTCTTTGATGTCTTTACTTGTTTTCTTCCTTCAAATATTTTGTAATTTTCTATCTCTTTAAGTTTCCTTAATGTCTATTGTTTAATAAAGGCCAAGGTGGGTTAATTATGATGGAAAATGTAAATCTTGCTTTGTAAACTAATGCATTGCATGAGGGCATTGCAATGGTCAAGTGTAGTGGATTTGATAGGTGTGAAAACACCCATCCCTTTACCACTTAACTACAATAATAATCAAGCCAAAACGTATTTTTAATGTCGTAAAAGTCGGAATTATGCGTGGTTTATGTTTTATTGTGTTTTAGGACCAAAAGATGAAAAGGGAAGAAAACACGGGCTTTCACGGGCTTTTATCAAAGAAAAAGACAAAAGACGAAGCTAAAAGATCAAGAGCGCAAAAAGAACGAAAGTCCAAGGCCTATTCTGAAGATTTATCGAAGAAAAAATCTAAAGACGGAAGTTTAATGAAGTCGAAGAACCAAGTCTAATAAAAGAAGAAAATTATAAGATGAGTTCAATATATATCGATAAATCCCAAGTCAACGTCGAGAAAGTCAAAGAATTTAAAAGACGAAAAGACGAGAAGAAAGAAGAAAACATCAACACATTTACTCCTCCTATAAATACCCTCCTAATGTGTCATTAGGAAGGAGTTAGATAATTTTAGTTAGTTTTAATTTTGTAAGGTAATTAGGAGTAGCTTAATATTACTTTCTCTCTCTAGCTTTTCTTTCATGTTTTTAAGCTTTTTACATTAATCTTGTATTTAAATCCTTAATCTTAATCTTAATTTCAAGCTTTTCATTAATCATTCTCATTCTACCTTTCTTTAGTTTGAATCTTGTTTAGTTTTGATAGTCATGTAGTTTGTTAATCATGTTCTTTGTTTGATTGATGTTTGAGTTTAATTGTGCTTATTGGTTTTGATGTGTTTGATTTTTATTGCTTATAGTGTTTAGTGCTTATTATGTTATTTTTCTTATTTTTAATTAAGTGCTTATTAGTTTATTTTATAAAAAGTTAATTTTAAATATTTAGATTATTTAGTAATTTTAAAAAATTTTAAATTTTGGCTTATTTGCTTTTTCTTAAACTTTATTTGGTTAAGTTTTAGGTAAGTGTTTATTTGATTTATAGCTTATTTTTACATTTTGCTTATTTTTGTTTTAATTCGGATTCCTTTAAAACTCTAGTTACCCGACTTAGGTGTAGTTTCAGTTTATTCCGACTTAAGTGCAAAATCTCTTTTTCCCGAATTAGTCACAGACTTCCCTTTATTCCGACTTATATGCAAGATTGGCCATTCTGAATTATGTGTGTGATCATTATTCCGACTTATGTGTGTTAAACTCCATATCCCGAATTGAATCCTGAACCAACATTTCGAATTAAGTGTGAAGCATCGATTCCGGATTAAGTGTGGATTTGTATGCATTCCGAATTACTTCAAGATCATACATTCCGAACTAGGTGCAGGGTTATCGATTCCGAATTAAGTGCATGCTTAGGATTCTGAATTGTGTCACAAACTTATATTCCGAACTAGGTCCAAAATCACGGATTCCGAATTAAGTTCAAATTATTCATTCCGAATTAGGTGAAGGATTTAGATTCCGGATTAGGTTAAGTTTTAGACATTCCGACTTAGATCCAGTTTTAGTTTCCCGACTTAGTTTTAAATTTTTATTTTTTCCCGCCTATTTTCTTAAGTGTTATTTTAATTGTTTTATCTAAAATTTATTTCAAGTTGCATTTTTATTAAGTTGTCAAATTTTACTTTTAAAAGTTTTAATTTCTTGTCATTTATTTTCAAGTCTTGATTTTTAGTTTAAATTTCAAAGCTTCCACTTTTACTTAACGACATTTACATTTACATTTAAATTTACATTTACATTTTTAGTTTAAAATAGATAATCATTTTACTTTCTTTTCACAAAGAACGACTGAGTCACACCTTAATCCGTGATAAATTCTATAAGACCGATTTCAACGAACAATTTTTATATAAGAAAATTTCTTGTATTATCCCCCTTACCCAATCCCCTCCTTCTCTCATGTTCACCCAACTGTTGGGCCAACATAGCATAAAACATGACCTGTGCATCATCCTTGGGGATTTCTACTTCTACCAACTTGTCTTTCCCTTTATCCAAAGGATATATAATGGGTAGAGTAGATAGGGATACATGTGTGGCAACATCTTTAATCACCAAAGATGGTTGGGATACATCTTTTGGTTTGTCAGCGGCTGCTAATGAAATGTCTGTGGCTAATATAGCTTTGTCAGCGGCTGACCCAGATTCCTGTTGCTTCATTAATTCCACAAATGATAGTTGTGTAGGTGTTACTAGAGACACCTTGGATGAATCAAATCGTCCCTGCTCTTGATTCTTCATTCCTGTTAAAGCAGCAGTTATCTCCTTTTCTCCAAATGACCCTTCTTTTGAACTTTTATCACTAGCAACAAAGGGTTCAATTGGTTGATCTTCCTCCACTTTGGAAAAATCCTCTCTCCTAGACTCCAATATAACAATCCTCTCCCTCAACGCATTGATTTCAAGGTCTTGAGTTGTCAATTTCTATACAAACTCTGGATTTTGCTTTTGTAAGCTCATGCAGAGTACCGTCAATTCCAAGTTAGTTAGGGGTTGTATACTGCCCTTATCCACATGTGGGAAGTGAATCCCACAAGTGGAATCATGGGGCATGGTGGTGGACTTAGCTACAATTGTAAAACCCGTATGCTTTTACCATGAATAATACACTTAGTAAACATACGTACATATTAAAACCTTCCTTTTATAGCATGAACACGTGTCACGATTAGTAATTACAGAAGTTATGTACGTATAATTACACGATAAGTATTAAGTACGTGTTAGTACACGATAATTATTAACAATAATAATTATAATCAAGAACATAAAATCACGAACATGAAATCACGAACATATAATTATGTATTTACGTATATTATTAATACGATTAATATCGTTACGTACAAGTATTTATAATAACCGAAAAATTAATAATAACGTAACACGTAAACACGAACACACGAGCATGTAATATTTTAGACACGAGAAAGGCTTCGGGTTTCCCTTGTGGGCCCAACAGGCCGCGGCACCAAGATAAGGAAAGGGCCAAGCCCATGTTTTGTTTTATTAAAAATAACAAATAAGGAAAATATGCATTTACAGAGTTTTTCACAAAATCACAAAACCCTAATCTCTTTTCTCTCTCTTGGCCGACGGCAACACAACACCACAAGGAGGTGTTTGTTTGATCTTGGTTAATTAAATTCAAGGAGTGTGTTCGTGTAATCGTTCTCCATTTATGCCACGTGTTTGGTAATCCGTAAAACCTTTTCTTTTTAGTTCTTCTTATTTTTATGATGAACACATGAACAAGGGATTTAAAAACAAGCATTAAAACATGTTACAAATCATGGTGGGTAAAAATTAAGGGTTGTTCGGGTTTGGTTGTTCGGCCGCCACTCAAACCGAGAGCCCCATGGCTCTCGGCGTCGTTTGGTTCACACCACCAACCGACACTTATGTCTCGCTGGTGTTTGGTTCGGTCGACAGCAGGGACAAGGGACCCCGACATGCGTCGGGGTGTCCTTGTGGTTTGGTCTCGGCAGCAACAGCCCGCCACCGACACACAGCCGGTGGAAGACTTGGTCAGGCAGGGGGAACGCATCGCTAGCAAGGGCAACCACCGGCACACAGCCGGTGGGAAACCACTACTGGGCAGTGGCTAGCCGAGAGATAGACCACCAGCTTAAGCCGGTGGCAGAATAACGAAGGCAGTGGCAACCGGCCAAGCCGGTTTGCCACTGTTAAAGGGTGTTTGGTTCGGACCGGTTCAGGGGGTTCCAGGTCCAGTTCGCGACATGTCTAAATTAATTACATTGGTCCGGTTCATGACTAAAATATGTACAAGTATTTTATTTAACATGTATTTATTTTTACAAGTTATTAAAATAATTAAAGCATGACATGTAATTAATTAAATTAAATCATAGACTTAGGTTAATTATTATTTAGTAAATAATACATGTTTTAACCTAAGTATTTAATTATTTAATTTAGACTATAGTATTTATTAATTATTAAAACATGGAATATAATTAATTAATAATCATGATTTAGGTTATTATTAATATAATATTAATACATGTTAAAACCTAGGTATTTATTACACTTTAATTTAATTAAATCATGCTTATATTTAATTAAATCACATAACCTATAGTTTATTTAATTAACATGCTATTATTAATAAACTATACTATAATCACATGACTTATGATATTCATTCAGTAAACTTAAGCTTATATCATTAGCTTATTAATTCAGCTTAATTCTAAATATGGAAACTTTCTAATTCAGGAAACTTACTATTTTTGAAAACTTTCTATTTTTAGAAACTGATCTATTTTAAGAAGTTAATCTATTTATGGAAACTTTCTATTTTTGTAAACTTTCTATTTTTGGAAACTTTATATATTTGGAAACCTGCTATTTTAAGAAAGTTACTTATTATTACACAACAAGTATAATAATACAAGAAATACAAGTAATACTTAATCAGAATACGTAGAATACATGGTAAACACAACATAACGTTAAAATCAGTAAAACAAGACATGAACATATAAAACAAGCTAAGACACGATATAAAATCAGTTACTTACTCAGTAATCAGAATACTTATACACGTATACTACTTATGTAGCATTAGTGAGATCGAAGTAGGACTCTCTTCCGTTCGTCTTCTTCGTTCACTGGACATAAGGTACGGATTTCCCGTCCTTTCAGTATGGACATTCTTTTCTTATTAGGATTCCCCGTTTGCAGCCAACTGTTTTCCCAGTATTTGTTTTATATGTTTGATACTTATGTTAGAATAAGAGCCTAAGCCATATACATGCATGACCAGTGTCACCTAGTTATGGAGGTACCATAACCATAACACTAGGGGCACCAGTGTTATGACTTCCCCTCGGCAAAGTGATTGCTCGTGTCGTCCCTTTCAGCTTTGGCCATTATATTATATTATCATGTGGGGCGTATGGGTGCATCCTAGTTACATGTTTAGCAATATTATTAGAGTGAATGTGATGTGTGCCTTGCATCCTTCACTAGGAGTTGATCCCTCCTATCCAGATTATTTAATTAGAGGCAACCCCTCTAATTGCATGACGAGGTCTCCCCTACAAGTATTCATGCACGGTGGAACCTCATGACCTATATGGGCTATTTGGCTAATTAAACAGATTTTCATAGAAACATAAGTCTTTTCAAACTATAAAACCAATTTTATGAACATGAATCCAGATTACTTTGAACTTATGTTATTCTGCTGCTATTACTCTTATATGCTTACGTTATTCCATGTCATACTTGTATATCTGTGCACTGAGCATTATGCTCAGCCGTTTTCCTTTCATGTTCCCAAATGGCAAGTACTCAATGGCGCTCATAGACTTTAAGCGTACGTGCATATGGATTGGGAGCTATCTAGCCTTCTCTACTTTATGCATTTCATCATACATTTTGCTAATTAATTCTATGGACATTGTTTAGTCCTTTTCCTTTACAGTACTTATGTTTGTGTGTGATGAGCTTATACTATAAGGTACCGATGTTTGTTTCCGGTATTTCCTTTTATGGTCATGTAATGTTTTAAGACATTTTCTTTGTATGCTTTGATGACACGCCATAATCACGCGTGACATTCCATTTACAAAAATGGGGTGTTACATTTATGGTATCAGAGCCAAGGCTTCGACCTGTAGGCTCTCAAAACATGACCTGTGATTAGTGGGTAGTCACTATGGTCTTCTTAGAACTGACAATCAGTTTTCATGCATTCATTGTTTCCATGCATTCATGTTATATGTCATTGTTGCAGGTTTATGACTAAGTAATGGTTGGTACATGACTGACCCTATTTAGTCGCATGTGCTTTTATCGAAACTTTTAACCTTGGGACCGACCCATAGGCGTCCCCTCTCCATGTCTTTTGTTTTGGGTGAACTGACCATAGGCGTTCACTCTCGAGCATATAAAATTTTTCATAAACTGCATCATGCATTCATACACTGTTTTTTGTGCATAAAATTTTTCTCATGATTTATTGACATAAATTTTTTTCATGTATATATTTTATGTTTGACCAGTTTAATCATGTATTTTGTTTTATACTGTCAGATGGTGAACATACAAAATGCTCCAAAAATGGGTGCAGCTACCAATGCAGCTTTGCCAGCCATCCTTCCTCAAGTCAACAACAATCCTTCACCACCATAAATCATTCACATGACGATGTGGGATAGGCTGACAATGGAGTACTACGCCATTAGGCAGAGACCTGAGGAGAACAGCAACGAGTTCAGGCAACGCTTTCTTCTTTTTGCGGGTACTCTTGGTGTAACAGCAGGTACTGCTGAAGAGCGGGCATACCATTTTCGTTGGGCTCTGTGTACAACGGACGCCAATAATTTGGTGGGTGCTACCTTCAACACGGTGGCACAAGTTACCGATGCAGCACGTAAGCTAGAGATGTTGCAGGAAAGAGAGGAATTCGGGGAAGCAGAGAGACCCGAAAAGAGGTATTTACTCGTCATTTAGCGGTGACCATTTCTAATTCATCCAGTACTATCCAATATTTATCTTTCTCTTTAAACTGCATCTTTTAGGTAGAAGACCGAGGACCGGTCTCGACCGGCTACTCAGCAACAACCTACTTAGCCCAAGGGTAACGGTCAGACTCAAGACCGTTCTGCTACGGATAGGCGTGGCGGTAATGATAATTACCGTAACTAGGGGTGTCATTAGGGTCGGGTTGACCCGACCCGCACCCGCAACCCGATTAGACTAATCGGGTCAGATTAAAACGGGTTAAAAAATTAATCGGATTACTTTGACCCGATCCGATTTGCTAGCGGGTCGGATTAGGGTTAAAAAAATATATTTTTCGGGTTAGCGGGTCAACCCGATAAGACCCGATTATCAAAATGTAGTTCTTAATTAATAAACTTTTAAGAGTTGGTATATTGTTTACTTGCTTGTGGCAAAGCAATATGCAACGCACATGTTAGTGGTCTAGTTTACACTATCTGGTCTCTTTCATATGCATTTGTTAGTGTACTGTGTTTTTGGCATTTTCTTTGTTATAACTTTGTTTTTCATTAGTGACTACTAGTGCCACTGTTACAAACACAAATACAACTTGGTGATTTTAATTTAGAGTAAACTGCAAAATACATCCATGTGGTTTGCACTTTCTCACACAATACATCCTTGTCAGAAACTATTGGCACTTTACATCCCTGAGAAGTAAAATGTTTGACACTTTACATCCCTACTGGGATGATTTTTGCAAAAAGAATTCCTAAACTTTTTGCAAAAATCATCCTCATAAGGATGATTTTTGCCAAAGGTTTGACTCCGAGGGATGTAAAGTGTCAATAGTTTACAACAGAGATGTATTGTGTAAGAAAGTTCAAACCACAAGGATGTATTTTGCAGTTTACTCTTTAATTTAATACTCGTAATAGCCAATGATCTGCTCTTGAAGCTTTGTGACTCTCGAATATCATCTTGTTTGATCAATACTATACTATAAAAGTAGCCATTTTTATTATTATTTAATTTGATATAACAATATAAGATTTAGTTTTTATGAAAGTACTCATTTATAATATAACCTGACAACCCGAATCACCCGACCTGATAAGACCCGATCCGAATACCACCCGAACCCGATAACCCGATTCTTTATCGGGTCGGGTTGCGGGTGATTTCTGAAAAATCAAAACTCGACTCAACCCGACCCGACAAGACCCGATAACCCGAACCGATAACACCCCTAACCGTAACAACGTTAGAAAATCCAACAGCATCAGGTCCTTACACTTACTCATTCCTTATGTTACATGTGATAATTCATAATTCTGACACATTAGCAATCTTCTACCAGGAATCATGGTAACGGGAGGGAGCAGAACCAAAGAGGTTCACAGCCTAACCGTCCAGCTAACACTGGTATTACATCTTACAATTTTTCTGCATTGTCCTTTTGTACCTATAAATCATGTCTCATGTGTACTTTTCCAAACAGGTTCCCAGCCAGCACGGGCACCTGCTGGAGGGTATACTCACCCTCTCCGCACTACCTGCAACCGTAGGCACCCAGGGCCATGTCGCCACGACAGCGACGCTTGCTACAAGTGTGGCCTTACTGGTCATCGCATGAAGGACTGCCGCAAGGGCGAGGTGGAGGGCACATCTGGACATGCTGATTCCAAGCCACCTCCTACTAGTGGGTGGTGTACACGACTTCTCGCGATCAGACCAACAAGTCTACATGTACCATCACTGGAATCTTGTATATGTATGGTCAAGCTGCATATGTTTTATTCGACACGGGTGCTACGCATTCGGTCATTTCTACTGCTTATGCCAAGAATGTTAGGATATCCCCTAAGCCTTTAGAGAATGTATTGAACATTTCCACGCCTTTAAGAGACTCTGTACGTATAACCCATGGGTACAAGAGCCTTCCCCTAGAGTTTGACGACAAGATTCGTCCGGTTGACGCACTTCCACTGGATATGTGTGATTTTGACATGATATTAGGCATGGACTGGCTATCCAAACATCACGCCACCATAGACTACCATACATATCGGGTCATCTTCGGTGATGTAAATGCACCAGAGTACATTCACAACAGGTTCGTACCCGAAAGGTCTGTACAAATAATATCGACCTTACAAGCACGTACGCTACTGTCACATGGTTGTGAGGGCTATCTTGCGATTGTTCATGATTTGGAGGCTGAATCTCCATCTATCCAGAATCAGCCGATCGTGTCAGAATTACCAGACGTGTTTCCTAAAGAACTTCCGGGCATACCACCTGCTAGTGAAGTGGAGTTTAATATTGAGCTCGTCCAAAGAGCTGAGCCAATATCTAAGGCTCCTTATCGCATGGATCCCATAGAGCTGAAGGAGTTAAAGGAACAACTGCAGGAACTGTTAGAACGCGGTTTCATTCGACCTAGTGCTTCTCCATGGGGCGCACCTGTTCTGTTCGTAAAGAAGAAGGACGGCAACATGCGTCTGTGCATAGATTATCGCGAGCTTAACAAGATCGCAATCAGGAATAGATATCCGTTGCCACGCATTGATGACTTGTTTGACCAACTCCAAGGGGGCAAACATTTATCCAAGATTGATTAGAGGTTGGGCTATCATCAGTTACGGGTCAAAGAGCAGGACATCGCCAAGACTGCTTTCTATACACGTTATGGGCACTATGAATTCGTAGTTATGCCATTTGGCCTTACCAATGATCCAGCTGTTTTCATGGATCTGATGAACCTATCTTCCATGAGTTCCTAGACAAGTTCGTCATTGTCTTTATTGACGACATCCTTATTTTCTCTAAGTCCAAGAAGGAACACGTATACCATCTTCGTACAGTACTACAGATACTTCGCGAGAAGCAGATGTATGCTAAATTCTCCAAGTGTGAGTTCTGGTTAGACAAGGTGGCATTCCTAGGCCACATTGTATCAGCAGAAGGAATCACCATGGATCCAGCAAAGGTTGAGGCTATTACCATCAGCTACTGAAGTTCGCAGTTTCCTAGGCTTAGCTGGTTACTACCGTAGGTTCGTATAGAACTTTTCCCGTTTAGCACTGCCATTGACCAAACTGATGCGAAAAAGGGAGAAATTTGTCTAGACTGAAGAAAGAGAGAAGAGCTTTGAAGACCTAATGCATAAGTTCGTATTTGCACCGATTCTTACTCTCCCATATGGTACAGGTGAATTTCAAATCTACAGTGATGCTTCAGGGAAGGGACTTGGTTGTATTCTCATGCAACATGGGAAAGTGATTGCGTACGCTTCACGGCAGCTTAAGCCCTATGAGGAAAATTACCCTACGCATGACTTGGAACTTGCAACAGTCGTGTTTGCATTGAAGATATGGAGGCACTACTTGTATGGAGAATCATGTGATATCTTCACAGATCACAAGAGCCTGAAATACATCTTCACTCAACATGAACTGAATATGAGACAAAGAAGATGGTTAGAGCCGCTGAAGGATTACGCCATTAATCTGCAGTATCATCCCGTCAAGGCGAATGTAGTAGCTGATGCACTTAGTAGGAAGCCCGGTATGATAAACGACATTCAAATTGAGGAGGAAATTATAAGAGACTTAGAGCGACTAGACATAGAGATCACGGTACGTGGACAACACGGTTACTGGGCTAATCTTAGAGTGGAACCTGAGTTACTCTCTAGGATCAAGGAAGCTCAGAAGGATGACGATGAAATTTGGGCGATCATTTAGAACTTAGAACAGCAGACGGAGTTTCGGTTGGATGACGATGGTATCTTATGGCAGGGCACTAGACTTTGTGTTCCTGATGATCTTACGCTCAGCGAAGCGTTATTAGCTGAAGCTTATAGCTCCCCCTTCTCCATTCATCTTGGTTCGACCAAGATGTACCACGACATCAAGAATTACTTTTGGTGGAGTGGTATGAAACAGGATGTTGCTACTTTCGTCTCCAAATGTCTTACCTGCCAGTAGGTTAAGATCGAGCATCAGCGGTCTAGTGGTTTACTACAACCGTTAGACATCCCAGAGTGGAAATGGGACAAGATCACCATGGATTTTGTTACCGGTCTTCCGCAGACAAAGAGGAGGCATGATGCGATTTAGGTTATGGTTGATCGACTTAATAAGTCAGCTCATTTCTTACCGATCCGCAAGGATGATCCAGTCAGCAAACTCGTCGACACTTACAAGAAGGAGATCATGAGACTCGATGGTGCTCCATCCAGTATCGTCTCGGACAGAGATCCTCGTTTCACTTCGCGATTCTGGAAGAGTCTACAGAAAGCTTGGGGTACAAAACTTAAGCTTAGCACGACTTTTCATCCTCAAAAAGTCGGGCAATCGGAGCAAACGATTCAGACATTGGAAGACATGTTGAGGTCATATGCGTTGGAATGGACAGGAGATTGGGACGATTACATCTGTTTGGTAGAGTTTGCATACAACAACAGTTGGCACGCCAACATTAAGTGTGATCCATTCAAGATGTTGTATGGTAGAAAGTGTCGCGCCCCAATCTGCTGGGATCAGGTTGGTGAGAGAACACTTGAAGGACCAGAAATGATAGAGTTGACCAACGATAAGGTCGCTGTAGCTAAGCAGAAATTGCAAGAAGCACGTTCACGTTAGAAGAGTTATGCCGACAAGCATCGTAGGGACTTACATTTTAACGTAGGATATCACGTCTTTCTTAAGGTATCGTCGGCACGTGGTGTTAGACGTTTTGGAATCAAAGGGAAACTCAGTCCTCGATTCATTGGACCGTTTGATGTCATCGAGCGAGTCGGTGAAGTATCTTATCGTTTAGCGTTACCTCCGCAGCTTTCTCACGTTCATGACGTTTTCCATGTGTCCTTACTCAGAGGGTACAAGTATCATCCCCTTCACATGGTTCAGTATCCACTAGAACAGATTTGTGAAGATCTTACCTTCATACAAGAACCCGAACGAGTTCTTGACAGACAAGAACGAGTCAAGAGGAAGAAGACGATTATATTCGTCAAAATCCTTTGGAGGGATCATACCGAGCGGGAAGCCACTTGGGAAACAGAGGAGTCTATCCGGGCTTCTTACCCTCATTTCGTATTTTGAATTCGGGTATGTTCCTCTTTCAGTTTATTTTATCTATAATTCGAGGACGGATTATTATTTTTAGGGGGGAAGAGTTATAAACCCGCATGCTTTTACCATGAATAGTACACTTAGTAAACGTACGTACATATTAAAACCTTCCTTTTATAGCATGAACACGTGTCACGATTAGTAATTACGGAAGTTATGTACGTATAATTACACGATAAGTATTAAGTACGTGTTAGTACACAATAATTATTAACAATAATAATTATAATCACGAACATAAAATCACGAACATGAAATCATGAACATATAATTATGTATTTACGTATATTATTAATACGATTAATATCGTTACGTACAAGTATTTATAATAACACGAATAATTAATAATAACGTAACACGTAAACACGAACACACGAGCATGTAATATTTTAAACACGAGAAAGGCTTCGGGTTTCCCTTGTGTGCCCTATAAGCCGCGGCACCAAGTGAAGGAAAGGGCCAAGCCCATGTTTTATTTTATTAAAAATAACAAATAAGGAAAATATGCATTTACAGAGTTTTTCACAAAATCACAAAACCCTAATCTCTTTTCTCTCTCTCTCTTGGCCGGCGGCAACACAACACCACAAGGAGGTGTTTGTTTGATCTTGGTTAATTAAATTCAAGGAGTGTGTTCGTGTAATCGCTCTCCATTTATTCGACGTGTTTGGTAATCCGTAAAACCTTTTCTTTTTAGTTCTTTTTATTTTTATGATGAACACATGAACAAGGGATTTAAAAACAAGCATTAAAAACAGGTTATAAATCATGGTGGGTAAAAATTAAGGGTTGTTCGGGTTTGGTTGATCGGCCGCCACTCAATCCGAGAGCCCCATGGCTCTCGGCGTCGTTTGGTTCACACCACTAACCGAGACTTATGTCTCGGTGGTTTTTGGTTCGGTCGACAGCAGGGACAAGGGACCCCGACATGCGTCGGGGTGTCCTTGTGGTTTTGGTAGGGTCTCGGCAGCAACAGCCCACCACCGGCACACAGTCGGTGGCAGACTTGGTCAAGTAGGGGGAACGCAGCGCTAGCAAGGGCAACCACCGGCACACAGCCGGTGGGAAACCACTGCTGGGCAGCGGCTAGCCGAGAGACAGACCACCGACTTAAGCTGGTGGCAGAATAACAAAAGCAGTGGCAACCGGCCAAGCCGGTTTGCCACTATTAAGGGGTGTTTGGTTCGGACCGGCTCAAGGGGTTCCTGGTCCGGTTCACGACATGTCTAAATTAATTACATTGGTCCGGTTCATAACTAAAATATGTACAAGTATTTTATTTAACATGTCTTTATTTTTACAAGTTATTAAATTAATTAAAACATGACACGTAATTAATTTAATTAAATCATGGACTTAGGTTAATTATTATTTAGTAAATAATACATGTTTTAACCTAAGTATTTAATTATTTAATTTAGACTATAGTATTAACTAATTATTAAAACATGGAATATAATTAATTAATAATCATGACTTAGGTTATTATTAATATAATATTAATACATGTTTTAACCTAAGTATTTATTACACTTTAATTTAATTAATTCATGTTTATATTTAATTAAATCACATAACCTATAGTTTATTTAAGTAACATGCTATTATTAATAAACTATACTATAATCACATAACTTATGATATTCATTCAGTAAACTTAAGCTTATATCATTAGCTTATTAATTCAACTTAATTCTAAATATGGAAACTTTCTAATTCAGGAAACTTACTATTTTTAGAAACTTTCCATTTGTAGAAACTGGTCTATTTTAACAAGTTAATCTATTTTTGGAAACTTTCTATTTTTGGAAACTTTCTATTTTTGGAAACTTTCTATTTTTGGAAACTTTCTATTTTAGGAAACCTGATATTTTTAGAAAGTTACTTATTATTACACAACAAGTATAATAATACAAGAAATACAAGTAATACTTAATCAGAATACGTAGAATACATGATAAACACAGCACAAAATTAGTAAAACAAGACATGAACATATAAAACAAGCTAAGACACGATATAAAATCAGTTACTTACTCCGTAATCAGAATGCTTATACACGTATACTATTTATGTAGAATTAGTGAGATCGAAGTAGGACTCTCTTCCGTTCGTCTTCTTCGTTCACTGGACATAAGGTACGGATTTCCCGTCCTTTCAGTATGGACATTCTTTCCTTATTAGGATTCCCCGTTTGCAGCCAACTGTTTTCCCAGTATTTGTTTTATATGTTTGATACTTAAGTTAGAATAAGATCCTAAGCCATATACATGCATGACCAGTGTCACCTAGTTATGGAGGTACCATAACCATAACACTAGAGGCACCAGTGTTATGACTTCCCCATCGCGAAGTGATTGCTCGTGGCGTCCCTTTCAGCTTTGGCCATTATATTATATTATCATGTGGGGCGTATGGGTGCATCCTAGTTACATGTTTAGCAGTATTATCAGAGTGAATGTGATGTGTGCCTTGCATCCTTCACTAGGAGCTGATCCCTCCTACCCAGATTATTTAATTAGAGGCAACCCCTCTATTTGCATGACGAGGTCTCCCCTCCAAGTATTCATGCACGGTGGAACCTCATGACCTTTATGGTCTATTGGGCTAACTAAACAGATTTTCATAGAAACATAAGTCTTTTTAAACTATAAAACCAGTTTTATGAACATGAATCCAGATTACTTAGAACTTATGTTATTCCGCTGTTATTAGTCTTATATGCTTACGTTATTCCATGTCATACTTGTATATCCGTGCACTGAGCGTTATGCTTAGCCGTTTTCCTTTCATGTTCCCAAACGGCAGGTACTCAAGGGCACTCGTAGACTTTAAGCGTACGTGCATATGGATTGGAAGCTATCTAGCCTTCTCTACTTTATGCATTTCATCATACATTTTGCTACTTATTTCTATGGACATTGTTTAGTCCTTTTCCTTTACTGTACTTATGTTTGTGTGTGATGAGCTTATACTATTGGGTACCGATGTTTGTTTATGGTATTTCCTTTTATGGTCATGTAATGTTTTAAGATATTTTCCTTGTATGCTTTGATGACACACCATAATCATGCGTGGCATTCCATTTACCAAAATGGGGTGTTACAACAATGGACCTGACTTGACCTGTAATAGGGTCAATAGGTCCAGCCACCCCCATATCACCAACCACACTTGTGGTGGTGGTTCTATCCGCTTCATGGCTAGGACCACCAAGGGAGAACACCCCAATGGTCCTTTATCTTTTGGCTAAATGAAAATGTTAAGGTGGTGAGTCAGATGAGGTGTTTGGGTCTATATGGGAAGTGTCTGGGCTAGGACTCAAGTGTTAGTGGATGACATATAAATGTCAGTGGCTGCAGGTTCTGGTTCAATATATGGTTGGGGATGTGGTGATGGTGGTTGTTCTTCATGGGTGGGATCTAGAATGAGGTCTGGTTGAGGTTCTGCTGCAAGTGGTTGTAAGGCTGCTTGTAGAACAGCAAGCATGGGAGGGGTCAAGGGAATTGGATCACAGGGTTCAGTATTAAGAGTAACAAAAAGCTTTTTCTTTTGGGTAGGGATCTCATAAAAGTGTTCATGATCCCTACCACAGTCACCTTGAAGATCAAAAATTATTTGCAAAGATCTAGGGTAAGCAAGAGTCATCTTGCTACCCTTGTTTTGTAACATGCCCTTAAAAATTATTTTAGAAAAACTAAAAAGTTTCCTAGTTGCTAAACACACAAGATCACTCCCAATAGATAGGTTGATCTCATTGAATGAGGATCATTTGGGACTAAGACATTGTAATAAGACATGTATCATAAACTTCCAGGCTGGGGGGAATTGACCTTTAGCATATTTATTAATTTTTCTCTCTAGGGTAGTCTATATCCCAAGCCTCGAAGCCCCTCATGTAGCACCTCCTTGGGAAGGATGACCACGCCATCAGCATCATTAAGATGCAAGGCTTGGCGAACCAAGTCCTCAATGATCACCTATTATTTCCCATGGATGATGCCCTCTATTCTAGGCACTTCATCAACTGTTGTGGAACTAGCAGTGTTCCAAAACTGTTTGATGTGTGTGACAGGGATGAAAGGAGCATGAGTTAAATCATACCTTAAGGGAAAAGCCAACAAATAATCTATCATCTGAGTGTATTGAGGATTTGCAGTATCAGTCTTCAAATATGCAATCATATTATTTTGGTCTTTGAATTCCAACAAAGCATCATTGGTTTTAAACTTTGGCGCCATGGATTAAAAGATGAAAGCTTTAAGTAAAGGTAAAGGTTAATAGTTGAGGGAAATGTAGAAATGTTTCATGTGGTTTGCTCAAAATGCAGACGGCCTCCCCACTTTTTGCGAAAGTGCAGTCAACCTCCCCAACATTTGGTATAAGTGGTAAGGCGACCTCCCTAACCTCTAACACTATTAATTTTGACTCGTTATCTTTGTTTGACTAAGGGCATGACCGTCTTTTACACTTAACAAATTAATAAACCCATTTCTTTTTTACCCAAAATCCATTTAAACCGGGCCTATTACAAGTGAAACCTAATGGGAATTAGAGAGAGAGACTCCACAAATTATAATAATCGACCTCAATCTACTCAAGATTCATCTCCAAGATTGAGTACTGCTGCAACCTTAATTTCTTCACCAACTATGAATGATAGAAGAAATGAAACCCAAGATCATCCTCATCTACACCTTCATCAAGGAAACCACCATCATGGATTCAAGTTACAGAACGCACAACTGCAAGCATAAAGATCCAGAAGGAGTCCGAACCCAGATCCAGTTAAACTGGTCTCTCAAACACAGTCGCCACCACCATCAACAACTACTAGAGCAGCGCCAGCAGTGGTGCTTCGGTATCATGAATGCCTAAAAACTAATGGGGCCCGGTTTAAATGGATTTTAGGTCCATAGAATCTAGGGGTGTCAAACCGGTCGACCCAACCCGATCTAATCTGACCCGAACCCGATAAAGTCTTATAGGGTCGGGTTGATTCGGGTCCAACTTATCTTATCGGGTCTATCGGGTCAACCCGACTAACCCGATAGCGTTATAAGGTCGGGTTAGGGTTATTTTTTTTCTTATCGGGTTTCGGTTCAACCGGATAACCCGATAAGTGTATAAAGTATAAACATCTGTTTTATTAGTAATATTTTAGGGGCAAGGTGACTGATGTTTAGAACATATATGCTAATGTTGATGATACTAAGGATGCTAAATATTCGTACCTTTTGTTTGTTAACATATTTTGTTCTCTATTGGTCAATTTTGTATCCCTGCATGTTACTATATTGTTGCGTAGCTAAATGAATTTTTGTTGTAATTAGGAGAGTTATATAACGCAACATATAGTGCCTTAGTTGTTTACAAAACCCAAAGCCCTTTGACATATTGCAGCTTGTTGTGTCATAAGCAATATTTTCTTGTATTTTTTGTAATGTTTAACCACATCAACAATTTCAGTTTTGGATTTTGTTGGCAATCATCTAGGTAAATGATTAGAACATTTTTATCAATGTAGTAAAACGATCTTTATGATCAATGAAATATTTAGATATGTTAGAAGTTACAACGTATTACGAGAACATGATGCAACAACTATTTGATCCAAGTCTTTACAAGTGTTATTCATGAATTTTTACAGTATTAAGGTAGTCATGTTCGTTCATTGTTAAACGTACAGGAGACTGCAATGCAAGTGGAATGGAAAAGATGTACTGTAAAAATCAACATCATGATGCATATCAGATGGTTTTCGAGCATAAACAAAGAAAAGTAGTGAAGTACATAGAAGTAGTCATTAAAAACATTTTACCCCTATATGATAAAAGTACAAAAACACACTTATCAACTGCTTTTCTTTTATATGTTAAACCCGATAACAACCCGACAACCCAACCCAATATAACCCGATCCGATTCAACCCGAAACATGATAAGCGTATATGTTATAGGGTCGGGTTAGGGTTGATATTTTGGACATCAAAACCCGAATCAACCCGATATGACCAACCCGATAACCCGACAACCCGACCTGATAACACCCCTAATAGCATCTATATATAGATCAAAAGTTTTGTTGAAAAGTTCTAAATGATGAATTGAGCAGGAAGAAAGGTTAGAAACCTTTTATTGAAAAAGAAGAAAGTTTTATCTGTATGATGTGAAAATTGGTCAAAGAGAATGTTGTGTTATTTATCATGGTTGTATAGTATGAATGCATTAAGATTTGTTTGTGTTTGATTTATTTACTACTGTACTACTTTTCCTTCAATTTTATCTATATGAGTTGACAGATTTGTTTGTGTTGATTTATTTATTACTATACTGATGTACCACCATCATGGACCATGCATATTTGTTTAGTGAAAAACGAAGGGAATTGATGTGAAAGCATATGAAAGTACTTGGCAAAATCTCGTCTATGTTAAAAGTTGTTGTGTAAAAGGCCCGGTTTAAATGTAATAGGCCCGGTTTAAATGGATTTCGGGTAGAAAGAAATGCATTTATTAATTTGTTAAGTGTAAAAGACGGTCATGCCCTTAGTCAAACAAAGATAACGAGTCAAAGTTATCAGTGTTAGAGGTTGGGGAGGTCGCCTGCCCACTTATACCAAATGTTGGGGAGGTTGACTATACTTCCGCAAAAGTAGGGAGGTCGCCTGCATTTTGAGGAAACCATAGGTAGCATTTCTACATTTCCCTCTTAATAGTTAAAAGATGAAAGCAAAACAAATAATCAAGTTGCTCTGTTACACAATATGGTGAGCCAAATATACAGTAAGAATAAAAGAGATGTGATTGGTTGAAAAATGAGGTAAGTGAGAAAAATTCTCAAAAGTAATTATTAATATCTTTGAAATTTTACAACTTATCTCATAACAATTAAAGAAAATAAACACTCCCAATAATTACGGCTCAAAATATCACAAAAATTACAACTAGGTAGGGCCTAGTGTTTTTCAACGGTCAAAAAGTTTTGTCAGCGGCAACGGTTATATTTGTCAGTGGATAAAATATGCTTTGTCTTGGGCTAAAAATGATTTATCAGCGGATAAAATTTTATTAGTCAAAAAGGTCAAAATAAAAGAAAAATAAAAATAAAAGACCTAAAAAATATTATTAATCCTAAGAGAGTTATCTTATCCCAAAGTAACAGAGTTTTTTCAAGCACTGTCTAATCATACACACTTGCATACACAAGATAGATATGAGTGTCCTCAAGTGTCCCTTGCTCAACACATCCTTAAGAAGTAAGATAGCTCATATAATGTCTTTGTAACTCCCAGGTAGTCCCATTGATATGTAACCAAGGACTTCCAAACCAACCATCCCAATTCTAGGTCAAAATGTCTTGGCAGCATGCATGTAAAATAAATTACGTGCATGCTACAGTGCCTCGAGGATAAAAAATTCCACCACCTTTATAAAAAGATGGCATCATAACTTTAAACCCCCACTCACCTATAATTGTGATAAGAGTATTTTAAGAATACCCAAAGACCTAAAGGTTATCCTAAACCTCCCCTTAAATTATGATGAGTATACTTCATAAAAATAAATGTGACAAAAATATTTATTTCAAGATAGAGATATAAATATCTCAACCATCATAAATAAACCTTATTGCCACACTCCTCGAGTCCATAAGCAACTCTATATCCAATGTACAATGCCCTATATACCTACAATGTTAAATGAAAAACCAAAAAATTTACCATAAACGCTGTCATCGGCTTCTTTCCACTATGTCAGCGGATAGAATACCTTTGTCAGCGGATAGAAAAATAATGTGGAAAATCCAACTTTTATAAAAACTAATAATAGTACACATCCTGTAAACACTTTAAATCTATTTCAAAAAAACCACATGATTTATGGACTGATCATTCCAATACTTGCAACCAAGTATTGAAATCTCCCAACATCAAAAGGTTTGGTTAAAAGATAACACACATTCTTCTCTGTGTCTATTTTATCTGGAAATATTAAACCTTTTTCAAAACAATCCCTTATGAAATGATGCTTGATTTCTATGTGTTTGGTTTTAGAATGATGTACAGGATTCTTAATTATGCACAATGTACTATTATTATCGACAAAAATCTTTGTATGCATAAAATTGTACCCATAATCCAAAAGCTAATTTTGAATCCATAGCACTTGCCCACAACATGCAGCAGCTGCTACATACTCAGGCTCAGTTCCTGAATTGGCTACCGCGGTTTACTTCTTGCATTGCCAAGATATAAGCCTTCTTCTAAGGAACTGACATCCATCAGTTGTGGACTTTCTATCTCCATTATCACCACCATAATCACTATCTGAATATCCAATAAGCTCCAAAGGGGATTCTCTAGGATACCATAATCCCAATGTGGGAAAACATCTAAGGTACCTAAAAGTCCTCTTAACAGCATGAAGATGACATTCATTGGGAGTCACTTGATGACGTGCACATGCACATACTACAAACATGATATCAAGCCTTGAAGCTGTGAGATACATCAATGAACCAATCATTGATCTATAATTCCTGACATCAACCTCTTTACCATCTCCAATCTTACCCCAAGGATGTTCCCTGTCTATGGGTGTGCTAGCTTGTTTTTCATGTGGTGAAAAACCAAATTTCTTTAAGATCTCAACCACATACTTATCTTGAGAGATGAAAATCCCATCTTCTTTCTGCTGAACTTGTAAACCAAGAAAGAAAGTCATCTCTCCCATAGCACTCATTTTAAACTTATCTGTCATAAGCTTAGAGAAATCATCTCTCAATCTTTGGTTAGATGAACCAAAAATGATATCATCAACATAGACCTGTACAAGAAGAAAATACTTCCCTTCTTGCTTTGTGAATATTTGGTCTATGGTACCCCTCTTAAAGCCATTTTCCACCAAGTATGTGGAAAGTATAGGTGATAATCCATATAAACATGATATGAATTAATAAGAAGTGCAGCGGAAAAATCACCTATTAACGGATCCATAGAGTCATATGATTAATCAATAGAATAGACAATAAAAGTATACCTTTGTAGCGTGATTCGGTAGGATCGAACGGAGACCATCACCAACACATGGTCTAACCAAGAAACCAAGTGACCAAAGTAGATCACCTCTATGTAGAAACACACTACACGTCATCGTATACCAAATCGATGCTAGTCTTAATACCCGTAACTTTTTATCAAGCCTTTAACTACAATTAGTTAAAACTTAACCAAAAAATGACAAAACCAAATCATGACCTTCATTGTATGGTTTTCCATCCCACTCACTTAAGAAAAATGAATCTACGTTTTTTATTGTAAAATGAGATGGTCATTTACACCTCATTAATGATTAGACCAAATCATTGATTTGAAAATCAATATATAAAAAAAAACGTATCTTCATTTCCTTAATATATTAAGGCCGGTTTATAAAAGGGTTTTAAATGGGCTTTTATATTTTACTAATATTATCTAATTATTAAGTACTAGCTTAGATAATTAGAAGCCCGATATTCATCCCGAGTTACGTAGGTTATGTATATATCGTAAATGCTATATACACGATATATTAAGTGGTACCTCTGTGTATATGTGTGTGACCCCATAGGCTCACATGATTCTAGCCGTATAATTATTTATTATGACACGAGCATACTCCAACAGCTCCCACTTGCGCACGTCATAATAATCAGGTAATTATACAAGCAATGGTTAGCGTCTAGCAACACGCCAATGCCCCCAGAAACATATGAGGATAGTTTCTCAAACATCTCATTTATATGGTTTAGATATCAGTCATCCTTTTGTTTCAGATACTCTGTTAAAACTTTAGACATGGATCAAGAGTCATTCTAAGTTTAACTATTCTGTTTCTCGATATTGATATTGAACTAGATTACCAAATTAATCAAGTATCATCTTAATTACATTTGGGTGTGGCCACACATACATCTGTACAATTCATCGAGGGGCCCAGCAGTATCTAACTCCAATACATGTGGAGGAACAAATCCTATTTTGACTGCACGTGTCGTTCATGTGTTTCACATCGCACTTGAAAATGGTCTTTATGGCAGCCTTGTTCAGGACAACGTTGAACCATATCAAAGATTGACATTCCACACATACAAAACCTACTTGCATCTCAAGTCTAAGGATGAGAGATTCAACCACTTGTGAGATTCACTATTGACGACGATCCATGAAGTGAATTCTCGTAGGTTGGGTCAATCCAATGTTCATCCAATGAACACATGTGAGTTTGGCGGCATCATCAATTAATATTCATTCCAAATGAATATGACCAACTCACATTTGTCTTAATTCAACAATACTCCCGTATCGTCAACTGACAATGGACGATTTAGAATAAATAAATTATTCATGGATTAAACATGCTAATATAGAACACAGTAGTACAAATGAAGACGATCTACCAAGTATATCAATTCATTATTTAGTAAAACTGCTTAACGTTCCATTATCCAAATACTAAAAAAAACAGATATACATGAGACTACTCTAAGGTCAAAGTCCAATGTTCCAAGCATGATGAACATGTTTGACTACAAGACATTGAATTTACACAAGGACCTGTTGAGTTGTCATCTGAGTGAACTTTGAGAATACTTATTTCAGAAATTCACAAATAGTGAAGATTTTGAATAATACGATGATTGTCATTTTGTATATGTGCGCTCAAGTGCTAATACAGTAATGCTAGCATCGCCATAGTACAATACATAGGTTGTTTGAAGCAAGTAGAACACCTATTTAAGACAATCTTCTTAACAGCTTCTCAAACTATAAAGTATTCTTGTTTTACTAATGAGTAGTGCAACAGTGCTTCTCATCAAGCACGTCTAGGTAGTAGTATTATCATTGAAGATGAAACCCTACTATCACTAGGATTAAGTACCATCTCAATCAAAGTAAGCATTAGTGTATAAACTCAACACTAATCTTCTTACCTTAAATCCGTAAACGATGAACAAGTCTACAGTAGTCTAATGAATTTCACTTAGACACTTTGTGATAAGTTCATCTTGCATTCATGCAAGTAATAAAGTTAGTCTAATATATAACATATCATATGTAAAGAATCCATTAGGTAAACTAAGGGTCTCCATGTACATATTCAATTTTATCAAGTGAGATAGAACTTTGAGATTTTATCATTGATGTGTCATATTTAGACTTATTAACCGCATATGACATATCATACTAAGCATATGTTCCAAGGTTATATGATTTTTTTCTTATATCTCTCAATAGAATATATTCCAAGCCAAGGATTAAAATCTAGCTTAGATGGAATAATATTTCTATATGTTAACAACATATGAGAATAAAGAACAAACAATACAAAGTGCTCCGACTAGCTTAAAGGTACTCGAGAGTTATCTTTGTTTTAATCATGATCATATCCTTGATTAAAACTTAAGATTCCAGCTCCTAGATGCATGCTCTAATCCACACTTGGATTTCTAGAGTTTGTACACCAATTACCATATTTCATATTCATGAAATCGAGTATGGTAATTAATATCTTTATTAATTTAACACTCGTAAAGAAAAGAAAGCCTTAAATCATGATCAATTGCTTGAGCATGCCTTAAACTCTATTCAAAGAGAGTGTCGATAAATGTGTACAATTGTGTCCATATCTATCTTCTCATAGAAGACCATTTATAACCTATCAGTCTTACTGATTAGTGAAAGCTAATCAAATTCCAAAAGTGATTTTCTTTTATGGACTACATCTAACCATTCATAGTTTTGAGTCATTCATTAGATTCCAAATCTAAAAATGAGTCTTGATAGTTATGAGGTTCACTATGATCCTCTAACTTAGATTCCTCAACATTGACATGACATTCATATCTTCAAGTGCTTGAGGTATCCTTGCGGATATGCGAATGGGAGTTACAACACTTTGTGGCTTTTGCATTTACTTGCTCAGCCTCAATTGTGTCATTCACTAGTGTATTCAGAAGGTTGTATTTTATTCATTACTTTCTTCAAAGATGCATAAAGGCTCCCACTTGCTTCTTGTAAGAGGAGACTTTCTCCAAGTACACAGCATGTCGAGCAACAATGAATTGTTCTCGTTTGGGATGTATAAAATACACTGAAATTTCTTGATTCAAGTTTTGTTAATAACACGTCTAACATGATTTTAACAAATTCAAGACTTCAACTAAGACTTACTGGGAGTCATCCCATTCCATAAATTGATGGTTTCTTAGTTACCTTCTTGTTTGGAACCATATTGAATAAGCACGGGCATATTCAAATTTTTGTTAACCTTAATAAGATACAAGAGAGAGAGAGTAGTTAATGTTATCAAGGATCAAATAATAACAATAGTATTTGATTTTACACATGAGACATAGTGTTGCAATTATGAGACAGTATCACAATTCCTTTGATAACATAATACTCTTTGGCTCACATATTTTATAATTTGGCCAAACCAATTTGCATAAACAAAATATTCAAGCCGATTGCATGCTATAAAGTATGATTATTTTAGTAGTTCAAGAACTTCATGTTCATGTTCTAACAAGAAAACATAACATGTTGGTCGCTAAATATACTTTATAAGATATTGAACAATCCAATAACTTCATTTTATATGCCCTAACAGGAAGACACAACAAGTCAAGTACTTACTTTATTTTATAAGTCTTTGAACAATTCAAGGAAGTTCATGTTTATGTCTTTACTTGAAGACATAAATATACTAGAAATAAAGTATTATTGAATGCCTACTTTTGGCTTCAATAGTATTTTCAAGTTAATTTACATACTTTATATTTATGTCTTTACAAGAAGACATATACTTATTAGCTAAAACATTTAGGTAATGCGATGAAGTCATTTTATTATTTCTTGACATTAGTTCTCTATTAGGCAACATACATCAATATTATAAGTCCTAATAGAATATTATAAGCCATATTGTGTTGTACCTTGCACACTCTAATAATTCTCCCACTTGAGCATGGCACAACATCATATATGAATAATATTAAAATATCACAGATATAATAAGATTTAAGTCATACTTAAATCAAGCTTGTATAGAAGGGTTATGTAGAACTTCATCATTTAATAAGCAATCATGCATAACTATTTTTAGATAACATTTCAGGAAGCGACATCAGAAAAGCGACTAGTTATCTTTTAAATAATATGCAATAAGGCTTAGAAAACTATGATGTCATTTCAAGACAATCTAGAAATTAAGTGGGTCACTTACAAGGTGATAAGCTCATAGCTCCCGCTGAATAAGACAACTTTACAAGTGTGTCCTATGGTTAAAAAAATGCATTGCTCCCATTAGTTTAGACAACATTTTGAATGTATCTATACTAGTGAAAAAGCAAGTAGCAATTTGTATACTTTCTAGTTCTTTGAATGTCTACACATTATAACCAATGTGAGTCTCGTAGACTAGTAAACATGTACATAGATATTCAAAGAAAAGTATCAAGTTCTACTATATTTGTGATGAGATTTCCATCGATGCCATTAACTTGAAAGTTTTGCATGCAATTCCTCTTTCTACTTTACCTCAAAGGTATGTAGAATATTTGGGAACTAGTTTGTGTAAGGAAAATATACTATAAAACATGCTAGTAATTTCCTTTCCTCTCACGGTTTAATGAGACTTCAATTTCTAATCAAGACTCATACATTATCTTAACACTTTAAGATATGCAACCGTACTTAATCGTTTTGACTTACAAGACAATGCGATTTCTTGAGTAGGTGTGTATTAAGATTGATTAGGATTGAGAAGATTCAAGTGTTCCTATTACAGCTTTCTCATACAAGGAGAAAGGATGGGAACGAGTCTTATTCTTACAAGGAAAGAAGACTTAGTTTGTTTTCCTCTAACACAAAAGGAAACGAACTTTGTTTACGGTTTGTGTTGCACAAAATCATTAATAGAAATACAAAGTTCATATTTAGTGTTTTCGATAATTATCCTTTTAAAATTAACTACCCATGTTTATAAAAACAATTAATTTTACGAAAAGGCTAAGATCCTCATTGAGGTTCCACCACCACATCAGTTGATCTGCTAGCAATGATAGATTCAACAGGTAGATGACGTTCATCAATTGCAAATCTTGTGCAATTCTTAGATCCTTATGGGACTCATGACACAAGCAAACATTTCACTAAATGTCAAACTGGCATGTTTAGTCCCATCCTTGCCTCGGTCAAGGTCTCACCGTTGTACCGATTAAGTCATCCAATTTGAGAACATGCGAGAATAAGTCTAGGTCTCACGCATAGATAATAATCACCTCGGGTTACAATTCACATCCGTCTCACAAGATGCAAAAAGTAATTGCAAGTGATCTCAAACGATTGGACGGCATGACTTAAATTTGAGACGGGTATAAAAGTTTGATTTTCAAATCAAAAGTGTGTACGAGGAAGCATGCATTCATCCATCGTAGCACAAGTTAAAAACATTTCTTAACTTAAATCTAATCTTGTTTTAATTTATGTGCGTCAAGTTGTCCAAGTTAAAGACTAATATAAAACCTAAGTGGAATTAATATTAGATTAGACAATACATAAAAAAAAATAACATTCATAACACATTAAGAGTTATTATGAAAACAAGATTTTAGTTTTAAATCATATTTAAAATTTAAACTAAATCAAAATTTTAGTTTTATAATTGGTTTGTGATTGGTTTTAAGTTTTTATAAAAACATTTGCAAGTTATAGCAAGATATCAAGCAAATAAGCAACCACACAACCACAAGTATGCAAAGCCTCAAACCGATGAAAAACCTATGCTTGATCTCGTGAGCCATCACGAGGACCAAGAAGTCAACTAAAGGTAAGTCAACACAACCAAAAAGTGGGCTCCCACTTGCTCTAAGACCATCTAGAGCAAGTAGAACCCAAAGTGAACATGAAGCCCAAATCTGCCATAAAATTTCAGTCGACTTCTAGGGCCCAAAACCCATAGAAGGAATCCTCCCTAGCCTGAGCTCCAGTTGAGACTTTTGAAGGCCCATGAGTTGTGAATTAGCACACCAAAATTGGGCTTCTATCTCCTTATAGAACTCCGGGAAATCGCGTTTTAGTGCAGGTCACTCAGCAGCTCTGAATTTCATAATATGTCTTTAATTCTTTAGCCATTCCCATCCAAGCATCGGTTACAATTTATTTATGACTAAACACATTTAACCTATCATTAAACTACTGTAAAGTGCCCAAACAATGGCTATAAACAACATTAAAACATATTAATTAAGCCGAAACAATGGCAAACCCCAAAACTGAAATTAAATGC
Organism: Glebionis coronaria; assembly: GCA_025667525.1. Taxonomy (NCBI): domain Eukaryota; kingdom Viridiplantae; phylum Streptophyta; class Magnoliopsida; order Asterales; family Asteraceae; genus Glebionis; species Glebionis coronaria. The sequence goes on along the minus strand of CM046878.1, from coordinate 165,710,868 downwards.
AAATCAATACACAACATGTCACATTTGGTCTAGGTTTTCATCGGCTTTGCATACTAATCATAATAATACCATAAGATTATGAATATAACAAGGTGTTGGCTAAGTCCATGGCCAAACATGCATGTATTTGCCATGGAAACAAAATTAAACAACAAGAAACACTTGTTAGCCAACGAAATCGAAGAAATAATCAACAATTAATTAAACCCCCGCTTGGTACGTGTAACCAATGACCTTAGGATATTAAAACCACATTTTAAACACATTATAACTATCATATAATTACAGAAATCATGTCAATAGGGCTGTTCTAAAACCGATTCACAAATCGTGCCAAAACACGCATTTTTAGGTCATTTTACACGTACCGGCAACAAAACCAATTAAGATATGCGTAACCCGTGGCCATGGAATAAAAAAATACAGATCATAATACCATATTATGGCCTGTTTTAGCACGAAAATTAATCCCTTGGGGCTGTTTTAATTTTTTCTTTATTAATCCTCCAAAAACACGCGATTTGGCCTCATTTACGCATACCAGATAATCATATGACATCATATGATAGCTCGTGATACCACTATAGGTGATAATCCATATAAACATGATATGAATTAATAAGAAGTGCAGCGGAAAAATCACCTATTAACGGATCCATAGAGTCATATGATTAATCAATAGAATAGACAATAAAAGTATACCTTTGTAGCGTGATTCGGTAGGATCGAACGGAGACCATCACCAACACATGGTCTAACCAAGAAACCAAGTGACCAAAATAGACCACCTCTATGTAGAAACACACTACACGTCATCGTATACCAAATCGATGCTAGTCTTAATACCCGTAACTTTTTATCAAGCCTTTAACTACAATTAGTTAAAACTTAACCAAAAAATGACAAAACCAAATCATGACCTTCATTGTATGGTTTTCCATCCCACTCACTTAAGAAAAAATGAATCTACGTTTTTTATTGTAAAATGAGATGGTCATTTACACCTCATTAATGATTAGACCAAATCATTGATTTGAAAATCAATATATAAAAAAAAACGTATCTTCATTTCCTTAATATATTAAGGCCGGTTTATAAAAGGGTTTTAAATGGGCTTTTATATTTTACTAATATTATCTAATTATTAAGTACTAGCTTAGATAATTAGAAGCCCGATATTCATCCCGAGTTACGTAGGTTATGTATATATCGTAAATGCTATATACACGATATATTAAGTGGTACCTCTATGTATATGTGTGTGACCCCATAGGCTCACATGATTCTAGCCGTATAATTATTTATTATGACACGAGCATACTCCAACAGAAAGTGTTCCATACCATGCTCTAGGGGCCTGATGAAGGCCATACGTTGCCTTCTTCACTCTATACACCTTATCTGGATGCTCAAGATCTTCAAAACCAGGAGGCTGCATGACATAGACTTCTTCTTTGATTGTGCCATACAAAAAGGCACCCTTCGCATCCATTTGGTAGACTTTGAAACCCATGCAGGAAGCATAGGTTAGTAAAATCCTTATTGCCTCAATTCTGGCAACAGGTGCAAAAACCTCTTCATAATCAGTACCTTCTTCTTGAGTATATCCTTGAGCAACCAATCTTTCCTTGTTTCTAATAACAATTCCTCTCTCATCCTTCTTATTTCTTAGAACCCATTTTGTCCCAATAGGCCTGCATACCTTGGACAATCTACAAGCTCCCAAACATCTTTTATAGCAAACTGATGAAGCTCATCCTGCATTGCTTTAACCCAGTTTTCTTCTTTAAGAGCATAAAAAATCTTCTTTGGTTCTAATTGAGAGAGAAAACAGACAAACAAACATTCTTGAACAAAAGAAGTATCATCCTTCTTGTGTATATTAGCAATGAATCCACCTTGAGTCTTCTTAGCTCCTCTTGTTTGCACAGGAGTATGAATATCACCAATTATTTGGGTGGGAGGATGAATTTTGGACACCTTTGTAAGAATTCCTCCCCCAAACAATGTATTGTCATGAACTATGGATTCCGAAGTACTAATATCTTCTTCATTGCTACTTCCATGCCCACTTGAACTAGGAGATATGTTGTCAGCGGCTGGGTCAAGGCCACTGACACCTTCGTTGGGTATGGGATCTTCAACAATTTCAAGAATATTTTTGTTGGAGGATGAAAAACAATTGTCAGTGGATGAATCCAAAGTGTCAGTGGCTTGTTTGGAGTTGTCAGCGGATGAAGATGCATGCATTGTTTCATCAACTGGTGGCTCCTCTTGTGTCTTTCCTTCCTCTTCTTTGGCAGCAACAGATGCTTGCATGAACTCTTCACTCCAAATAGATATGGTAATATAACTAAATATAGGAGTGGGTTCATATGCATGTGATCCTTTGACTTCATTTACCTATATACTTGCATTATCAACAATAGGTGCTTCCAAGACATTTGGATTAGTCACAGGCATATAATTCATGGACCTAGATAATGGCTCTAGATCAAATAGCCAATTAGGTCCAGACTCAGGATCACTTGGTTTACTTTCCAAGAAGTCAACATGAATATTTTTTGTGAAAATTTTAGACTTCTTGTTATAAACCCTATACCCTTTGCTGTTTGTGGAATATCCCATGAAAAGACCCTCATCACCTTTTGAGTTAAACTTGCCTAGGTTATCACTAGTATTCAGGATTACTACATGACATCCAAAAGGCCTAAAGAAGTATATATTAGGCTTCCTATTCCAAAGCAATTCATAAGGAGTCTTATTATGAAACTTGTTGACTAAGGCTCTATTTTGAACATAGCATGCAGTGTTCACAGCCTCAGCCCAAAAAGCAATGGGTAAATTTGCATCTGCCAACATGGTTCTAGCAGCTTTTATAAGTGTTTTATTTCTTCTTTCAACTACACCATTCTTCTGTGGAGTTCTTGCTATGCTAAACTCCCTAGAGATTACCTTCTTGACACAAAAGGTATCTAGGAGGTTGTTCCTAAATTCACCACCATTATCACTTCTAAGCACTTTGACATCATGACCTGTTTTCTTTTCAATCTGTGTAATGAAATTGATTAAAGTCTTAGCAGTGTCACTTTTTAGAGCCAAAAAGAAGGTCCAACTAAACCTCGAATAATCATCAGTGATAACAAAACAATAGGATTTACCATTAAGACTTTCTATATTGGTTGGGCCAAACAAATCTATATGTAATAAGTGAAGTGGTTTAGAACTAGAATGCACATTCTTAGACTTAAATGAGGCCTTATGCTGCTTGCCTTTAAGACATGCATCACAATTATGATCATTGTGGAATGCTTTTGAAAGCAATCCTCTTACAATCATGTCTCACAAGTCTATTCATGTTTTTGAAGTTAATATGTCCTAACCTTCTGGGCCATAACTTACTCTCATCCACTGAAGCCTTAGCATAAAGACGTGACAAGTTGTTACTCATTTTAATGCCATTTAGATTAACATTATAAACGTCTTTATGTCTAGGTGTTCTAAACTAAATAAACTTATCAGCAGGAATCTCAAAATATTTACTCAACACTAAACACTTAGTGTCAGTAAAAAGAACCTTATTCTTGTTGTCACAAACTTGTGACACACTAAACAAATTATAATCACATTCTTTACCAGGAAGACTTCCTCAAACCTTAAGTTGTTGGTGATAAGTATGCCTTTTCTAGAAATATTTCCATAGCTGCCACCAAAGTACACTTTATCACCATCTTTAACGGGAATGAAATATGTTAAGTAATCTTCCTTGCCCGTTATGCTCCTAGAGCATCCAATATCCCAACATCCATAATCATTGACCTACTTATGAATGCCCTGCACATAAAGAAAACAAATTAGTTTTCTTTAGGAACCCAAGCCTTTGCAGACTTGGATTCATGTGGTTGTTCAATAAGAATTGACTTATTCCTTGTAACAACCCCATGTTCATCCCTTTGTACCATAAACACCCAATTTACTCCAATTGGTTTAGTAATGACCTTTTCAAGAAACTTGAATCTGTTACAGGTCATAGAGACTCCATTAAAATTAGGATTTTGATCTTGTTTAGGTCTCCATGTTAAACTGGATGAAGCTTTAGACCCTTGCCCCTTAGGTTTCAAGTACCTATTATTACTTGGTTTAACATAAGGTATGACATAAGCTAATTGTGGCATTTTCATACCAAACCTAGATTTGTCAACGGCTTGTTTTGTCTTGTTAGTGGATAGATTGTTCATGTCAGCAGCTAAATTAGGGTTTGCTACAAGAACCCACTGTTTGTTAGACCAAGTATTAGTCTTTTGAAATGGCCTTTATCCATGGGTATTAGCTCCTATAGAAAACAAAGGAGTTGGTCTAGTGGCCTGAGGACTTGGTTGGACAAAAGGTCTAGGTTTAACCATGGTTGACCTTTGTCAGCGGGTGAAATGTATCCACTGACACAGTTATAGGCCAAATGTGAGAAGCTCCCACATGTATAACAAGCCTTTTTAGACACAAACTTAGGCTTAGACTTATAAAACCCTATCCCATTAACACTTACTTGGCTTTGGGGTGACCAAAGTTTTCTATACATTTCAGCATATTTGACACTAGGTTTACTTTTAGTTGATGAGCCAAGATTAATAGTTTTACTAGTGGTGGGGTTGGTCACAACAATGGGTTTAAGTTCAACTGGGTCATCATTAAACAGTCCACCCTTAACGAATTGAAAAGGGTCGGCTGATTTCCATTTTTCTAGGTCTGTCACCTTTTTCCTATATTCCTCAACTGGACTAAGCACACTTGGTGGAGGAATGAATTCCTTTTCTTGAAGTTCAGGTATGCCAGTCCAAGAGAGATCTTTTTTAAGAACACCATAAAAGTTTCCAGCAGGTGGTGGGATAGCAGCATATTCTTTCATCCCTATCCCAGACATGTCCCCATGGTCTCTTTGCTCACTAACACACTTTTCTAGGGTTTGACTAGCTTTTTCAAACTTTTCAATTTTAAGTCCTATATTTTCTTTAGCCTTGATAGCTTCACTCAACTTAAGTTGTAAATCTGCTCTAGATTTCATTAAAGACTCCCTAGCTTCATTACTAACTTTTAAGTCTTTGGTTAAAATAATGATTTGATCTTTAAGGTCAAATTCCATTTTCTTGTATTCCTCAACCATCCCATCAGATTGAGCAAGACCCCTTTTATAGTTTGCTAGTCTGATTTCTACATCAAAAACATCTGATTTTAATTTTAAAACTTCTTTATTAAGTTTTTAGTGTTTAACCTGGAACCTTTACTACAAAAAGCATCATCATATACCTCATTATCTGATGAAGAGGAAGAGTTAGCCATAAGAGAATATTGAACATGCTCTTCTTCCTTCTCACCTATCAATGCTTGATTCTGCTTCACATCATCTGCCATAACGCTCCAGTCCCATCCAAGACCATCAATCCCTTGCATGGCAACCATAGCCTTTGGCTCAGCCTCCTCAACCTTGATGATTTGATTTGAGCCCTTTCCATCATCATTCCTACGTGGACATCTGCATTCCCTCATAAAATGTCATATTCTATGACAGTTATAGCATTAAACCTTAGACTTATCAAACCCAGCAGTTTCATTGCAATTAAATGTCATTTTTCTACCAAATATGTTGTTCCACCTATTGTCCCTTATGCTGGTAAGTGCCATATTCCACTTGATATCCATCTCTTCAAGATCAGCATCACTAATTTGCTCAAGATCCTCATAAGTAACTAGAGAACCATTGGGTAAAGCAGCAATATATGCACACACAGTATCCAAGTCAATACCAACTGGTTTAAGGTTTGATGAACCAACATTGTATGTGTCAGCGGTTAGAATTGATTCGCTGACATATGTTGATCCAATGACAGGATGTACATTCAATCCGCTGACATGTGACATATTGTTAGTGGGTTGAAAGTCATTGTGAGAGATGAATGCCATGCTCCCAGATGTAGGCTTGCTCCTTTGTTTGAGAATAGCTTTAGGTTCCATGATCTTTAGTTGATTATAGATGTCATCAAAAGAAGCATTCTTGTGAGCCTTGGTGGCAATGATTGATTTTGCATGAATCTCCCATGCATCACCAAGACCTCCAAGGAAGGTAGCAGTAATATCTTGCTCTTCAAGATCTGTTCCCACAAAATCCAACTTGCTAGTAATATCTTGAAGACGACTTCTTACTTCACTCATTTTTTCATTAGGATGAGCTTTGAAGACAGTATATTCAATCATTAACTGCTTCTTCCTTTGTTTGACTGTTTCCTCATTACCACCATAGATGGTCTCAAGGGCTGCCCAAAGTTCTTTAGCAGATTCATACTTTCTGAATTTGTGTTGCTGCTTAGGACCAAGAGCCAGTTTGAGTGTGCTTAAAGCTTTCATATAATTCTTTCTTTCTGCCATCTCAGCAGCTGAGACTGTCCTTCCATCTTCAGGCTTTGCAAGTATCTCATCACCAATCCTACCAACTGTTCTTCTTGCTTCTTAACATCATCAATCTTTTTATCCTTCTTGAATTGATTGCCATATTCAATAACTTCCCAAAGAACATAGTTATCAACTTGAAGATTGCACAAAATTAAACTTCCAAAGTTCAAAGTTATCGGGATCAAGAATAGGAATTTTGAGATTGTGATTTGATGAGTGTGTGGCTTTAGTTGAGGTAGACATGATGTTTGGAAGGTTTTTAAGGTTTTCAGTGATTTAGGGTTTTTGTTCTTAAGATCAAAAGTTCCTCAACAAGCTCTGATACCACTTGTTGATCCCAAACTCGAATTGATTAAACTTGGGTGTATTATCGAGAAGTATAATATGTTTGAGAAACTTTGTATATTCAACAAACTAAGTATTATGCGGAATTTAATACTTAGCACAAAGAACAAATAACAAAGACGTATACCAAACTTTCAACTTCGATTAATAACAACGATGAGAACAGTGATTGTAAGTATATCAAACCTTAACCTAAAGGCCTCCTTTTATAAGCACAAGGAGCCTTGTACACAAAGTAAACGTGTAAACTATTCTAGGAAGATATACTAAGATAAACATAGAAAATACAATATTCATGCATATTTTCCAAATATAACAAAACGTGTTTGGCTTGTAAAACTTGACAACGGCTTGATAAATCTTGTGTGGGCCTATTCTGTCAGCGGCTTGATAACACCTTGTCGGCGGCTAGATATCCTTTGTCAGCGGCTAGTAGACTTAACTAATTTTATTCCCAACAATATGGGACAAAAACTCCTTCGAGGCATAATAGGAATCCATCCTCATATCTTCTTGGAGCCTCCATCCAGGAATGAACGAAGGTGTCGTAGGCCTCTCGTCATCATCAAAGTCGGTCGAAACTGCGAGAATGTCCTGAAAAATAAATAATTAACAAAAAATGTATGTAGAAGAGATAGGGACTCGAGACTTAAGAAAATGAGACATACCTTCGGATTCCCCAAAATCCTGTGTGTTATTCCTAACAACATGGGGAGAATATTGGTCACTGAGGCCAACAACTGAGAGAGCCTTATCATTCTCGAGGGAATGATCACCCCCAACAGCTTCTTGAGGAATGGGAAACACTTGAGTAATGGGTTCGGAAGAATGAGTTCGGTTAGATACCGATCCAATATCCGTTTGAGAATGGTGTTTTGACTTCTTCCTATAATGAGGTGTAGAACTTTCTTCCCTAACATGTTTGTTCGCCTTCTTCTCAAGTGTAACACCCCCCATTTTTACCTTATAGCAGCAGAAGCTAATTTTTGGGGTATTACTATCAAAGTATCATAGTCATGATAATAGAAAATGCTTAAAAAAAGTTTATAAATATTAACGTCATCATTTATTTATTTAGAGTTAATAAAAATAATTGTACGGTAATGTACAACACAGGTTTTTCCCAAAGATCTAGTTTTATTTTCTTAAATGACAACTTTATTCAAGACACCATCATCCACAGCCTGCCAGTCCTCATTCACCTAAAATATATGCCTTAAAGTCAACACAATGGTTGAGCGAATTCATAGGTTTTTAAACAATATTTGAATACAAGTACGACTCCAGGGCTACATTACTATACACCCAACTTTTTAAATTTCATCAATTCATATTGCACTAACTCATGACCCTGCAACTAGACATTATCAGGAAAACCCAACAAATTTTCCCTTAAGTAAGAAGCTTGCCGGACTATCCTAAATGCAATATAAAGCATATCTGTTTAGCCTAGGTAGGAACCATTAGCTGCTAGCAAATGTGACTTGCCCATATAGGAGATGTCAGTCTCCAATAGTAGTACTCACAATATTAACGCTCGTTAAATGATTAGCAGTCCACGATTAAAAAAGGGCTTAACGACAACTAGTAAACGTAGTGTCAATATTAATATAGGCAGCATACAAAAACACTTGTATTCTAGTTTTAGCATATATCCCTCTCACGGGTTTTCTAATCATTTATAAAACTTTTAAAAGTGAGGCTATGAACACACCTTAGCCTAGAGAATCTTGAATAAACCAGTTATACCCAATCACAACCTTCTCACAATATCTGAGTTAACACACGATATATAGATATATCAAGTCATACTCTCTGAGTTCAGTCTTTTATTATTTCAAGTTTTTATTCTTTGATTCTTGTATTTTATTATTATAGTATCACTGTTCGGGCCATTATACTTAGAAGCCATTCTATAAATGTTTGAGGAGCGAGGGCACTTTAAATCGTAAACCTAACCACTCAGTCAGAACATAATATCGAGATGGAACATCTTTGTATAAAGCTCCCTACTAACATGACACATTATATTTTATTACATTTTATGTTATTTAGTTTCAATATGGCAAAAATAGTCCTTATAGTTATATTTTAGCATAATTACACTTTTAACCCTTTAAGTATATAGTTTCATTATATTGCAATTTAATCCTTCAATATTTAACCTTAGGGTCTCAAACTTTCCAACTTTTATTATTATAGCTTTAAATTTCATAAAATGACACTTTTGGCCCAAAATATCAAATAGTTTCAAAAATGATAGTTTTGGTCCCTATACTTGTAAAAATCATATAACTTCTTCAAAAATGTACCAAATGATATAGGATTTTTAAAAAAGTTTCAAAACATATTTATAATCCTTATAAAAACATTTTGTCATAATTATAGCTCTTGAAATGGATTTTAAGTCATTATTTTATGTAAAATACAAAACTAGGGTTTTAAGACATTTTTAGCATATGACTTTCATTTAAATTAATGTAATGACTTAGTTCTTTTTGGATTGTCTTTATAACATAATTTTGGCATTATAAAAATTCTTATAATTCATTGTAACAAGATCAAAGCTTGTTTAGTATAGAAATTACCTAGGTAGCTCCAAAATGACTCCTTATGGCTTCCTATGAACACTACTTGCTATCAAAGCTTCAAGGGCTTCAATGGCAACCTTCTAGACCTGTTTTTTGGTCTTGGGGGATGTCCTAAGACGTTTATAGAAGTGTAAATGGAGAATGGGGAGTAGGTTTAAGGAAAACGGGGTGCAAGTCTTCATGTTTGCTATTCGGCCCTATTTATAGTACTAGCAACACTTAGGCTCCAATTTTGGCATCAAAAAGTGTAACGTAGATAGGTGGATGACTAATGAAGGCTAGTGAATCTCTAAAAAAGTTCTTAGACCATAGCTTAGTCCTAATCTTCACTTGTGGCTAGAAATAGGTCACGACATACTTAGGATAAGAATGGTGATGTGTAGCAAGCAAGGAGGTGATGCACCTACTTGTCACCACTCCTAAAATATCTTAGAAGTTGTAAATATCTGACTTTTGAATTTGGAATGGAGGGAAATGGTTTAAAATGGGGTTTGGAGGCAAAATACAAAACTGGATCTAATTTATAAGGCTTGTAACTTATGGTCTGTGTTTTTGGTGATTAGGGACTTAGTAAAGTGTTTAGTGAACGATTAAGACTTAATTAGGGTTTATACATTCTATTTAAGAGATTTTGGTCCTTGGTTTGAAGTTTAACAAAGGTTTGATGTGAAAATAGGAAGTATACTTTTGTAGATTAGGGTTTTCTAATGATCTAGGGTTTAATCTTAGTAAATGTGATTATCCTCCTCTTAGCTACTGATGTAAAATTAATTTAGGTCCTAGATATTGTGTCTTAAGTGTCCAAAGAGTTCTTACACCTAGTTTAAGGGTTTAGTTTAGGTAAACATATCTAAAGAGTGAAAATACCTATTTTGACCTAATTTACAAGTTATGCATTAAAATCTTGTATCTTGTGCATTAGGTTACTTGTACATTGTCTTAACATAATCTTATAATCTTAATGAAGTCCTATGAGTGTTTGTAGACTTGTCCTAAAAGACTAGGTTATGATTCCATGTAGATTTCTTAATATAAGAGTTTTTATATCATTAAGCCTAATGACTTTCTATTTTGGGTAATTAGGGTTTGTATCTTAATGTACACTTATTCTAAGTCTTATATGATATGTTTATGACTTCTATGGGGTTCTACATTCTTAGTTTAAGGGTTTATATAGGTTGATCATATTCTAGGGTTATTTAAGTAAGCTTAAGGTTCTATGTTTTAAAAACTTGTACTTTATGCTTTAATAATTTGTAACTTAGTTTAAGATAAATGTATGATTATTTTATTATGATACTTAGTTGAGTTTTCAAAAGATTATATTCTAATTCATTATAGATTGGATTTTATATGCTAATCTTGGTTTTAGGTCATTTTCTTTTAATTAGCTTGTGATTAGTGAATATTAGTGTTTTGTGATTATTTACCTTTACGTTATATGGTAGATTAGAATTAGTATAAAGTGTTTAATAATAGTACATAGTTATTTTGTAGTTATATTACTTGAAATATTAGTTTATAAGAGATTTCTAGGGTTTCTATGGCTATTTAGGGTATCTTTGTTGTATTTGAGTTGTTCTTTATTCATTATTTGCACATATACTTATCTTTAGAACTCAGACTTGATATATATATAGTGTATGTAACATATAGGCATATGTGAATGTGATAATTGAGATAGTGAGTATTCATACATTCAACAATTTAGTCACACATCATAATAAAAATAAAAAATTTCTTAGTAAAATCACCTCTTTATTTATAAACATTGATATTACATTAGTCAAAATTACTAGATGTTATATCAAGGTTCTTAACCTCTTGCTTTTTCCTGGCTTCTGAATCTCGAGGACAGATTTTTCAACAACCTTCTAAACGGCTGTGAGTGGAGGAATAGGTTTGCCAATGGGCATCAGTTGAGTTACGTGAGACACCTGTTGTTCACACTCTCCATATGGTTCACCCCGTGTGACCGAAGCATCGTTGAAAGATGGTAGCTATAGGAACTCGTCGATCGTGATAATTGAAAAATAAAGATAACAGGCAAGACGAACATAAGCATGTCCGCTAAGGTGAGACACAAGACATAAAATAAAGGTAAGTACCATTTCAGTCGGCATCCGATAGTATCCGTCTAATCTCTGGATGACGGTATGGTACAGAGAGCTCAGAGACAAATAGTAACACTTTTTTAGGAGGTCGAAGAGGAATGAGATTCGCGCTAAGCACTATATGTCATTCATCAAAAGAGGCAAGAAAATCATGATAAATGTCGGAATCACGGTGTCTCCAAGGCATCGCGTGTGGAATCCCTCTCCGATCAATCAAGAATAACTTCTTTGTCCAACCTTTAAGACTAGAAGTTCGCTCCAACAAACACTTTTGGGACCCCTTTTGAACATGACTTTCAAAGAAAAACTAATGTTTCTGCTTGCATAACCAATATAAAACCTTAAACAAATTTACCGTGCATTGTATGCTTAAGCTTAGACATCTAATCTCAAACATCACAACCCCATTTACCCCTATAGGCACCAGCGGTGAATGTGCACCCTGAAATGTCGAATGACGCCCAAAAAGAATGAAGAGAATGGAATCCGTAATCCACCGTGCTCGAGATACTCAAGATATATACAAATGACGTCCTTGGTAGATTATTCATGGTCATGTCAGGGTTTGATAGCCGAGGGCGTAAGTCCTCTAGTATACTGTTGGGCCAATGAAAGTTCTAACTATGGCCCAGTCAATATTTGATTTAAATTAGACTAAGTGTTATGTTTTGCTGTAGAGCCCAGCGATAGAGATAATGACCAGCTGAAGGCAAAGCCTCAAATAGCACACCAAACACATTCATGTCAAAGACAACGTCAAAGAAGTCGAAGATTATCTGAAGTCATACTTACTAGCTATTATGGATTAGCTGGAATATAGAAGGAATGCGATGGTGTTCGAGGACCTCTGAGGTGGCAATACTCAGAGGTCACTCCAGACCCTTTGAAGACTTAACAAGTAGAGACTTGCCTTATCCCTTGATAGTTTAGGCGGGAGAATCTGATAAAGTAATTTGGGCGGGACAAAGTGAAGATTCAAGATAAACAAGCCTAGTACGTCCTAGTGGGAAAGTGAATAGTTGGTAGAATTGTTCACAAAAAGTTGGTTAAAGGCATGTCCAAGAATAAACATGCATTAAATGAAGTGTACTGCTTCCACTCAAAAGCTAACACGTACCAATTACCCCCACTAAGGTAGCAACCTTGTACTACTAAAAATAGGGTTAAAAATAAGGGAAGAAAATCATCACTTGTAACATTGACTATTTTATTTGTCTTTTCTCCCCTCTTGAACCTTTGGAGTCTAAGGCTGAGTTTCATTGACTCTTAGGTTCACTTGTAAACTTGAGTCTCGAATCAAGTTTAATTGTTCAAAGGGTTTTTCATTCATTATCATTCAACAAGTGTGAGCCATAACACTTTGTAATACTTTGTTTATAAGTAATAAAGCATTACTCGTTTGAAAAGTAAATCACTAAGTGCTATCTTGGATTCAAGTTATAGTATTACAATAGGAGTATTTTGGGACTTCCATATACCATATTCTCGAACAGTAAGCTTTAGTTCCTTCAGAGTCATCTCCGAAGTGCAGATGTACATATTGCCTTTAAGATCCAACAAAGCTTCAGACACCGCATCCAGCTCCCCGGGCTCAATTCCAGACATCTAAGGTAACCGACGGAAGGGCAAAGATATAAATAAAAGAAAACAAAACGCACCCTGAGAAAGAGAGGAGGGTCGATAGAAAGGTTTCAACAAGGACGGAGAGAAAAGGATAAGGAGAAAGAGGTTATGAGTGATATTTATAGGTGAATGAGAGAATATGAAATGACTTGCTTGTCGGGAACGCATCACAAGGCATAATCTAAGCTGTTGAAAGAGGGGCAAGGAAACGTGGACAAACCTAGTTCTGTAGTAAAACAGTGTGTTGAAGCATAGTTTGGCTGGACCGATTCGACAACTCTCATGGGTCGTTCGTCGTCTTCCCGGGTGCTGGGTAATGCTGCAAATAATAGAAAACCGGTTAGACATGGACTCGAGGCCGGAGCCCCGGGGTTCACCTCCGACGGTCAAGTCAGTATTGGTGCGATATAGTAAAAGTGGTGTGGTTAAGAGAGATAACCTGGTGTATAATGAGACCCCTACCCTTGTATTATAGGACTAGGGTTTCTTGAAGGGTAAGTTAGGTATGTGTGGGTCGCGGGCCTGTCGGGCCGGGCCGACTCCAGACTATACGTCGACATGTCCCCTAGTCTAGTATGATATGGTCCATGATCATGTTATGCTAGACTTATTCATGTATCACGCTTACTAAACAAACGCGTGCGGCTTGCTGCTAGGACATCCTCGTGGGTCGTCCGTAACATATGGCTCCACTCGTAATGGGCTTCCTTTAGCAAAAAGATGATGGGCGCGGATTGCGAATAGTGAGCTTAGCCACTATACGTCATCATGTCCCCCCAGTCTAGTATGCGAGGTTGTCACCGAGGCTACTAGACTTTACACCATATCCGCTACCTGTAAGCATATCCACATCGAAAGAAATGGGAAAACACGTATACGTAAGACGGGTGGTTGTGCTCGAATGCTTGGTTTCTCGCTACTTGATGGTAAAGACCTCGTAAAAAGAATATGTTTTCTACAGTCCGGGTAACACTAGCATTTGGCAAGGTATCATCCTTGTTCATATCTAACGTGGGGATGATGAGAATGTTTGGTGAAGGCGGAGGTGGAACCCGTATGCTGCATCGTGAACATTTTGAAGACATACTTCTTATACCCACTAATGATGCAACATAATGCGAATATTTCATTCGTCTTAAGGCCAACAAAAGACGTACTTATGTGGCATGTTTATGCGGATAATACATCCGTCTTGCGGCCAAAACATTCGATAATGATTTTCAAAATTCTTTATGTCTTTTTCCGAACTAAACGTAGTTAATCAGGCTCCGTCTAATTAAGGTAAAACAATATAAACTTTTGGAAAAATCACTCAAATGGCCGGGCAAAGGAATTCTTCACGGAAGGCGTACTTCCGTAGCAAAGATATGAGCCAACGGAAGACTTACTTCCGTAGAAAAAATAATGAGCCAGTGGAAGACTTCCTTTCACGGCAAACAATGAGACAGCGGAAGATATAATTCCGCGGCGAGGACAACAAGACAGCGAAAGACGTACTTCCGCGGCGAAGACATTAAGCCAACGGAAGGAGTACTTCCATGGCGGAGGATAATGAGCCCGTGGAAGGGATACTTCCACGGCGAAAACAATACGCCAGTGGAAAGAGTACTTCCACGGCAAAGACAGTGAGCTCGTGGAAGGAATACTTCCACGACGAAAACAATGAACCCGTGGAAGGGATACTTCCACGGCGAAGGATAATGAGCACGTGGAAGGAGCACTGCCACAGCGAAGACAATGCGCCAGTGGAAGGAGTACTTCCACTACGAATGATAATGAGCCCGTGGAAAAGTACTTCCACATCGAGAGATAATGAGCACGTGGAGGAGATACTTCCACGGCGAAAATAATGAGCACGTGGAAGAGATACTTCCACGGCGACGATAATGAGCACGTGGAAAAGATACTTCAACGACGAAGATAATGAGCACGTGGAAGAGATACTTCCACGACAAAGATAATGAGCACGTGGAAGAGATACTTCCACGACAAAGATAATGAGCACGTGGAAGAGATACTTCCACGTCGAAGATAATGAGCACGTGGAAGAGATACATCCACGGCGAAGATAATGAGCACGTGGAAGTGATACTTCCACGGCGAAGATTATGAGCACGTGGAAGAGATACTTCCACGGCGAAAATAATGAGCACGTGGAAGAAATACTTTCACGGCAAAGATAATGAGCACGTGGAAGAGATACTTCCACAACGAAGATAATGAGCACGTGGAAGAGATACTTCCACGGCGAAGATCATGAGCACGTGGAAGAGATACTTCCACGGCGAAGATAATGAGCACGTGGAAGAGATACTTCCACGTCGGAAATAATGAGCACGTGGAAGAGATAATTCCACGACGAAAATAATGAGCACGTGGAAGAGATACTTCCACGGCGAGGATAATGAGCACATGGAAGAGATACTTCCATGGCGAAAATAATGAGCACGTGGAAGAGATACTTCCACGGCGAAGATAATGAGCACATTGAAGAGATACTTCCACGACGAAAATAATGAGCACGTGGAAGAGATACTTCCACGGCGAAGATAATGAGCATGTGGAAGAGATACTTTCACGGAGAAAATAATGAGCACGTGGAAGAGATACTTCCACGGTGAATATAATGAGAACGTGGAAGAGATACTTCCACGAAGAAAATAATGAACCCGTGGAAGGGATACTACCACGGCGAAGGATAATGAGCACGTGGAAGGAGCACTTTCACGGCGAAAACAATGCGTAAGTGGAAGGAGTACTTCCACTGCGAAGGATAATGAGCCTGTGGAAGAGTACTTCCATGGCAAAAGATAATGAGCACGTGGAAGAGATACTTCTACGGTGAAAATAATGAGCACGTGGAAGAGATACTTCCACGACGAAGATAATAAGCACGTGGAAGAGATACTTCCACGGTGAAGATAATGAGCACGTGGAAGAGATACTTCCACGACGAATATACTGAGCACGTGGAAGAGATACTTCCACGACGAAGATAATGAGCACGTGAAAGAGATACTTTTACGGCGAAAATAATGAGCACGTGGAAGAGATACTTCCACGACGAAGATAATGAGCACGTGGAAGAGATACTTCCACGACGAAAATAATGAACTCGTGGAAGGGATACTTCCACGGCGAAGGATAATGAGCACGTGGAAGGAGCATTTCCACGGAGAAAATAATGCGCCAATGGAAGAAGTACTTCCACTGCAAAGAATAATGAGCTCGTGGAAGAGTACTTCCACGACAAAAGATAATGAGCACGTGGAAGAGATACTTCCACGACGAAAATAATGAGCACGTGGAAGAGATACTTCCACAGCGAAGGTAATAAGCACATGGAAGAGATACTTCCACGACGAAGATAATGAGCACGTGGAAGAGATACTTCCACGGCGAAGATAATGAGCACGTGGAAGAGATACTTCCACGGCGAAGATAATAAGCACGTGGAAGAGATACTTCCACGACGAAGATAATGAGCACGTGGAAGAGATACTTCCACGACGAAGATAATGAGCACGTGGAAGAGATACTTCCACAGCGAAGATAATGAGCACGTGGAAGAGATACTTCCACGAAGAAGATAATAAGCACATGGAAGAGATACTTCCACGGGGAGGATAATGAGCACGTGGAAGAGATACTTCCACGGCGAAAATAATGAACCCGTGGAAGGGATACTTCTACGGCGAAGGATAATGAGCACGTGGAAGGAGAACTTCCACGACGAAAACAATGCGCTAGTGGAAGGAGTACTTCCACTACGAAGAATAATGAGCCCGTGGAAGAGTACTTCCACGACAAAAGATAATGAGCACGTGGAAGAGATACTTCCACGGCGAAAATAATGAGCACGTGGAAGAGATACTTCCACGGGGAAGATAATAAGCACGTGGAAGAGATACTTCCACGGCGAAGATAATAAGCACGTGGAAGAGGTAATTCCACGACACATGACTAAGCCAATAGAAAAGATACTTTTGTGACGAAGAAATAAGCGCGCAGAAGGAGTACTTCCGCGGCAAAGAAATAAACCGACAGAAGGCGGACCTCTGCGACAAAGAAATAAATCCAAATATATTTGCATGAAACGCACGAAAATAGTGGTATTATTATACCTTGGTAGCCCCCCTCCCCCAAGTTTAATGGTGCGACACTCGATTAGTAGTATTAAACTTAATCAAGTATTTAAAAAATTATGGTCGCGTAGACTAACGCGAATGGACGTACCATAACCGTTTACAAAAGATAGAAATTGGGTCCGAACGTGCGGATCAACGCGGATGGGCGTGCCATAACCGCAAACTGCCACCGTATAAGACGTATCTTAACTAACTTATGAGATGGGCTATGCCATTTCGTGCGGCGTACCGCTACTACCATAAGGACGGTCAAGGTTTTGACAAAAATGTTGTTAGACGTGTACAGTGTGTCTTTTGCAAGTCCATCATGAATCACATGGTTTGTATTACTTACTACAACGTCTTGATAGCAAGGTGTCTAACAAGGATAAAATAAGTCCGAGCATTCGGACGAGCACGGCTGGACATGCCATGATCGCGGATAAAAATAAAAATGAACTATGTATGAATATGCGGACGGTCACTGAACGACAGATCTGTGACCGCGTTATTTAAAAGCAAAATAGTATCCGGACATATGGACAAGCGCAGTCCATTACCGCTTTTATCAAAAATTAAAAAGAACATATATCTAATATGCGCATCATATATTTGATGATATAGTGTATCAAATGTATTTCTTTGCATAAAATACATTATATATAATAGTAAATATTTTGGAGTTTTATCATGTTTGGTATCAAATATTTTAAGCACAGTGAATATCGTGCATTTATTTGCATCAAAATATTCTACAATGAAACAAATATCTTGTATGATATGGGATAGACCCAAGAATATTCAACAATATTAAAGCACTACGTTTAATGGGATAGACCCAAAATAGCTACTATATTGAATAATTCAATAATATTCTTGTCAGGCGCAGTGTCCAACAATTTTTTTTAAAGCATATACGTATATTTGTCAAATATAAGCATTTGCATAATGTAACAAACAACAAAATATAAAAGACTTTTGAGTTACCGATTTCACAGAGTGATTCTTTCTTTTCGGAGACATGAGAACACGAAGGATAGCTACTCTGGTACACGTATTAGTACAGCTTTGATAGATGTATCAGTCAAATAAAGTAATTTTTGCTAACACGTATTAGTACAACGATATGCACATTAGATATCATAAGACCATACATCAAATATGAAGACCATGTCTTTTAAGTTGTACTTAGCATTATAGCCATTTATTTACCCAGTATATTCGGTAAATCAAGTTATCAGGCAATGTAAAAAAATAAAATTTACATGGCACAGTGTTTATTGACGTATGACGTTAACACAACAGTAACCTTTTAAATTGCATGTAGCAATGTAGCCATTTGACGTTAACACAACAATAACTCATCAAATCTAACTGTAGATAGAAAAAGCATGCGCATGGCAGAGTGCTATGTGTACGCATGGCAGGATGCAAACAAAGATACTAGAGTTTTAGAATTACCAACTTCCGGTATGGATCTTTGCTTTTTGATATGATGAGAACACGAAATACAGTTTAGTTAGTGTCCTACGGATGGCGTCAACTTGTTGAAGCATAGTTTGGCTGGACCGGTTCGATGACTCTCCTGGGCCGTTCGTCGTCTTCCCGGGTGCTGGGTAATGCTGCAAACAATAGAAAACCGGTTAGACATGGACCCGAGGCCGGAGCCCCAGGGTCCACCTCTGACGGTCAAGTTAGTATCGGTGCGATATAGTAAAAGTGGTGTGGTTAAGAGAGATAACATGATGTATAATAAGACCCCTACCCTTGTATTTATAGGACTAGAGTTTCTTGAAGGATAAGTTAGGTATGTATGGACCGCGGGCCTGTCAGGTCAGGCCGACTGCAGACTATACGTCGACACAGTGTATTCCAACAAAATAGTCTTGATGGGTCCTCGTTGAGACCATATTCTCTTAAATGGTTGGGCCACACTTTAAAAGTTTAGCCCAACAACTTATGAAAACGAGAAAAGAAAGGCTTTGGTAAGTAACGGATTGATTAAGTGTCGAGCCATTAGAGTAATTCTAAAAACCCGACACTAGAGAGACATGTTCGTGTATGATTCCGAAACTTGGCTCCAGAATCCCTACTTGGTCGGCGGCCAAATTTGAGGCACAACCATATTGGGAAAGAGGAAACGACAAGAATTTGAATATCCATGGTATCGAGCCTGTATCTAAGGACCAGAGCATTATTCAGCATTCCAAACCAAGACCCGCCGCCACAATCGCACAATCCCAGGATTTACGCCCTCGTATACAGTGTCTAGGGTCTCGTGATGGGACAAGACCTCCAAGTTCGTTTTATCCTTGGGCATAAATACTTCCCATATTTATTACAAACACAACTAATTCGTACACACACATTTACTCAGACATTCAATATTCAGATTACCACTCCGGTCATATACTTACTCTCACGCCGGAGCTTGGTCTCCGGATCAAACATAAGACGAGGCTAACGAGCGTTGTGTATCTTTTTCAGGTAACATATAAGCATACAAGTATATCCCGGTTAGTAATCGAAAGGACTCTAAAGGTCTCTGAAGCTACTTGCGAAATTTTTCTTCAACATTGATCTTTGATCGAACGGTATCTATGTGTGATGTGTCTCATAGCTGGACTGAGGCTCATTTATAAAACCAATTTCATAGGCCCATTTAGAAACCCGACCCGACCATTAACCCAAATCGTTTCAGTCAGTAGTGCTCTGTTGTAAAATCCTAATCCACAAATAAATACACATCTCTCTGTTCTGTTTAGGGTTTAGCTTGATCTTCAAAAATTTTATAAAAATATTGATAGAATCTGAATTGGGTTTTAGAAGAATGACGTCATTGGGTACATCAAAAGGGGTATTGGAGATTGTAAAATTTGCTGTTTATGTCACTGTTCCAATTGGGCTTATGTATTTCTTTGCTAATAATACCAAGAATCTTACTAAGTTCATGGGTGCTGTAAGTTTTTTTTATTTTTTTATAAAATTTCAGCTTTTCAATTTTATTTGTAGTTGTTTTGTTACTTGTATGTTCTGAAATGATTAAGGGAGTGTTTTGATTTAGTTACGCGGTCTCGAAACAGCGTGTAAGATTTAAATTTAACAGAAGTGGGTTAGCTTTAGAGGGTGTTTGGGATTTTTGTTTTAGAACTGTTTATTTCGTTAATTAGCGTTTGGAACCGAAAACTGCACTTGTCACGATATGGTAAGTAGATTCTTCATTTCGGGTTTAACTACTTTATATGCTTATGTTTGCTTAAGTAAATCCCGAACACTTTCTGAATAGTTATAAGGAGGGGGCAAAGGGGCACGTGCCCCCTAGCGACAAAATTTAGTTGTAATAACCATCACCAAGTCCTTGACTTTCAAACAAGAGGTCAAGGGTACCTGCTAGGTGGGTACATGATAAAGACTAGAAAATTAAGTAGTCAATTGACTTGGATTAAGGCAAGCCAAATTCGAGATGACAAGTCTCCTAACAAAGAAAATTACAATAACTTTATTCTTCACTAGACTGCTACTAATATATTAGATCATAGAAACTGATGCTAACTGCTCCTCAAATGAGGGATCTAAACTGCTCCTTTACTAGCTGGTCTTTTTGACCCAGTGGGTCCACCCAATAGCATTAATTTGAACCAGGTCCAGTGTCTTTTTCCTAGTGTACACCCTAAGGTTCGTATCAGTACATTTGGGGGTGGCCACGGAGTTCCATCTGCGCCAACTCCATGTTATTCAAAAGGGTAGTCGCTTGGGATTAGTCGTCTCGCAATGTCTAGTCGGATACCCGGGTAACCCAAAACAAATAAAATTTTATATTGTAATTTTTCCAGAATATCGGCTTTTTTTGTTTGTAATTTGCCCTTAAGAACCAATTTGTAGTGTAGTTTCTAAAACTTATCAAAGTGTGCCCCCTCAAGCAAAATTTTCTGGCTCTGCCCTGCCTGGGAAATTGTTTATTTCACCCTTAAATAGGCAGATAGTGATAAGCAGTTTGTTCATATACTAGCGATCAAAACTACTTGTATGTGGTATCAAAGCGATAAAGCAAATTAGGAAGCTATTGAGCAATCCCGTATAATCTCCGGAAATGAGCAGTCCCGTATATCGGGAAAACAAGGTACATGCTCCAAAGTAGACATCGGCCTTTAGTAAGTTGACCTTTGCATTTATCCCGTTTGACATATGTAATCAAGTTTTAACTATGTTGGTGTAGTACAGAACTTATCTAGGGAAAAACGAATGCATGACATAATTCGTCAAATGTATTTGTGAAGAAAAATTGTCAACCATTTTGAGCTGCTAATTTTTACAATTTAAGTTATAATATCTCCTTAAAACTAAGTAGTTCATCGACTTCATTCTTAGGACACATCGCAGTGAAAAGAGGTAGCGAATAGTTTACAATAACCTTGATTTGTGTCCTATACTCCTATAGCAACAATTGTATAATGCAAAAGATGAGATGCCACCGAGAAGAATGATCGTCATGAACTACTTCTAAAGCAAGTAGAGCCGTAGAGGGAACTATATATGAAACGTATGACACTTGAAAAATAAATAACAAGTGCTGAACACCTCTAATGAAACCAAGGTATATGTGAGTTATCAGCTTAGGTTTAAAAATTGTGAATTGAGGAGTTAAAGAATTATAATTAATGTTGAAAACCAATAAATGGTGGCAAAACTTAGTGAGTGCAATGAAAGTGGCTTTAGGAAACTGCCCTTTTTTATAAATGGTTTGTATGTATGGTTCTTGTGTTACAGGGGAAAGAATCTATTAAAAAGATATAGTAGGTATATAAGTAAAACATTAGGTTAGAGCAGGATATTATTCCCGTTCAGATTTGAACCTTGGGGATGCCTCCAGAAGGTAGCAGTGTTAAGCTTGCTTGTTAAATGTTCTTGATACGCAGAAAGGTTGGAACGTGTAGAAGTTATCACTGTATTAACGAAATCTATAGCAGTAAGAAGACATTAAAAAAGTTGTATGACTATCCTGAGCTCAAGCAAGGCTTATTTTCGACACATATATTCTCTGTGGTATTGATGATCCATACCAAAATAAACAAACTGATGCATAATTAGAAAAATACAATTGTTGTTATTTTGTTTTTTGCAAGATGTTAAATTGCAGTAATGGTCATTAACCTTAAAATCAGCCTTGAGCAAATATTGCAAATGCCCTGCATGGGTTAAGGTTAAGGTGCCAGCCTGCAAGATGCCTTTCCATTATAACTGCATTGAAGAACAACTATAAATTAATGATTGCACAGTAAACTGGCACTCAACCCGTTGATGCCGAATAGCCCTTGAAAAAGTCCCTTGGCTTTAAAATGCCCTGTATCCTCTTTACCTGTGAATTGGTAACCGCATTTAATAGGCTGTCTAATCTCATCAACATACTTTTTTTCTGGAACAGCGGCTAATCTCATCAACTACTAACAGATTAATATTTAAACAAGTTACATAGGAATCAGAGGAAGTTATTCTGAAAACAACCTGAGCAGCTAAATAACTAACAAACGACAATACCTACCCGAATAAATTACGACCTAGTATTGGACAGACATACCAAGTCTCCCTGATGCTAACTATACTAATTATAGAAATACCACAATTTCTAGATCAGTGGTGGGTCTTTTGTGTACGGCCACAATACCCGTGAATTAACTCATGTACTGCTACAGAATTAAAATTTAGAAGTGTTACATCATGCATGGTAGCTGGATGTTGCACCAGATGAATCATAATGATTCATGTTTAAACTAATTATTACTTATGTTTGTTTTTGTAGCGTCAATATGTTGTGTACCCTCCGGAGGCACCAAGGCCACAATCACCCGAGGAACTAAGGGAAATGGCTCGGGAGATGGCTCGCAAGCGAGATATGCAATGATTACTCTCTCAAGATGTAAACTTATAGAGTGTATTGTATGCATAATCCCTCGAGTGGCGTTATATTCCGTGATGAACATGTTATCAAGTTCATGTTATGTGATGTTCAGTTGTAATAAAAATGCATCCAATAAGTTTCATGTAATCCTCAAATCTTTCATTCTGTACACAATCACACCTTTTGTAAAATTTGAACACACAAGGTTTGGTTGATGGGACACACCTAGTACCGTTTCACCTATGCCCTGTTGTAATTCTGGTATCTTGAATAATTTTGCTGTAACATAAATGTGTAAGGCACGGTCAACTGACCAATACGAGTAAACGTTTGTTTCGTTATTTGTGGGTATGTTCTTCACATATTTGTTGTCCCTATTTATCCTCTTTCTATGCAAGTTTTTATATTTTTAGGAAGTGTTTGCCCGTTGCAGCGAGGATTTAAGCATGTATTTTTAGCACATATCCTATGTCTCTGTTACTTGGTCAAATTGCTACTCTAATTGTTATATTATGTACGTGAAAGAAATTAGCGAGTAATTTACATGAAAAACGAGTCTCCCAACAGCAATGACTATATGATAATATCAGCAGTTGACTTACAAGTCAAGTCAGTCTTTCTTCTTCATTTCCTCCTCATATATTCTATGTTCATACTTATCATAATAATGGTCACTTGTAGTTCTTATGATCCAACGTTTCAGGAAGCACTTTCATTTCATCACAGGTAATACTTCAATACTCATGTCTTGTAATTTGTTGTTCTTCATTGCTCTACAATTATAGTTTCATGCCCACTATTTGAACTATTTATTTGATGTTATGTTGTTGATTATATTATTTCTTATGTTTCATGTTTACCCATGTTGTGTGAAAATGTTCAGTGATTAATGGTACCCACTAATGGTCATGGGTTCATGCCCTGCGCTTAGAACATGTGATATAGATTTGTGACGTATATATTGTGATATACAGCAGTTCAAAAAAATATTTATGTCCATGCTAGTTAATTACTCTCTAATGTCCTGGTGCATCATAGACTGTCACTTCCTGATATTTACACAAAAAACTTATTAATTATTGGTTAATAATTTCACTTTGATAAAATTTGGAACAGATAATGTAGATATGGTTCTCGGTTTTCTGTGTATTGAGATATATCTGACTCGTTTTTCCAGTTACTGTTTCACGATTCTTGTTTTATGTAACTGTACTGTATAATCTATTGAAATATTACAAGTAGCCACTTTTGTGTTATTAATGTGTACCACAAAATATTGTTGCTTAACTTTTTCCTGTAGAAAAGTCTCAATAGTGGCAAAATAAACTTGTTAGAACCACAAACTTATTTCTAAGATAGCGTTCCTAAATTCTTTGGAATTCTTGTCCCCATATTTGCTCATCCTTAAATTACATAACAGAAATCCACCAGTATGATGATTGAAATTTTACACGGAGACTAGAAACCAATTAAACCATATAGTAGTCCTTGCCCAGATATGTATGTTCATCGATCTTGTTATACTATAAAAGTGAAAGCTCGAAACCTGAGAAGCCAAAATACAAAAGTATGGAGTATTTTTTATCCAATTTTGATCCCCTGATTATAGAGGCATGAATGTCATCTTCGTGGTAACTTTACTGCCACCGCCACTTAGGAACCACGAACCTATCCCATACTAGGCTTTTATCGGTTCATAAGTTCCCATACTATGCCACCGCCACTTAGAAACCATGAACCTATCCCATACTAGGCTTTTAGCGGTTCATAAGTTCAAAAGTAGAACTCACTCAAAAAATTAGCTTATAAGAGGAGGGACACCTAGACTTTATAAACAACCAACCAATTCCATACTTGGCCAATGTGGGATTGTAACAGAACCACTCTCAGCTGGTCGACACGAAACCCGATCTAAGACCGACACGAAAATTAACAGGTTCGGGTTGAGTATATATAAAATTAGGTCAGGTTTGGGTCAACCCATCTCCCGTTTATTAAACACGTCAGGTTCGGGTTGAGAATAAATTAAGCGGGTCCGTCAACCCGTTTAAACTTTTTTTCTTACATTAAAATTTATTTATATTATATTATACGGATTAAATGAGTTAAATGGATCGATCCACAAATCCGTTTAACTTGTTTAACCATGTAATGTGTCGACTTATACCTAAAACGGGTTAAATGGGTAAACAGTAACCCGTTTAACCTATTCAACACGTTTAACCTATTTAACTCGCCAACCCAAGTATATATACGGGTTAAATGGGTTAGGTTTGGATTATGTGTAAACAGGTTAGGGTTGAGAAAACTGACCCGATTATTTAAATGGGTCAGGTTCGGGTTAATATTTTCTGACCCGCCAACTTGTTAACCCGAACCCGCCAACCCGAACCCGACACGAATTGCCACCCCTAGCTGGCCACCTCTAAACATTATCCTTTGTTTGATTAAGACACATTTGCATGGTGTTTTACACTAAACATTGTACAAAATTTACCCTTGATCATGGTCGTGTACCATCTTATGGGATATGTTCATCTTAGAACCTATCTAGGGGTGTAAACGAGCCGAGACAACTTGTGAGTTACTCGAGATTGACTCGTAAATTACTCGAAATCGACTCGATCTAAACGAGTCGAGCTCGAGTTCGAGCTACTCGACTATATATTCGAATCGAGTTCGAGCTCCAATATACTCGGCTCGAGAAGCTCGCGAGTCTTATCGAGCTTATTTTGTTACCCTTTTATATAGATAAATCGAGTCAAGTCGAGCTTCATATGCCGAGTATTTATCGAGTTCGAGCATGACATGTTAAGATAATCAAGCTCGAGTCTAGTTTCGAGCTCGAGTTTTATATAATGAGCCGAGCTCGAGCTTAAAATATAAAGCTCGGTCGAGCTCGAGCCGAGTTTCGAGCTCGAGTTTTTGTATTCGAGTCGAGCTCAAGCTTGACAGT
Source organism: Glebionis coronaria (assembly GCA_025667525.1). Taxonomy (NCBI): domain Eukaryota; kingdom Viridiplantae; phylum Streptophyta; class Magnoliopsida; order Asterales; family Asteraceae; genus Glebionis; species Glebionis coronaria. Next base: position 165,684,775 of record CM046878.1, on the reverse strand, counting down.
AATCGGCTCGACTCGGCTCGTTTACACCCATAAACCTATCTCAGTCTTACTTTAACTAATACTAGTATATTTGATTAATCCTAAACATTTTTTTTTTGGACAAGAATACTAGTATATTTGATTAATACTAGTCTTACTTTAACTAATACTAGTATATTTGATTAATACTAGTCTTACTTTAACTAATACTAGTATATTTGATTAACTAATGTTTAGGATTAATCCTAAACATTAATACTAAACATTTGCAGTTAACTTATAGGCGTTTTCAGTTTAATCAGGTGGCAGTCACGGAGTAAAGCCTGCAATACTCGAGGCAAGAAAACAAGGTGGGCAGTTGCTTTGAAGTTTGAAGACAGTACACCAGGAAATTTGAATTTGTAATCCATTTTGCTATATCAGTGATGGTGGATGTCCTACCCATCAGTACAATCTTGGCAGTTGTCATAAACCAGGTGATCAAAACGGCTCATGCTGCAAAGGATATTGTTATCGAAAAGGAAAGCTTCAAAATCCTCTCAGATCACCTTTTCAGTATCATTCATGTTCTAAAAGAACTAGAGCTACACAAATTAAACGAATCACCAGTCACTAGAAAAGCTCTAGAAAACCTCGAAACAGATGTGAAAAAAGCTAACACCCTTGTGGAAAAATACAAAAATCGAGGCCGTTTCTACTTACTAATAAAATGCAGAAACATTGTCAAAGAAGTACAAGATGTCACAAGGGATATTGGTAAGTCATTAAATACAATATGCTTAGCAAACACTGATATCCTATCTGGAATATCCGATCAAGTAAACAGGTTACAGAACGAGATGCAAAGGGCAGAATTTGCAATCAGTCAGTCTCAGATACAAATACTCGATAGATTGGATCAAGGAATCGCGAGTCATATACATGATAATGGTTTTGCAAATGACATTATTATGGAAATAGCTCGCGTAGTAGGTGTGTCTGTTGAGCCATCAGAAATAAGAAAAGAGTTTGATAGCTTCAAAAGAGAGATAGAAGAAACAGAAAACCAAAAAGAAAGATCTGAGATCTTTTTCTTAAAGCAGATCATGGAGCTGTTATCCCAAGCAGATGCTGCTAGAGATTACGAGCAGGTTAAGGATCAGTATATGCAAAGGCTGGGGGTGATTGAACGCTACAATTCAACAGAAGAATCTATTCCACCTTTTAAGGCTTTAATTTGTGGTATTACTAAATCGGTGATGGTTGATCCTGTTAGTCTCTCCAATGGTACTGCATACTCGAGAGAGGCTATTGAAGCATGGTTCGGTTCTGGAAAAAAAACTGACCCTGTTACGGATGAGTTACTTGAAGATTTGTCTGTCAGACCAAATATTCAACTGAGACAGTTAATTCAGGAGTGGAAAGAGCTCAACTACTGCATGATAATTAGATCCTGCAAACCTAAATTAATGTCGGAAGATAATTTATCTGTTAAAGAGGCCCTTTCACAAATGCAGGAGCTTATAAAAGAAAACTCAATCAATAAAGATTGGATTTCCATTGGTGGTCTAACCGAACTGCTGGTTAGCATTCTCCCAAGGTTACGTAACCAGCAAGTGAAGACAGAAGTGTTAGTTACCTTGAAGAATGTCGTTGAAGGACATGCAAGAAACAAGGTCATACAGCATTCCTTCTTTAACGAAACGAGTATATAAATAATTTAAAATAGGAAAATGTTCTCGGGCTAATGTCTGGTTTTTCTCATTTTACAGGATCTCTTGGTTGAGAACAGGGGATTTTGTCACATTGTCCCATGCTTAAGGTGTGGATCAAGTCTATTAAAAGCTGCATTGGAATTGATACATGAACTAGTGCTTGAGGAGTCCAGCCGAAATATGGATTATACGAAAGAGCTATCACAGCAATGTAATCCAGTTTCTTTTCTTGTTACCATCCTAAAAGTTTCAGAGGTTTCATTAGCTGAGAAAGCTCAAGATATCTTGCGGAAACTCATAGATATTGATGAAGAAAATGTTATTATTGCTGCCAAAGAGGAATGGTATGAACCTCTTGTTGATCGGATTGTTCAAGGTTGGAAAACATTCAACAAAGAGTAAAACTTTGCTTTTTTTTTTTAATCTTTCTGCTTATAACTGACATTGCACGATTATCTCCAAGGTGAAAAATCAACAAGATTAGCAATGCTGAGAGGGATTATTACTTTGGAACTTGATGAAGATAACACAAGGCTGATGTGTGAGCTAGGGTTGATTCAACCCTTGCTCGAAATGGCGTCCACCGATCTTGAAGCTAAGGAATTGTCATTATCTATGCTTGTCAAGCTATTAACATGCTCTGAGAACAAAAGGCTTTTCACGTCTGCTGGTGCAGTTCCTCTGATAGTGGACTTGATGTGTTCTTCCCATTTGCTATCACCCATTCTCGCCAGATGCTCGGAAATCCTTCAAAAGCTATCTTCCAATGGTGATGGGATCAAGTTCTTTGTTGATATGAATGGAGCCCAAATCAACCTCGAGTCTTTAGTCCAGAACTTGTTGGCTTTTATACAAGATTCTCGACTACCTTACACTGTATTGAGGCCAGTTTTACGTGTTCTCTTAAAAATATGTGAATCTGAAGCTGGACTTGTGAAGACAGCGGTTCTTACAGCTAGCGGTGTTTCTCTTGTATTGAATCTTCTTGATCATATAGATAGTGAAACACGTGAAGCTGCTATCAACCTTCTTTTCTTATTTTCCAGTCACGAACCACAAGGAGTGGCAGAGTTCCTACTAAAACCAAGAAGATTAGAAGCTTTTGTTGGTCTTCTAGAAAGTTCCAACAAAGATGATGTACAAAAGGCTGCCGTTGGTTTATTAGCAAACCTTCCAAAATCAGAAGTTATACTCACACGGAAATTAATCGAGTTAGAAGGCCTTAAAGCCATTATCGACATTCTGGAATCAGGAAACTCAGAAGCCAAAGAAAATGCTTTAAGTGCTCTTTTTAGGTTCACTGATCCAACCAATATCGAGTCTCAGAAAATAGTTGTCAAACTCGGGACCTACAATTTACTAGTGGATTTTCTCAAAAATGGTTCAGTGACAGCAAAGGCAAGAGCAGCTGCTCTAATAGGTGATCTTTCTATGCGCAGTTCTGAACTTGCCATGACATCAGAAACAAGTCACTGGTGGTGCTCGTGCTTTGGTCGCACCCATGTCACCAAATGTCCGGCTCATGGAGGTATATGCAGCGTAAATGGTACATTTTGTCTTCTGGAAGCTAAAGCATTACCTGAGCTAGTCAAATTATTACATGGTGAAGTCCACGCAACAACATATGAAGCAATCCAAACGCTCTCGACTCTGGTAGAAAAAGAGTCACCTCGTAGAGGTGCACATGTTTTGCATGAGAGCGGGGCAGTGGTTCCGATACTAGAAGTTTTGAATTGGGGTTCAGAGTCGTTAAAAGTGGAGGCTTTAGAGGTGTTGGAGAAAGTTTTCATGCTGACCGAAATGGTGGACTGGTACGGAGCAACAGCTAGAGTACCTCTTGTGCGATTAACTGGAGGCAGCATTCATGAAGACGGACATCTTCATCGGAAGGCAGCTAAAGTTCTGTTGCTAATTGAACGCCATTCACGTCGATCAACTTCACTTGTTAATGGAATTGGCGGGTAAGGATGCAAGTGATACTCGAGAACACAAATTCCACTACTTTTTCAGTTTTTTTATATTTCTTTTCATTATATTTGTAAAGTGATACTTGAGAACACAGTTAAGGTCGTATACACATCATACACATTATACGTAGGAAATATCAGATACTTCATACCTGTAAAAACTTATGGAGTTATACTCTCCATGAGATATATATGTTTTTCATTTTGTGAACTTTAGTGTAATTACTTGCACATGTTATCATTGATTCTCTATACCTGGTTTCAGAGGGATTAGGTTGTTGTCGTTGTTGTATAGGAAAAACGGGTTAAACGGTAACCAGTGTAATGTGTCAACTTTGATTATAAAACTAGTTAAATGGTTGAGCCGAAACCTAGTTAACTTATTCAACCCGTATGGCGGGGGTTTGAATCCGGGCCCCGGTCAGCTGGTGTTGTCTAACTAATTTACCGGGATATGCCTTCCTTGTTGGGTGGGGGGCTTGGTACAAAAAAGATACACAGATTTAAGATGGTTCCGCCAAATACTATTTTTTTTATTTTTTTTTATATATATCAAATAGGTCAGGTTTGGGATTATTTGTATACACGATAGCTTGGGATGATGTTCCATCCCCAACCAAATCAACACTTTTTTCCAAACGAATAAGCCATCACTCTTGCCTCTTGAGAGAGAGGTCAAGGGTTCGATCCTCACTCCTTGCAAAATTGGAGGTCTTTTTCTATCTTTGATAGGGGTGTTTACGGGTCGGTTTGGTTCGGTTAGTTAGACGATTTTAACTATCCATCGCGGTTCGGGTAGTTAAATTTACTATCCGTGACCGAACCATACAAGGCGGTTAACCGGACATGCGGTTACCCGAAATGAGCGGTTACCCAGGGTTCGGGTCACGGTTAACCATTTTATAAGTTTCATCAAGTTTTAGTTTATAAATAATAACATGGTTTAAAAGATAGAATGTTGTTTCGTATAATTCAATGACACTGAATAGATAATAATCATATAAAAATTATTTCGTTCCAAATAGTGCGTTAGAATATTCATAAATAACATATTAACTAAAAAATATGTATACGATGTTTATAAACTACGATCACATTAATTAAATTTACACATACATGTTTAAAATAGTTGATATTAAGAGTAAAAAAATCGTTGTACAATAAAAGTATGGTACTAATACAATTAATACATGTACTATTTAGTTAAATAATTCCATGTATAATATGTGCGGTTCGGTTCGGTTAACCACGGATATCTAAAAATGAAAACCGTAAGTGAACCGTTATAAGCGGGTTTTTTCGGTTTCGTTTTTTTTTTTCGGTTTCGGTTTCTTTGGTTTCGGGTTTTTTTGGTTTCGGATTGAGCGGTTCGGCTCGGTTCGTTGGTTTTTTGGCTTTTTTGAACACCCCTAATCTTTGATAGAACGGAATTAGTCTCTTTATCTTAGGTAGAGGTATGGTTGTTTACACTTCAACCTCCCCATACACTATCTTATATACTGTCTTAGATGGTATTGGGATCCATAACATGTGAAAGACAATATTCGATGTTACTTCTATACTTTTTACAAAGAACTGTTGAGTGATTTTTAAGTCATCATCACACACAAGGCTATCTCTTTGAATTATATATACAAGGTTGGTGAACTCACACTTCGATGTGAGGTGCCAATTTTAATGTCTATATACAGGCCACAAAAGTACGTATAAACTCCATCTGATCTAGACCCCATCCTGTCTGGTTCATATGAAACTGAGTTTGCGAGAAAGAAAAAGCGTCGATTTTTTATTTTTACGCTCAGATACATAAGCAATTGGGTGTGAGAATATGGCCGCCGTGGCTGCAACCGTTAAAAAGTTAAAAAGTTGCCCTGTCATGTGACGCATAACCCGAGTTCCAATGGATTTCATTTTGGAACACTCAAGTACTATCATCATCGCCTGTCAAAAGTAATACGATCCACTCTTCTACTTCACGGGGAACAAAGTTCACAACAACAGACAATGAACAAAACCAACACCGAATCACTGTGAATATCATCATCGCCAGTCAAAGGATCAATTGTTTTCTTTGTCGCTGCATGAAAAGCAGAACAATGAATCTTTCTAATATTACATTACTGCTTATACATGTGTCACACACACAAATACATCACCCACCGTTCGTTCTTTGTCTCACAATCTAAAATCAATTACCCACCATTCAGGTGTTTTGCATTATTTGTTGGCTCAGTTAAGGCACACTAAAGGAAGTGGAGGACATGTCCGCCATGGCTGCAGCCGTAATACGCTGCCCTGCCAAGATGCGGGTGGTCTCAACTGTCTCCTCGACCGCTATTAATCATCATTGCCTAAAAGTGTTATCATCTGCTATATAAGCAACGTATATGAATCCCAACAAACACCGTTCATATGCTATTGATAAACTATCGTGTTACTCTTCACAACACACACAAAGTAGCAATCAACAAACAACTAGGGTAAGCTAAGGAAGAATCAGGGACTATGCGCACGCGCTCGCCATGGCTGCAGCCGTGAGAGGTTGCCCTGCCAAGTTGCGGCGGTCTCAACTTTATCACCGTCCAGTGTTATCAAACAAAGAACGTCGTTATCATAACCATCCGATTCGATTTTCACCTTAATACCTTTCAAGTGAATCCAAAAACGGCTCATACCAATCACAAACTTATCAACTAACTATAACATATAGTAGTTTATCATACACACTACGTCTATGTTATGAGCAGTAACAAATCTACCAAGTAATTATGCCACAAGCAATACAACACAAAACCGAGAGAACACACATCCTTATAACATATTATAGTTTGAGAACAACTTATGAGCAATACTTATTTTTTCAATCGATTAATTTATTCACTATAGTAAACGTTTTGTTTCACGTGACATGTTACCAAGCCAGTTGTCTACCTAAAAACATAATATGTGTTTTTCACCGAGAGAGAGATAAGAGATAAGAGATGGAGATAGATTTGAAAAAAATAAGAAAGAGATGATAAGTGCAACACATATTGTGTTTTTAAGTAGACAACTAGCTTGATAACATGACAAGTGTAACAAAATGTTTGTCATAGGAAATAAAATGATTCATTAATCGATTAAAAAAGTAAGTATTATTCATAAGCTATTCTTAAACTATATAATATGTTATCATTTTTGCTGCATTTTTATTTAAGCATATACAAAAATAAAAGTATGGAATTAAATTCTTAGTTCTTATCGTCCTGTCAACAATATTTGATTCATCACCACAAGTTATATGCCAAACCACCTACCTACAACCAAAATATTTAATACGTTGCATGTAATCTAAACAAGTAGTACACTTATTTCAGGAAAGTCAACTTGTGAGCATGAAGTTTTTTCCTGTTAACATGTGTTTAACAGTTGACGGTAAAAGATAAGCGAGATTTTTTTAATTTTAAATTCAAAATGGGCCATTTTAAAAGATTAATCATATTAAACTGAAGCTAAAAAACTACTGTACTAAAACTAAAACTATGATTAACCATAATCTCTGTGGAATCTAGCATGTTCTTTTGTTTTGCTAAGATGATGACTATAGTTTGTCTTACATATGTAGTTGGACAACAACTTATCACAAGTCACAACTGAATTAAAATGGTAAACAAATGTTCTAGTACTGGGTGTTTATTGTTTCGGCCTGGATTTTACTGTTAGGTTGGAATTCCAGATAAGAAAAAAAAACATTTTTTGTTTTGTATGCTGAATTCAACTCGTGTGTTAACAACACAATTATGTAAACATTAAAGATTTAATCCAAAAAACATCACCTTTTTTACTTTTTATCTCAAGCCATGGTTATTACATACCAATTTAATAAGCAACCTAAAGGTTTGTTTGTTTGAATTTTCTATACACAGACTGTTTTTATATACTCGTAGGTTTTTAAATTCAGTTTTCTAATAGGAAACTGGATAGCTAGCATGGGTTGATATTCTCTTCGTGAGATGATTTGAACTCGGGTTGAGAGATTTAGTGCCTCGGTGACACGCAAGATACTCCACTTCACCAAACTACCGTTAAAACAAATAGAAAATCAAATTCGAATATCACCTACAACTTTCTCGATTTAGAGTACTTATACTTACTAGCAAGAATTTGACCGGTATGAGTTTTATTTATTTATATTATTTAAACTTCAACTTTGTTAAAGTTTCGTTTTATCTGTAATATTATATAATCTGTTTTGCAAAAAAAGAAAAAAAAAAAAAAGCAAATGTGAAAACATTAATTAGTTGACCAGCCACTACCAATAAAAATGACACAGGTGTCAGTATCAAGTATCAACCAGCTCACAAAACTAGTCCAACTGAAAACACAAGAAAACGCAAATGCAAACTAATTCCATAAAAAAAAATTCACTATTCAACGTCACCACTGCAAAACTTTTTATTTTCATCACAAAAGCTAGCTTATGTTCTCGACACGTACGGTACCTTAAGTGATATCTAACTTATTTTTTTATATCTAACACTTGCACATCATCATCTTCGCCATCGCTTTTGAATGTTGAACATTTTGGTCCTAACTATTTACGTACAGTTGACCAATAAATTTTCTGTTTCGAAAATGCATGTTTTTACACGTACCTACGTAACACCTCAACTGAATCTTAACAAGTCAAACTAATAAAAATCATCATTTTCAAGTGTTTGACCCGATTAGTGTTTTAGGTCAAATATATCAAAAACCACACTAATACAAAAGGCTTAATTTTATCCCAGTTTTCCCGAGGGAGCAACTCCATTTTTCACCTTAAATTGATTACGGCTTGTCTCAAAACGTAAAACATTAGTTTTCATCCGAACTAAAAAAATGTATCTTAACTTACGGTATTTAGCAACGCTTGTATTGCTACGTTCAGTCTGAGCAATGTGACAAGATTGGTATAATCCGACCGATTTCACCATTTTGCTATTGAGATCCAAAGTTTGTTCTGATGTCATGAAGGAAAATAATGGGATATATCTAAAATTTATTTACAAAACGTCGATTTTTTTTTCTCTAAAAATTAACAATCTAAAAAAACTTAATATGTAGTTCAGGATACCTCAACACCCTCTGACTCCATCCCTGCCATCCAAGTCTTTTGTATTATCTAGTTAAGTTTCATAAACACACTTTGGTTTGTATTCTAGCTTAGTGACGATATATTACCAAAATGTTAAGTACTATCATTTAACTTACAAAATTTCTATAACTTGTTTGTCATTCTAAAGAGAAAAACACTTTATATTAACATAATTTGACAGTCCTGATATACAATGAAGTTTAGAATTACAAATTCGTTTGGGTAGTTGGCTAGGTGTACCTGTATCCCATTTAAATTCACGTTTCCCCCTTCTTTCATGACATAACATTTTTCTCAACTTCTTCAATTCCTTTACATATACTTGTACAATTGTATACAGTGTAATTCAATTCTCACAAACTTTATCGGGCGGTAATCCATGGCGGATAATCAACGATCATCACCGGTTGTCACAAAGGCCAAAACGATTCTCCCGAGTTTCATCCTCTCTATAAAACCAAAATACGTTAAATTAGGCTACCATTACTTAATCTCACACGCTATGTACCTCTTCCTAACCCCTTTACTCGCTATCATGACTATCCATTTATCGACACTTTCCTCACACGACGTGTTCCTTTTATGGGACCAGCTTCGGTTCAATCTAGTTTCCGTTGTTATATGCTCAGCCTTGTCAGTATTTCTAGCTACTTTATACTTTATGAGTAGACCAAAAAAGGTGTATCTAGTCGATTTCTCATGTTACAAACCTGAAGACGCTAGAATTGTAACAAGGGAAATATTTATGGACCGATCAACTCAAGCAGGGACATTTACTGAAGATAATTTGGCCTTTCAACAGAAGATTTTAGAACGATCTGGATTAGGACAAAAGACGTATTTTCCTGAGGCGGTATTGCAAGTTCCACCAAATCCGTGTATGGCAGAAGCGAGAAAAGAGGCTGAGATGGTTATGTTTGGTGCCATAGATGACTTGTTGGTGAAAACTGGGGTGAAAACTAAGGATATCGGGATATTGATAGTCAATTGTAGCTTGTTTTGTCCAACACCATCATTAAGTTCCATGATTGTGAACCATTACAAGCTTAGAGGAAATATTTTGAGCTATAACCTTGGCGGAATGGGTTGTAGTGCTGGATTGATCTCCATTGATCTTGCTAAACAACTTCTGCAGGTAATTTGCTTATTCTTCATTTTCAATTTGTACATATGACTTATAGATAAAAGAACACAAAGTTTTCGTTTTAGAGTATAAACTGTAGTTAGCGCTAAAATGGACAACGATTACCAATATTTTCTATATCGATGACTGGCTAAGTACTACAATTTATCATATGTGCGCAGTGCGTGTACATCTTCAAATCTTGTTTTTTTGTAAAAACCTAAAACTTATGATCCACTCAGATTATAGAAAAACATGTTTTATTGGATATATTACAAGATTGCAAACTTGGTTATGACCTATATATAGAAGAGTTGCTTTGTAAGTTGACTATTGGAAAACTAACCGTTTTTGTTTGTTTGTTAAAAATAGGTGAACCCGAATTCATATGCGTTGGTTGTTAGCACGGAAAACATAACGTTAAATTGGTACTTTGGAAATAATCGTTCAATGCTTGTTTCAAACTGTTTGTTTCGAATGGGAGGGGCAGCGGTTTTGTTATCAAACAAGTCTTCTGATCGTCGTCGATCAAAGTATCAACTTATTCACACTGTTCGTACACATAAAGGTGCCGACAACAAGAGTTACAGTTGTGTGTTCCAAGAAGAAGACGAGAACAAGAAAATAGGTGTGGCTCTTTCGAAAGACCTTATGGCAGTTGCCGGTGAAGCCTTAAAAACAAACATCACAACACTTGGACCATTAGTTCTTCCCGTGTCTGAACAACTCTTATTTTTCATAACATTAGTAGCAAGAAAAGTATTTCAAATGAAAATCAAACCCTACATTCCTGATTTCAAGCTTGCGTTTGAGCACTTTTGCATTCACGCGGGAGGAAGAGCGGTTCTAGACGAGATAGAAAAAAGTCTTAATTTGAGTGACTGGCACATGGAGCCATCTAGAATGACTCTCTATAGGTTTGGCAACACTTCAAGCAGTTCATTGTGGTACGAATTAGCATATTCTGAGGCCAAGGGTAGGATACGCAAGGGTGATCGCTCATGGCAAATTGCTTTCGGTTCTGGATTCAAATGTAACAGTGCTGTTTGGAAGGCTTTGAAGACGGTCGATCCAGCTAAGGAGAAAAATCCATGGTCGGACGAGGTTGATGAATTTCCGGTTCATGTTCCTAAAATTGAAAGGATTGGTTCTTAGATTTTTTATTCCTTTGAAGACTTATATTTATTTTTTATGGTTGTTAATTATGAGACTATTCTCTGATAGATTATGCAATCTCTTTTTATATAAAGAAAATTTAAGTCTTCAAATTAATTGTAGTAGTAATACTTACATTTGAACAACATAATTATACAAGCCAAAGTAGCTAGTGTAGATCAACGAGACAAGTTTGGCTCGAGTAAATAGTGCAAGTGATTTTATTGGTTTTTTTCCTTGCAGTACGTGAATCATTAAAATACGTACCCCTCAAATTTCGGAAGCTCCTAAAAGCAATATACACCCAGCTGATCAATTCCATTGAGGAACACTAAACTATATACGACGTAAGCATAGATAAGGGTTATTGTGTAGTACGTGGACTAAATTCATATAGTCGCGCTCAATTCTTGTTCATAAGTTCTTGTCGTTGTGATTAGCTTAGAATTTTCCAGTACATCACAGCTAACTATATGCTACTAATGTGATTTGACGAAACGGACGGACCACATTGTGAAGGTGTAGCAACTGAATTCTAACTAGAATTTAATAGAAACCAATTTAAGCAAGCTCTCGAATCAGACATAATCTACAGCCACAAACTAAAAAAATTAACTCAATGGCGGTCATAGTTAAATAAAAAAAATAGTAATATATACGTTATAACGTGACAATTATAGCCTCCTTATCCATTCGTATATTTGGATTTGAACAACAAATGTGTACATAATAATTAGTTGACCAGCCACTACCAACAAAGTGACCCATATAGCAATTGTACCACCCCCACCAAGAAACCTACCCCTAACCATACAAACATAACGCAAAACTATCAAAATTTTAAAATGTCACTTCTTATATTCAAATTCGAATTTGGTGTTGAAACAACTTTAAAATTGTCAACTCAACCCCTAAAAGTAAATGTTTTATCTGGTTAAGTATGAGTAACAATTGTCTCATGTCCCCAGTGGCCCAATTAACAGGTCAAAAGTTTACGAGACACAGTTAAAGAAAACATATATAACTAGATGTGTACAGGGGCGGAGCTAGGGGTTCTTGAGATGCACGAGAACTCGATAAAATTTTGTCACGTAATGTATATATTTGTTAAAACCTCTATTTTTTTTAAATGAACCCGGTTCTAAAATTATGTACTGTATATAGATTGTCATATTAAAAATTTTGTTAACCCGATAACTTTATAGTTTGGCTCCACTCTGAATGTGTATATGCAATTATTTCTGGACAGCGGTTAGTGTAGCAATCTATTTAACTGTCAATGAGCTAAATATCGTTTATTGCGTCATATGTTGTCACCCGTTGATATCCTCTGCCGTCAAATTGGACGCCATCGCGTCGTCAACACTTGAACATCATCTGCATTGCTATCGGCCACCATCCAACTTGAAGTCGAGCAATTAATACCTTCGCAGTCGGTACATACGGGTATACGTGTTTTCACATGATCTTATACGTATATAGGTCATCAAATACGTATAATATTTCTAGAAACAAACATGTACATATACTACGGGTACGTATAGTAATATGTAACACTTAACCTTATCAGAAACGTATTAAATGCACATGTTATTAACGTATTTGACACTTGATATCTTTTTAAACTATCTTTCTTTTGTTTGTAAAGTTTAGGAATTAGCATAAATTAAATCAGTACCATATGTATATTTGGCAGGTGTGGTACTGTTTCATTTATAACTAATGATTTCTTTTTGAACGGCGATCGAATACTTAGCAGTTAGCAACGTTTAATTTGGTATGGTAAAGTTTGGAACATGGACGATTCAATTCCGGACCATCGTTTTCCATACGTAAAGCTAAAATACCCGATCAAATCACTAGTCAAGTGTAAGTGGTACAATGATCTTGTTACGTGGTCTCGAACCCCCTCATGTAGCCACGGCCTTAGCTCCTCGCTTGGTAAAAACTAGTTACATTTAGGAACTGAACTAACTATTCATATACACGTCTCAGGTGAGACTTGAATAATCCATCAACCACTTTAACGTGGCAAAAACTCGTCGCACACCTTACTAACAATACAGGGCCGTCTCGTGGATTTAATATATACAACCTGTTATTTTTTCTTATAAACATATACGGAGTATCTTCGCCAGGTACAGCTCATAGTTTCAGTTGCAATAAGTTTCATATAGTTGCACAAACCTATACGAAACCATATATTAAAAAGAAAAAAATATTATATAAGTGTGCAATAAGTTTTAACATTAAAAAGGTCGTTGGGGTAGTTGCACCTCCTTCCCCTTTAAATTCTCATTTCCCCCGTTGTACCATCTCACATTTCTCTATCAATCTCTAAATAAAAAAAAACTTCAATTCCCTCATATTCATCAAATTCTAATAAGCTTCAAAGTTCGACTTCCATGGCGGATCAACGACAACCAGTTGTCGCAAAGCTCCCGAATTTTCTCCTGTCTATAAAACTAAAATACGTTAAACTAGGCTACCATTACTTGATCTCACACGCTATGTACCTTTTATTAACCCCTTTACTAGCTATCGTCACAATCCATTTATCGACACTTTCCTCGCACGATATAGTCCAATTATGGGACCAGCTTAGGTTTAATCTAGTCACGGTTGTGATATGTTCGGCTTTACTAGTATTTCTAGCAACACTTTACTTCATGAGCAGGCCTAAGAAAGTTTACCTAGTCGATTTCTCGTGTTACAAACCCGAAGACGCTAGAATTGTAACAAGGGAAATATTTATGGACCGATCAACTCAAGCCGGGACATTCACTGAAGAAAATCTAGCGTTTCAACAGAAGATTTTGGAACGATCTGGACTAGGACAGAAGACGTATTTTCCTGAGGCTGTTTTGCAAGTTCCTCCAAACCCGTGTATGGCTGAGGCACGAAAAGAAGCTGAGATGGTTATGTATGGTGCTATAGACGACTTGTTGGCGAAAACTGGGTTGAAACCTAAAGATATCGGGATATTGATAGTGAATTGTAGCTTGTTTTGTCCAACACCATCATTGAGTTCCATGATAGTGAATCGTTACAAGCTTAGAGGAAATATTTTGAGCTATAACCTTGGTGGAATGGGTTGTAGTGCTGGATTGATCTCCATTGATCTTGCTAAGCAACTCTTGCAGGTATTTTCTTCTTTCAACCTTTAGATTTCATTTTAATCATGTTATTTAGTACTAGGTTATGTATCTACAACAACAACAACAACAATACCTAATCCCGTCAGAGCAGAGTATGGGGGAGTCTGCTTCTAGATAAACCTCCGGCTAACTAGGTTATTATGTATCTAATAGGAGGAAATTAGATTGATACACACTAACAAAAATTGTGGTAATTTAGATACATCTAGAATTAATTATCCCTTTTATGTAAAATATGTAAAACTTAGATCAATTTGTATAGTAAATAGTTGCAAAATTTTGAATGGACATTTATGGTGTGTATGTTTCTTGAAAACAGGTGAACCCTAATTCATATGCGTTGGTTGTTAGCATGGAAAACATAACATTAAATTGGTACTTTGGAAACAATCGATCAATGCTTGTGTCAAACTGTTTGTTTCGAATGGGAGGAGCGGCAGTTTTGTTGTCGAATAAGTCTTCTGATCGTCGTCGTTCGAAGTATCAACTCATTCATACCGTTCGTACACACAAAGGCGCCGATGACAAGTGTTATAGTTGTGTGTTCCAAGAAGAAGACGAGAACAAGAAAATTGGTGTAGCTCTATCAAAAGACCTTATGGCAGTTGCTGGCGAAGCCTTAAAAACAAACATCACAACACTTGGTCCAATAGTACTACCTATGTCCGAACAGCTCTTGTTTTTCGCAACTTTAGTTGCAAGGAAAGTGTTTCAAATGAAAATCAAGCCGTATATTCCGGATTTCAAGCTAGCTTTTGAGCACTTTTGTATTCACGCGGGAGGAAGAGCAGTTCTAGACGAGATCGAAAAGAATCTTAATTTGACTGATTGGCACATGGAGCCATCTAGAATGACTCTCAATAGATTTGGAAACACATCAAGTAGCTCATTGTGGTACGAATTAGCCTATTCCGAGGCCAAGGGTAGGATACGCAAGGGTGATCGCTCATGGCAAATAGCTTTTGGCTCGGGTTTCAAATGCAATAGCGCTGTGTGGAAGGCTTTGAAGACAATCGATCCAGCTAAGGAGAAAAATCCTTGGTCGGATGAGATTCACAATTTCCCGGTCCATGTTCCTAAGATTGAGAAGATTGGTTCTTAAAGGGTTCAGTTTTTACAAATTCTTTGGGGACTATAAAGATTCGATATGAACAAATATTGACTGTTGTATTATTTTGCAAACTCTTAGGAGCAATTGCCCTTTGACTTTCAATGTAATTTTTCTTTTATACATGGAAATTTAAACATACATTTTTTTTTTTCGAACGCTTAAAAACTAGGTGCATGTCTTGGTAGGAAAATAAGTTGCTAATAAATAGGCCATTAATACATACCAGATTAATTAGGCTATGACAACTTCCCATCTTTATTCGAATGAAGAATTGTTTGTTCTTACAACTCATGCCTATGGTGAATGCATGGGAATTAATGGAAAGTTCAATATTGGAACCTAGTTGAGTTGTCAAACTACTTCTGTTTCCTTAAATGAAAAACCATTAAACAATTATTGTAACAACATATTTACATTTTGTGCAACACGGATTACATATGATATAACTATTTTGAGCAATCCCCGAATGGTTGTTTATGAAATTATAGCCTTATTAAGTGAAACAGATTTCTTTTAAGATACAATAATTGCATGTAATATGTCAAAAGTGGAGCTTTGTGAATTTCTGCAAAAGACTCGAGTTCAAACGCACATATGTATAGTATCTTTGTGTTAAGCCTTGAGTCGCTCAGCTCATCTAACTTTGTAATAGAGAGTCGCGTCTTACATGAAATGGGCGGATGCCTCTTTAAACGGACCGCACAAACATCATGGTTCGAATATGTAGAGCATGTTTGTTGAGTAATTATAGGATTCTGTTTATGGTAAACCTTAATAATCAACAAATACCTATAGAATACATGTAATAAAACCCTAACGGACTAAGCTCACAACCATGCTCGAGCCAAGTACCTAGTACCATCTAATACTCACTCACAATATAAGCGATGGAATTGCGAAAGCTCGAATCAGTTAAGTTACTGCTCTGTATATCAAATTTTATTTGAAATGTAATTGTTAAATAATGACGCATGCTTCTAGATAACTGGTTTCTCTTATTTCTGTACTTCAGCTTTGTTTATTCAATTCCAATAGGTAAAACAACCAACAACCGGGTTTATTACTTGTGATAATAATTGACTTTTTTTCCGAGAAAATTGGACAATGAATTAAAAAGTAGTAAGTGTAGTTTTGGGAGTAGTGTTGGGCAAAGAGAGATTGTATCATCAGAGAAGTTAAGATAGGGTAGTTGAACGAAGTAATGACAATACGACACTTGATCCAGTGACCCACTCTTATCTAATTAATTAACAAGTCGTATGTACATAAAAATATAAGTTTATGGTTTCTAAGTTGCTCGATTTCACGATTTCTTTAATGTCACTTCAGTATCAAGAGTCTTATGATAGCGAGACGGAACAATATTCTTATATAAGACATTACAAGGAAAAGAAAACCTTATGAGACGTGCCTGCAAAATCATTAGCGACACAATTGCTCGATCGGTGTAGACTAGTCGCAAATTTGTGACTTGTAAAAACACAACGTTTTACATAGCAACAAATATAACGACCTTTTGTAAAATGTCGCTAGAAAATTATGACTTTAATTAGTAGTTTTTTGTAGAGCAGTGTTTTAAAACCTGTTGACTAGCCGGTTAAATCGTGAACCGATAAAATGATCGAGTTGACTCAACCGTTTGAATCGTAAACCGATAAGATGACCAAACGTCAGTAAGCATAACTTTCTATCAAGAAAAAACACATAAAATTTCATGCGTCCCCGAAATATGATTTCATAATTATCAGTAATAAACTAGACACTACACGAAATATCTTGATCGTCATACGTTTGTCCCTTAAGACTCATTGCAGTTTCTAATTATGCAATATACTTCAAGAGGAATTCAACAATTAACATGATATATGAGTCCTTGAACATCTTGAGACTAAGATAACACTCATGTGCAATGAGCGTAGGTATTTTTAATCTGACATTTACATTTGTGGTTTCTTTATTATCTGCGATATTATTTTTTGCTCATGTCTATACACTTGTGATAGGTGTACATTATCCGTCTTTCGCCTGCACCAAGCTATGAGTACATATTTTCACCCACGACTTACCCGCGGGTGAAAATTGACAAGATTACCCACTAATTCATATGTGAGTACCCGCATAATTGGTTTTTCTTGCCCATTGTCATCCCTACCTAAGACCTACTCAGACGCCTTGAGTCACTATCTCTCTATCACCTTGAAAAACCCTAGTTGCGACGTTTATATATTCTTTAAATAAACATTTTTTTTACCATAACTCATAAGCCCTAGGAGTTAACTGACAGCGTCAACCCTTTCATAATAAAATCCCAAAAAAAAATCATATCGAAATATCGATATAACCATTAGGACGCGCCGTAACAATCCTTTAGCCTTAAGAGTAATGAAGGAGTTGATACCTAAAGGTTTCAACTTTGTTTCTCATTCCAAGAAACGTATAGGTGATGGTAAGTCTACTCGATTTTGGCAAGACTCTTGGGTTTGTGAGCAACCCTTCTGTATCATGTTTCCTCGTATATAGGCTTTAGAGATGAATAAAGATTCAACGATAAAGGCTAAGCTTGGCTCTTCTTCCATCAAATTTTCTCGTCGCATGTCTGTTCGTGAAGGCGCATAACGTCAGCAATGGAACGGCTTATGTGAAGTTGTAGACCATGTTATTTTATCTTCATCCGTAGACAGGTGGTATTGTGACCTTGTAGGTGATGGTTTGTTTCGTGTTAAGGAGGTGCGGTCTCGCCTAGATAACATTTTGCTTCCTGCTTTGGATGTTCCTATTCGTTCGGTGAATCTTATTCCAATCAAGATCAACATTTTTGCATGCAGGGCTCGTCTTGACCGTCTTCCAATAAGGAGTAATTGGTATCTCGCGAATCAGTTTTGGAGTCGGTTCTTTGTCCGCTTTGTAGATTGGCTACATAAACTACCTCCTATATTTTCTTCAGCTGCAATATTGTGGTTCATATTTTTCGTAAGATTTATAGTTGGTGAGAGATTGATTGGCATGATCTAACATCCTTCGATGACTGGCTTGTTTGGTTCTCGGCTATTCGTCTTCCCCTAGAGGTGAAATCGTTGGTGGAAGGATTTTGCATAGTTGCGTGGTGGCACATTTGGGTCTTCAAGAATAAGCTCATCTTTGACGAGTCTGCCTCGAGATTGTCCACTCTTTTTGACGATATTGTTTCCCGTGCTTATTTTTGGTGTGCTAATAGGTGTAATGTTTCTTTTTTTAGAGTCTTGGTTGAAAAACCCTAACTCGATGTCTTTGTGATTTTTTCTTTTCTAACATCTTGCTAGTTTTATAAAAGTTATCGTTACAAAAAAACCTACTTTTAACTAGTGGATGTCATCAACACCGTAGATTTGTAATTGAATTTTAGAAAAAAATGCTATTGAATCGCATCCACCGGTAAAATACACCGTCACGCGTCGGTATAAGTCTCGACAATCATCGAAATAAAAATTCACTCTTTTCCAGATTAACTTTATCTGTTGCGAGCGTATGCTATCATAGTGTTGATTTCTTGTCAAATAACTATCTTCAATGTTATTTGATCTTTAGGTTTTCTTTTCTTATCATGAAAAGTGTTGGAATCGTAAACCCAACAACCGAAGATCGATATGCGGAACCCTAGATCGCTGTAAAGAAGGTCGCAGAGATGCAACGAATGAAACCCAGAAAATGAGACACAAAGATAACCAAACGAACTTTATTGATTAACGATTGGTTTACAAGAAAGAATAAAAGACTACGGTGTGATTTGAGCATCACCCCCTCACCTCCTTTTATAGGGTGAGGGGGTCGGTTCCCTAGTCTTCACCGACTAGGGATTGGGCTTGGATCCACCCGGCTCAAATACAACCTACCTTAAATAAAGCTTACATAGGAAACATGGCTTATACTAATCTTAACTAGACTTAGGAACTAATACTAACAATTTCCACCTTAGTGACAAGACTAGTTAGCCCTGACACCAAGTATCTTCATGCAATACTTGAACTTCGGACCTGTAACCACCTTTGTAAACGCGTCAGCTGCATTATCCTCCGTGCCTATCTTTTCCACTTCAATCTCTTTAGATTCCACGATCTCCCTGATGAAGTGATACCTCACGTTGATATGCTTCGTCCTCTCATGAAACATTGCATTTCTTGAGAGATGAATTGCCACTTGATTATCACAATTCACAACCACTGACCTTAGGTTTATTCCCAGCTCGATTACTAGACCTTTAAGCCAAATGCTTTCCTTAACAGCTTCCGTAAGCGCCATATACTCCGCCTCTGTAGTAGACAATGCAACAACATGCTGCAGAGTTGCTTTCCAACTCACAACACAGCCATGTACCATAAACACGTACCCGGTTATCGACCTACCCTTGTCAGGGTCTTTAGCATAATCGCTATCCACGAAACCGTCAACATCTACGTGTTTCCCTTGATCTCTACCATACACTAGACCTACATCAGCAGTGCCCTTCAAGTACTTCAAAATCTACTTCACCGCTTCCCAATGATTTTTACTTGGATTCGCCAAATACCTGCTCACAATGCTAACAGCATACGCAATATCTGGTCTAGTGCAAACCATCAAGTACATTAAACTACCTACAACATTCGCATATGGGACCTTACTCATTATTTCCACATCCCAGTCACTCGACGGACAATCCTTCAAAGATACCTTGAAGTGTGCTCCCAATGGCACAGAGACCGACTTGCCATTATTCACTCTGTAGTTATTCAGAATTATCCGCACATATCCCGACTGAGACACCTTCAGGGTTCGGTTACCCCTATCCCTGATAATCTCCATACCAAGTATCTTCCTAGCTGGACCAAGTTCCTTCATATCAAACTCTTTCCGCAGCAGTCCCTTGGTATATTCGATCTCAGACTTGCTTTTACAAGCAATCAACATATCATCTACATACAACAGTAGATATATGTACATACCTGGTGCAAACTCCTTGAAGTAAACACAACTATCATAGTTGCTACGGCTAAACCCATTGCTGACCATATACACATCAAACCGTTTGTACCACTGCCTTGGAGACTGCTTAAGACCATAAAGGGATTTCTTCAACAAACATACCTTGTTGCCCGTTCCTTCTTCAAAACCAAGCGGCTGCCTCATATAAATGGTTTCTTCAAGATTACCATGCAAAAACGCCGTCTTCACATCAAGTTGTTCCAACTCGTAATCTTCACAAGCAGTTAATGAGAGAATCGCCCTAATAGATGTATGTCGAACCACGGGTGACAATACATCATTATAGTCAATCCCTGCTCGTTGTGTGAACCCCCGAGCTACCAGCCTTTCTTTATACTTTGGTTTCTGAACGCCTTCAAGCCCTTCTTTAATCTTATACAACCACTTGCAGCTTACCAGCTTCTGACCACGTGGTTGATCGACCAGCTCCCAAGTATGATTCTTCTTTAAAGAACTCATCTCTTCCTCCATAGCACGAACCCACTCATCCCTTTTAGATGAATTAATCGCCTCCTGGAATGTGATTGGTTCATGTGTATCTTCTTCCTCAGCAATAGCAAACGCATAAGCCGTAATATCATCTTCTTCCCTAGACCCTGATGATCTAGACAATGATACATTACCTTCATTCCTATACCTTGCAGGTTTAGTAGTTGTTCTCTTAGCTCTATCACGCACTAGAACATAGTTGTCCAGATTCTGTTGTTGAGGCATTGCATCTACTGCATCTTCAACTTGATCCTCATATTCATTCCCTGAATTTACCCCAGTATGAGGATCCACAGTTGGTTCGACCCGATTGCCTTGAAGTTCCACCTCAAACTCAATTTCCTTCCCAGAATCTGCAGCACCAGCACCCTTGAGAGTATCCTTATACATAAGGCTCTCATTAAAGACCACATCCCTGCTTATGATTATCTTAGGTTTAACATCATCCAACCTCCATAATCTGTATCCCTTCACACCCTCAGGATACCCCAGGAATATGCATTTTATAGCTCTAGGCTTGAGCTTCCCCTGATTCACGTGTGAATAAGCAACGCAACCAAATATCCTCAACATCTCATAATTCGCCGGATGTCCTGACCATAAATCCATAGGTGTCTTCTTTTCCAATGCTGTAGATGGAGACCTATTGATCAGATATGCTGCCGTCACCGTTGCTTCTGCCCAGAATGATTCTGGCAAACCAGACTGAATCAGTAAACACCTAACCTTGTCCAAGAGCGTCCTGTTCATTCGTTCAGCTAGACCATTCTGTTGAGGAGTTCCAGCGACCGTCAAATGTCTTGCTACCCCGCTCTCCTTGCACAAGTTATTAAACTCCTGATTACAAAACTCCAAACCATTATCTGTTCGAAGTTTCTTCAGTCTTCTTACCTGTCTGGTTTTCTACCAACTGCTTCCACTCCTTGAACTTGTTGAACGCCTCACTCTTGTGTCTAAGAAAATAAACCCAAACCCTCCTCGAATAATCATCAACAATCGATAAGAAGTAACGACAACCACTCATCGATTCCACCCGAGAAGGACCCCAGAGATCTGCATGAACATAGTCTATAACTCCCTCTGTTTTGTGCTGACCTCGACCAAAACTCACCTGGTCGTTTTTCCAAGAACACAATTTTCACAGAATTCGAGCTTACCTAGACCTTCCTTCCCCAGCACCTCTCTTCTTTTGAGTTCATTCAAGCCTGCTTCACTAATGTGACCCATGCGTTTATGCCACACCTGCGCAAGACTTTCCTTTTCTTGTATACCGACACTAGCTTCACTTGATTCAGCCCAACCATCCAAGGAATACACACAATTTTCCTTCAAATTTCCTGACAAAACCATCAAAGAACCCTTGATCACCTTTACTCTTCCATTCTGCAACTTCACGGTATAGCGCTCTCGATCCAGAGTGCCCAAAGATAACAAATTTCTTTTCAACTCGGGAATGTAACACACATTCTCAAGCACAAAACTTGAACCATCTTTCATTTGTACTCTCACCTTCCCTGTCCCCTTGATGGCACATGCTCTATTATCACCGAGCAAAACCATACCTCCATCAAGCTCCTTAAAATCAAACAAGAAGTCCCTCCTAGGCGTCATGTGATAGGATCCACCAGAGTCCATGATCCACTCTAAGAACCTTTCCTCACTCACCGCCATCAACAAATCACCATTGTCATAACCCTTAGAATACGTCCCAGCGTCCTGTTTTGCATTCTTGTTGACAAAGCCAGTTGATTTCTTCTTGTTCCATTTTGGACAGTCTTTCTTAAGGTGATCCTCAGAATAGCATATGTAACACTTCTGTTTATAAGTTCCTTTACCCTTTGACTTTGATCGCGAACTACCACGTCCTTGATTACCCCGATGCTCTGGCCTCCCCCTTACAAATAACCCATCACCATCATCCTTTGCATCTGTCCTCTTCTTCAACTCCCGTGAATTGAGGGTAGACAAGACATCTTCCAAAGAGAGCGACTCCCTTCCATAAAGTAATGTCTCCACAAAGTTATCATACGAGGACGGTAATGATGTAAGTAACATGAGTGCCTGATCTTCGTCATCAATTTCAACATCTATGTTCGCCAAGTCACCGATCAACTTATTAAACTCATCTATATGTTCAGATTATTTCTTACCTGAATGCATGTAGAAAGTGAACAGCTTCTTCTTCAAGTACAATTTATTGGCTAAAGACTTTGTCATATACAAAGTTTCTAACTTTAACCAAACCTCCGCAGTAGAATTTTCTTTGTTGACTTCCCTCAATACCTTGTTATCCAAGCACAAGAGTAAGGCACTGTGTGCTTTTTTATAGACTTCCGTCTTCAACGCCGCAGTCTTGTCAGCGTCCGTCATGGTATCCGGGAATGGATCTAACGCAGCCTCCCAACCATGTTGAATTAATAGACATCGCATCTTCACACGCCACAACCCGAAGTCATTAGACCCGTCGAATTTTTCGACGTCAAACTTCGCTATCGACGACATATTCTTTCACCCTTGTTGCGTATAAAATCCTTCTTGCAGATCGATTTAATTAGAATAACCCTAAACCTCGATCTCAAGCAAGCAACCCCGATCGTAAACTTGAAAATCCCAAGTAAACCACGATCAAACTTAAACCACAAGAAACCCGCAAAAAGAACCTTCGATTTAATCGACTTTTAATACCTTAAAAGACGATACCCGAAGTTGATTTATAAATATAAATCAAAACACCTTTGTAGTCAAAGTGATAACAAAGAAAGATCTACGCCACGTGATACTCTACGAGCAATAATTTGTTTTATTTAAAAACAAACCCACGTTAACTTATACAGTAATAAGAACCAATAAAAGAAAAGGTTGCTATTTTTCCTTTGTTATCTTTCTTCACGTGCACAAAGTACACCAGTCTTCGTCTTCTCCGCCGTTTAAACCTGCAACTCAAGAAAAATCTGACGAAACCTCGAAACCCTTTTCTTCCACGAACACTTCTCGATCTAGCACCGATCTCCAAAGACCACGACTAACCGTAAGCTCTTGATACCACTTGTTGGAATCGTAAACCCAACAACCGAAGATCGATATGCGGAACCCTAGATCGCTGTAAAGAAGGTCGCAGAGATGCAACGAATGAAACCCAAAAAACGAGACACAAAGGTAACCAAACGAACTTTATTGATTAACGATTGGTTTATAAGAAAGAATAAAAGACTACGGTGTGATTTGAGCATCACCTCCTCACCTCCTTTTATAGGGTGAGGGGGTCGGTTCCCTAGTCTTCACCGACTAGGGATTGGGCTTGGATCCACCCGTCTCAAATACAACCTACCTTAAATAAAGCTTTCATAGGAAACATGGCTTATACTAATCTTAACTAGACTTAGGAACTAATACTGTTGGAATCGACACCAACAAACCTGAAGATTGGAACGCGGAACCCTAGATACCTTAAAGACGATCGTAGAGATGCAATTGACAAAACCCAGAAGACAACACACTACAAAGTTAATCAAACGATTTGTTTATTAAAACCCACGATCGATTACAAGAAAGAATAAAGATGCGGTATGATTGAGCATCACCCCCTCACCTCCTTTTATAGGGTGAGGGGGTCGGTTACCGATGAAGATCGGGTTTGGGTCCAACCGGGCTCAAACATACAAAATCGGAAACAAGCTTATAAAGGTAAATATCTTAATATATACTATTATTGGTAATAATGCTAACAATTTCCACCTTAGTACCAATACTAGTTAACCCCGACACCAAGTACCCCCATGCAATACTTGAACTTCGGACGTAGAATCACCTTTGTAAACGCGTCAGCTTCATTATCCTCCGTGCCTATCTTTGCCACTTCAATCTCTTTAGATTTCACGATCTCCCTGATGAAGTGATACCTCACGTTGATATGCTTCGTCCTCTCATGAAACATAGCATTTCTTGAGAGATGAATTGCCCCTTGATTATCACAATTCACAACCACTGACCTTAGGTTTATTCCCAGCTCAATTAGTATACCTTTAAGCCAAATGCTTTCCTTACAACTTCCGTAAGAGCCATATACTCCGCCTCTGTAGTAGATAATGCAACAACATGCTGCAGAGTTGCTTTCCAACTCACAACACAGCCATGTACCATAAACACATACCCGGTTATCGACCTACCCTTGTCAGGGTCTTTAGCATAATCGCTATCCACAAAACCGTCAACATCCACGTGTTTCCCTTGATCTCTACCATACACTAGACCTACATCAGCAGTGCCCTTCAAGTACTTCAAAATCCACTTCACCGCTTCCCAGTGATTTTTACCTGGATTCGCCAAATACCTGCTTACAATGCTAACAACATACACAATATCCGGTCTAGTGCAAACCATCAAGTACATTAAACTACCTACAACATTCGCATATGGGACCTTACTCATTCTTTCCACATCCCAGTCACTCGAC
This sequence comes from Glebionis coronaria, assembly GCA_025667525.1. Lineage (NCBI taxonomy): Eukaryota > Viridiplantae > Streptophyta > Magnoliopsida > Asterales > Asteraceae > Glebionis > Glebionis coronaria. Next base: position 165,659,532 of record CM046878.1, on the reverse strand, counting down.
GGACAATCCTTCAAAGATACCTTGAAGTGTGCTCCCAATGGCACAGAGACCGACTTGCCATTATCCACTCTGTAGTTATTCAGAATTTTCCGCACATATCCCGACTGAGACACCTTCAGGGTTCGGTTACCCCTATCCCTGACAATCTCCATACCAAGTATCTTCCTAGCTGGACCAAGTTCCTTCATATCAAACTCTTTCCGCAGCAGTCCCTTGGTATATTCGATCTCAGACTTGCTTTTACAAGCAATCAACATATCATCTACATACAACAGTAGATATATGTACATACCTGGTGCAAACTCCTTGAAGTAAACACAACTATCATAGTTGCTACGGCTAAACCCATTGCTGACCATATACACATCAAACCGTTTGTACCACTGCCTTGGAGACTGCTTAAGACCATAAAGGGATTTCTTCAATAAACATACCTTGTTGCCCGTTCCTTCTTCAAAACCAAGCGGCTGCCTCATATAAATGGTTTCTTCAAGATTACCATGCAAAAACACCGTCTTCACATCAAGTTGTTCCAACTCGTAATCTTCACAAGCAGTTAATGAGAGAATCACCCTAATAGATGTATGTCGAACCACGGGTGAGAATACCTCATTATAGTCGATCCCTGCTCGTTGTGTGAACCCCCGAGCTACCAGCCTTGCTTTATACTTTGGTTTCTGAACGCCTTCAATCCCTTCTTTAATCTTATACAACCACTTGCAGCTTACCAGCTTCTGACCACGTGGTTGATCGACCAGCTCCCAAGTATGATTCTTCTTTAAAGAACTCATCTCTTCCTCCATAGCACGAACCTACTCATCCCTTTCAGATGAATTAATCGCCTCCTGGAATGTGATTGGTTCATGTGTATCTTCTTCCTCAGCAATAGCAAACGCATAAGCCGTAATATCATCTTCTTCCCTAGACCCTGATGATCTAGACAATGATACATTACCTTCATTCCTATACCTTGCAGGTTTAGTAGTTGTTCTCTTAGCTCTATCACGCACCAAAACATAGTTGTCCAGATTCTGTTGTTGAGGCATTGCATCTACTGCATCTTCAACTTGATCCTCATATTCATTCCCTGGATTTACCCCAGTATGAGGATCCACAGTTGGTTCGACCCGACTGCCTTGAAGTTCCACCTCAAACTCAATTTCCTTCCCAGAATCTGCAGCACCAGCACCCTTGAGAGTATCCTTATACATAAGGCTCTCATTAAAGACCACATCCCTGCTTATGATTATTATCTTCGGTTTAACATCATCCAACCTCCATAATCTGTATCCCTTCACACCCTCGGGATACCCCAGGAATATGCATTTTATAGCTCTAGGCTTGAGCTTCCCCCGATTCACGTGTGAATAAGCAACGCAACCAAATATCCTCAACATCTCGTAATTCGCCGGATGTCCTGACCATAAATCCATAGGTGTCTTCTTCTCCAATGCTATAGATGGAGACCTATTGATCAGATATGCTGCCGTCACCGTTGCTTCAGCCCAGAATGATTCTGGCAAACCAGACTGAATCAGTAAACACCTAACCTTGTCCAAGAGTGTCCTGTTCATTCATTCAGCTAGACCATTCTGTTGCGGAGTTCCAACAACCGTCAAATGTCTTGCTATCCCGCTCTCCTTACACAAGTTATTAAAGTCCTGATTACAAAACTCCAAACCATTATCCGTTCGTAGTTTCTTCAGTCTTCTACCTGTCTGGTTTTCTACCAACTGCTTCCACTCCTTGAACTTGCTGAATGCCTCGCTTTTGTGTCTAAGAAAATACACCCAAACCCTCCTCGAATAATCATCAACAATCGATAAGAAGTACCGGCAACCACTCATCGATTCCACCCGAGAAGGACCCCAGAGATCCGCATGGACATAGTCTATAACTCCCTCTGTTGTGTGTTGACCTCGACCAAAACTCACCCTGGTCGATTTTCCAAGAACACAATTTTCACAGAATTTGAGCTTACCTAGACCTTCCTTCCCCAGCACCTCTCTTCTTTTGAGTTCATTCAAGCCTGCTTCACTAATGTGACCCAAGCGTTTATGCCACACCTGCGCAAGACTTTCCTTTTCTTCTATACCGACACTAGCTTCGCTTGATTCAGCCCAACCATCCAAGGAGTACACACAATTTTCCTTCAAAGTTCCTGACAAAACCATCAAAGAACCCTTGATCACCTTTACTCTTCCATTCTGCAACTTCACAGTATAGCCCTCTCGATCCAGAGTGCCCAAAGATAACAAATTTCTTTTCAACTCGGGAATGTAACGCACATTCTCAAGCACAAAACTTGAACCATCTTTCATTTGTACTCTCACCTTCCCTGTCCCCTTGATGGCACATGCTCTATTATCACCGAGCAAAACCATACCTCCATCAAGCTCCTTAAAATCAAACAAGAAGTCCCTCCTAGGCGTCATGTGATAGGAACCACCAGAGTCCATGATCCACTCTAAGAACCTTTCCTCACTCACCGCCATCAACAAATCACCATTGTCATAACCCGTAGAATACGAACCAGCGTCCTGTTTTGCATTCTTGTTGACAAAGCCAGTTGATTTCTTCTTGTTCCATTTTGGACAGTCTTTCTTAAGGTGATCCTCAGAATAGCATATGTAACACTTCTGTTTATAAGTTCCTTTACCTTTTAACTTTGATCGCGAACTACCACGTCCTTGATTACCCCGATGATCCGGCCTCCCCCTTACAAATAACCCATCACCATCATCCTTTGCATCTGTCCTCTTCTTCAACTCCCGTGAATTGAGGGAAGTCAACAAAGAAAATAGTTAAAGAAGAAAGGTGGGGGCAAACATTACGGTCATCGGAGTACCTGTTCAAGAGGGTGCGGAGGGTAATGTTGCTGAGAAGAAGAACGTGAAGGAGTCTATGAAAGCTAATCTAGGGAAATTACAAAAGTACAATGCCTGGTTAACAAGGTGGTCCCGGGTCCGAGGTTCCAACACCGGTAAAAGGTGTTGAGTATCGGTTATGTTTAAGTGTTACTCCTAAGGTGGAAATTGTTGGAATATTAGTAGTAAACTTAAATATAGTTTAGGGACTTAAGTGCACTTTGAAATATAGATTAGGAATAGACTTGTATTATGATGTATTTAGGCTAACCTCCTTAAGTTGGTTTATAGGAAGTTTCCTATTTGACTTAAGGAGGTGCCTACCCCTCATCTCTATAAATAGGGATGAGGGGATCCTAGTTCATTGAATTCTTCTTCCCAATGTAATCTTTATTAGGGTTATTAATAAAGGGGTAGTTGGGGGTATTCCGTGTGCATATACTATTGTCGGTTCTTTATAGTCTCTCGTGTTCGCTGCTTGTGCTCGATACAACTCGTGATCTAGCGGTTCCGCGTTATCGAACTTCGGGTTTGTTGTCGGTATCGTACAACAAATACTAACAAAAAGTTATTTTTTAATTCGAACTTCTGCCATTTCGTCACTTGAATCGTGGAAGAAATATAATACATGTACTATGTTTTGACCAATCCCACTTGCGAGCTTACGCATTGAATGAATCTTAGATAGAGCGCGATGCCGAGATCTGTAACATATAAAATAATGTAACCAACGTATTTCTTCAATCGTAAGCCATCATGTTTTTATTATGTGAGAGATGAGCCTTTCATTGTCGTAATTTGACCAAAAAATTTTAATAGTAGAACCATATATTACTATTGAAAGGCCTTTAATATGGTATGCAGTTGGGAAGGTGTTTGTTGCATGATATCATTAATTGCACAAAGGAAATTTCCATACAATGTTACACCATTCATATAGAACACGTTTAATTCTGACTAGGTTTTTTCTTATCTCAGCGTCGCATCTAATATAAATCAATATTAAATAAAAGTGTGGTCCAAAATAACAATTAGCATTTCGTTTCTAAATCAAATCGGAATCGTAATAGAACCGTATTAATTTTTAGTATTTGAATCTCGTCGAGTATGGTATCGAGACAACGAAATAAAGTGAAAAAAATTCGAGACTATTAATCCGGCATGGGGTCGGTACCAAATCGAGAAATTCCTGAAAAAACGGGAAAAACTCTATTTTCCGGTACCGGTACCAATACCCGTATCGATACCGATATCTGAATCTCGTTCGATACTATACCAGTACCACTAATTTATGTTCGGGAGAAAATCGATACCACTAGCTCGATATAAAATCGATACAAAACCCATATCATACTCATCCTTAGTCCAAAATATATATATGTGAAATGCATCGTAAAAAATTGCTACTGTATATGATCGATCATCGGCGTACTCAAGAGGGTTATAAAGAGCACAAGTTATAAAACAATGTTTAGTAGTTCAAAAAAAAATAAAACAATGTTTAGACTTTAGATAACTTATGCATGTGAAAATCAAACGTATAGTCTTAAGCACAAAACCAGTGCAAGTATTTAATTTGTTGAATAATAAAAATTCTCGTAAGGTATATTATGTTTATTCATCGTCATGTATATATAGAACAGCATACCTAGAAATTCTAATGGATTCGAACCCACAGACAACAAGGGCTTAATCTATTGCCTAATAACCCTTTGCAATTCTAACGGCGAAATCATGAAAGATCAAATTGTACTGTAAATTATAATTACTAAGAAAACAAAAATAAAGATAGATATCTTGATAAAGAAAGAAGACTCCCGTCGTAGCGGTTAAACGTAATTTAAAGAAGAAAAAAAGATGTGTTTTTCGACAACTGTCTGGGCTTATAATATCGAGTGAAAGCGCGTCCGACCGGTGGACGTGACGATTCTGATAACATTTTTTCGGAATTTAATTACGAATTCATAGTCGCTGACAGCGTCATCTAACTCTTAACGATTTGAGAATTATGAGCAAAATAGTGAGTCGATTGTGATATTAGACCCTAGAAGCTTGTTACGGTGTGTGACAACGCTTCATAGAACCTACGGCTGCGATTTGGGTATGCTTTTCTTTGGAATTATGAAACCATTGTCGCTAACCTTTTCAGTTAACTCCTCACAATTTGAGTTATAGCCGAAATAGTGGCTGCTAAGGTTTAATTTGAAAAATGTTTTTTTAGAAAATGGAAATGATGACAATTAGGGTTTAACGGAATCGTAGAAACGGCTCATATAGGTTCACTAGATCTCGAGGCCGTTTTTTAAACCATGTAAAATAATAAAATTCCCGTAAGACATTATGTTTATTCATTACGTACATATAAAACAACATACTAAAAACTCTAATAGAGTCGAACCCACGTACGAGCTCATGCTTAAAACTGTGGTACTTAAGGTGACCAATTTTCCTTTTCTAAACTTGAGGTGACCAATTTTCCTTTTCTATTGCCTAATAACAGTGGCTGAGCCAGAAAAACTAGACACCGGGGGTCACAAACGCCATGTAAATAATAAAATTCATAAACATTTATCTTAAGACGAGCAAATACGTCTAAGAAAATAAATGTCCTAACAAAGGGGTAAAACTTAGAAAACTTGGAATTTAAATGGACTGTTTTTTACTTTTAACAAGTAAGAATTAAGTTGTACTTCCATTTTAATTGTTAAAAGCCGTGCTAAGAATATACCGTGCTAAGAAATACCTTCGATGTCAATTAATGAGAATATACCGTGGTAAGAAATACCTTCGATGTCAATTAATGAGAATATACCGTGCTAAGAAATACTTTCATGCTTAAATTTGTTATATTTAAAATATAAATAATTAAAAATAAAAGTGGAGTTGTTTTTTATTGGGGGTGGTTATTGGTACCCCTCCTAAATGGATTCCAATACACCTCTTAACTTTTTGATTTTTTTTTATTTTATTTTTTATTTTTTTTTATTTTTATAATTTTGTTTTTGTTATAAAAGTGTGAAACGGAAAATGCGGAATGAAAAATATAAAGTTTAACATGTCAAAAACAGTAATCTGTCAAAAAATACCGAACAAAAACTGACAGAAAACTGTGTTGTACTGTAACAGGGGGACAAAAGGGGGGGGGGGGGGGGGTATTAGAAGTACCTTTTGTACTTTTGAGGGGGTAAGAGGGTATTGGTAACATGACCCTTTTTATTTCCCAATAGCAGACACTAGTCTCGCTTTCTCATAGACTTTCACAACTCCCAATCATCATCTTCTTCTTCTTGCATATGTAGTATTTCCGATCAAACAAATACACCGAAAAGACACATTTTAGCACTTCTTTAATTGTTGGCAATCTGAGCGAGACGAGGGCACTTTGATTTTATGAGTGAGGGCACTCTACTTTTTCCGATCAATTTTACTAATTTTCCTATACATATTGTGTACCCGCAAAAACTGGGTTGGGGGCATCGCCCCCCACTACTACCATTGTAGCTCCGCCCCTGCCTAATAATGTAGTATTATGGCTACCAACCTTTCCTTTTCTAAACTTACGGTGACCAATTTTTAGTATCGATTATCAAATTTTCCCCGAAAAATCACATCATTGTGCATAGTTTTCTTCGTCATAAAACCAGAGACATCTCAACACACGGGCTTCACTAAAAAAGAGCTTTATGTTTCTCAATTTTATGTATAAATACGTTATATGTTAAACATACATTAGTCAGATAATTCAAGTTTACATGTAAACTTTTTTAATTTACAAGTGTAAATGGGTTTCTTTCTCATTATTGCCTAAGACCTCCGAAAACCATAAAACGACTATGCTAAAACCTAATGACACTTTCCCAAGCTAGCCCGACGCACTATTCATCGAACTTAAACGAGAAGAAGGCAATTTTTTTATTGAACCAATTTAAAATAAAAACGAAGTGACGCATCCATCTATTACATATTCATTTGTGTTCGAAAACCCTAAAAACCCTAATGGCGAAGGCGACGGCCACCTTGGTTTTCCGGTTGGCTCTTTCCATGTAATCAATTTGGACCCTGATAATAATCCATTCATTAAATAATATCGTGATTATTGTGGTTATTCGTTGGATTGGATCTCAACATATAAGCTGTGAACGGCGTAGGCTTGCATCCGTGCTCCCTGCGTTTTGTGAAGATCACTTATTAATTTGAGACTTATTCTCATGATTCACCTTTTATCACCTTCTTATTCGATTCGAAGATTGGTATAGGTTTACCGATTCTGGTTTTTTTTCCATTTCCTTATTTTAGGGTTTCTGCGCCGCTCCATCTCCTTTTAGGGTTTTGTTTTTTGCTCTTACTTTGTTATTATGGGATCTGATTCTCGAAGAGTCAAGACTAATGAGGATCATACTCATATGATTTCTCACTCGGTTTATGTGACCAATTTCCCATACTATATTAATTCTGCTGATCCGTCGAAAGCTTGTAGTGGGTATGGTACTGTGATAGATGTGTTTATCCCTTAGAAGAAATCAAAGATTGGTAAGAGGTTCGCTTTTGTGCGGTTCATCAAAGTTAATAACCTAGCTCGTCTGGTGGAGAATTTATGTACTGTTTGGACTGGGCATCATCATTTGTATGTGAATCAAGCTCGTTTTGATAGACCTCAGAAATATCCTCCTAAAACTTTTGATAAGCCTTTGAGTGGTAATTTTTCTGCCAAAACTACCGATACCCATAATCATACTCGATCATATGCGAACACTATTACTGGAGTGTCTTCGGGTGGTCATGGTTCGTTGATATCTTCTTCACCTGCCTTAGTCCTATACGACTCATGTTTAATTAATCATGACTTATCAAGACATGTTATGGTTAAAGTGAAGGATTCCACTTCTATTCCCAATTTATGAAATATTTTAGCAGAGGAAGGATTTCCTGAAGCTAAACTTACATATCTTGGGGGTCTTTGGGTGATGGTTGAATTCCATACTACTGACAGCAAGGCGAGCATGATGAACCATATTGGGATTAAGTCTTAGTTTCATATCATCAAAGAGGCCGAGAATGATTTTGTTAGTGAGGATCGTATTGTTTGGGTGGATATAGAGGGGATTCCACTTAATGCATGGTCACGTGAAACTCTTTTGAAGATCGGGAAGAAGTGGGGAGAATCGTTGGATTTGGAGGAGATGTTGATTCCGCATTTGGACGTAAACGTTTATGCATTATGACCAAACACCCAACCTCTATTTTGGAATCTTTTAAGGTTATTGTTAAAGTCAAGGTGATTATGGTTCGAGCTAAGGAGTTATTTACATGGTCTTCTTCTTTTTTGGCGTTGGATGTTAAGGAATATCCTTCTGACGAGGAGTCTTCTCATGTTTCCCATACTAATAATGATGTCTCTCTCCATGATGACTTACAATCTGATAATGAGTATGGTAGTGAAGATGCAGTGCCCGATACAATTTTGAAGATAATTCTTCGCCTGTTACAAGCTCTAAAGTTTAGAAGGACGTTGCACACTCGGAAGATCCATTTGGTTTTTATGATCTTCTCGATAAAAAGAAGGATGACGTTATTCGTGAATCAAGCCCATCCCTTTCTCACCCCCTGGGTTTACACAAGAAGCCTCGGACAAGGCAGTAGAGATTATTGTTGATGTTGAAAAGGAGAATGTTAATGCGAACATCGAACCACAAGGATCTCTTAATGCAAGTGTCATGAATTCTTCACATACTATTCCGGCAGATGATCTAGATGAGGTAACGGTTGGTAAGGTTAAAAGGAATGGCGGCTCGGTCTTGGAAATAATTGAAGATGTTATTCGGGTAGGGCAAGCAATGGGCTACTCCATGGAGGCGTCCGTTAGCGATCTAGAAAATATCATTGGAAGGCAAGGAGACACAAACGTTTTTAGATGAATATTTTATCTATTAACATCCAAGGTCTTGGTCACAAGACAAAAAAAATGAGAGGGTAAAGGAGCTTGCGATTAAAAATAAGTTAAATTTTCTTGCTATTCAAGAGACCAAGATGTCTAAGGTCTCGGATATGGATGTAAAGTTCTTATGGGGTAATTCTAATTTGGGTTAATATACACAAAAGTTATTAAAGTTTGACAGAAAATTCGATTTGGTTACTAAAGTATAAAACGTTACAAATAGGTTACTCAAGTATACGAGTTCATTTTATGGGTTACTGAACGTTTAAAAAGGTTATCCCCATGTTACTCAGAAGATGGGCAACCGGATGATTTACCGGTTCCCTTGTCCACGTCATCACTAAAGTTTAAACCTTTACAAACAAGTTACTATAATTCACGAATTTATTAAATGGGTTACTAAACCTTAGAAAAAATTACACTCAATAAATAATTACCCATATATATTTATTTCATCCGTTTTCCTTTATTTGCGTATGTTTTAGTACATTTTGTATTTCTTTATACATATTTCTTTATTGTATTGTGGTAACCGAATTTTGTATTTCTTTATAAAAGAATTATATATTTTTACCCCTTTAATTTACATTATCTTATCCATTAAAAAGAAAAAACACTAAGGGTGCGTTTAGTTGGAAAACATTTTTCTTCATTTTCTATTTTCTGTTTTGTAGAAAAAAAGAAGGAATTTTCATTTTAACAAAACACTTGAAAATTTAGAAAACTTGTTTAGTTAGAAAAACATGTGTTTGTGTTTTTCATTTTTCAAAACTAAAAAACATGCTCAAGTGTTCTTGTTTTTTTATTTTCATTATTTAACTTTTTTTTAATATTATAAAGATATTTTCAAAAAACGAAACGTTTATCATAAACTAACCAATTAAATGGTAAAATAACTAAAAAAACTTATACGAGAAAGTAAAAAAAACTAAAGTAAAATTTAACATAAAAAAAAGAAAAAGCGAGAAATAAAAAACTAAAAAGTAAAATAAGGTGTTTTCCTTCTAACTAAACGCAGCCTAAATATTTCTACCCTTTTTTTTTACGATTTCATACTAGTTTTAAGTTTTATGTTATTTTTTATACGTGCGTTGTTTTCAAATGTCTTTGTATGCTTTTGAAATTTTTATTCTTTTGTGTTGTTTTATACGCTTTTTATGTATAAAAATGTAAAACGAAAGTGTAAAAATGTTTAAAAACATTCAAACACGTAAAAAAGCGTATATGATATAATCTTTAAAAATTCATTTAAAAAAAAATAACTTGAGTAACTTATCTATAACGTTTTAAACTTTAGTAACATAATCGAACTTTTTAGCAAACTTTAGTAACATCTTTGTCTTTTAACCCTGCTACGTAGACTGCCACGTAGATGGTTTACCGGTATTAATAGGTCAATATATACGGAGTAACCTGCGTAGCCGGTAAGCCAAACTTTGGTAACCTATCTGTTAGGTTTTAAACTTTAGTAACAAAATCGAATTTTTTGGCAAACTTTAGTAACTTTTGTGTATATTTACCCTTCTAATTTTGACTATGTTTGCAGTGATTCTCTTGGTTGTTCAGGTGGCATTCTTTGTATGTGGGAAGCATCGTTTTCAAGAAAGATAACGTCACAGATTCTGATAATTTTATTGCCATTTACGAGACTTGGATTCCATGTAACTCCAAGGTTCTAATCATTAATGTTTATGCTCCTCATCAATTGTCGAGGAAGCAAGTCATTTGGGAATATTTATCGATTATCTTAAATCGTTGGAGGGGTGAGTCTATTCTGATGGGAGACTTCAATGAGGTTAGATCTAACGTTGAAAGAAGAGGCTCTTGTTTTAATCCTTATAGTGTTAGACGGTTTGATCAATTCATCTCCAACTCGGGCTTGGTTGATGTTAAATTGGAAGGTTACACATTCACTTGGTCTCACCCGTCGGCTCTTAAGATGAGTAAACTATATCGATTTCTAGTTTTTTGATTGTATTTTTAATCTTTTCCCTTCTATTACTGTCGTTTGCCTAGACCATCATTTATTGGACCATCGTCCAATTCTTCCATGGGAGATTCATCTAGATTTTGGTCTGACCCCTTTTAGGTTTTTTCATTCCTGGTTTGATTATGTGGGTTTTGATGATATGATTAAGGATGCATGGAAATCTTTTTCACACTATGATGGGAACAAAATGATTCGTTTCAAAAAAAGTTACAGGAGTTAAAGAAAATCATAAGATGTTGGACTTATGATTACCGTAGGAAATCTTTAGGTGCGAAACAAGAACTTGTTACCGAATTGGGTTTGATTGACAGGGAATTGGACTATGGGCTTATCTTTGAGGACTTGGCCCAACGCCGTTTTGATCTGAAGCGTAATCTTTCTACTCTCAACAATATGGAAGTTAAAGACAAGATTCAAAAATCTAAAACTAGTTGGGCTATCGAGGGTGATGAGAACTCGAAGTTTTTTCATGGGGTCATTAAAAAGAAGAGAGCTCAACTTGCCATTCGGGGCATTTTTATTGATGGTGTTTGGATTACGAACCCAGATTTGGTTAAGAATGCTTTTCTAAATCATTTTCAGGATAGATTTAAAGAGCATGATGCATCTAGATTTAGAATTAATTTTCAGTTTCCAAATAAGTTGATGCCTAATCAGGTTAAAGATTTGGAGAGAAGGGTTTCAAGAGATGAGATTCGTACGACAGTTTGGAATTGTGGTGACAATAAAGCTCCGGCCCCGATGGTTACACATTTGAATTCTTTAAAAAATATTGGGAGTTTGTTGGGCCAGATTTTTGTGAGGCGGTAGAATAATTTTTTGATCATGGATCTTTTGCGAAAGGGTGTAACTCATCTCTCATTGCTCTTATTCCTAAGGTGGTCGATCCCAAATTTGTAGGAGATTTTCGTCCGATAAGTCTGATTGGATGCATTTATAAGGTGGTCACTAAGATTCTCGCCAACCGTCTTGTTATAGTGATCACGGATTTAGTCATCGACACTCAATCTGCCTTCTTGAACGGGAGACAAATTTTGGATGGTCCTTTCATCCTAGATGAATTGTTACATTGGTGTAAGAGAAAAAAGAAGCAGGCTATGTTTTTTAAAGTCGATTTTGCTAAGGCGTATGATTCGGTGAGATGAGACTATCTCTTGGACACTCTCGTTGCTTTTAGGTCTGGGTCTACGTGGTGTAGTTGGATTCGTGGAACTTTACTCTCGGCTAAATCATCCATTCTAGTTAATGGAAGTCCCTCTAATGAATTCTCATGCCACCGCGGTCTTAGACAAGGAGATCCCTTAGCCTCGTATCTCTTCATTTTAATTATGGAATCCTTACATCTATCGTTTAGTCGAGTCATCGAGGAAAGGCTGTTCAAGGGTATTCAATTGCCTGGGGCAATCTCGATTTCACATATGTTTTACGCTGATGATGCTATGTTCATTGGCGAATGGTCGAATGACAATCTCAAGCGTATTCTTGACACCCTTAATTGTTCTTTTATGCTTCAGTTTAAAAATAAACATCCATAAATGTCAGATTTTGGGTATTGGTGTTCCTAATAATCTAATGGATCAGGCGGCAGCTTCCATAGGTTGCTCCGTCATGCAGCATCAGTTTAATTATCTTAGTGTGCCCGTGGGAGGCTGTATGTCTCGTCTTAAGGCGTGGTAGAACACTATTATCCAGATTAGAGCTAGATTATCTAAATGGAAGATGAAAACCTTGTGTATAGAAGGTCGACCAACCCTTTTGAAGTCAGTCCTTTTTGCATCTCCGATATGTACCATGTCTATTTACAAAGCACCGCTCAGAGTACCAAAAAACCATGGAGTCTATTCAGAGTTGTTTTTTTAATGGTATTCATCAATCGGAGCATAAAATTACATGGGTTGCTTGGAATAAGGTTCTCGCTTCCAAGGAAAATGGAGGGCTTGGAGTTTCTAGTTACTTTGCTCTTAATCGGGCGCTTCTGATAAAGTGGGTGTGGCACTTTGTTTCTCATGATGGATCACTTTGGAGTCGGGTTATAAGTGCTCTATATGGGTCTGAGATTAATTCTCATCATATTAACGTTTCTTTTAACTGGTGCAATATTATGAAGGAGGTCTACTCTTTGCGCGATAAAGGTTTCGATGTGTGGTCTCATTGTAGAATTCGGGTTGGTAATGGTTGTGATACGCAATTCTGGCATGATCAATGGATTGGTGAAACGCCTCTTCGCACTAAGTTTCCTAGATTGTTTGCTCTGGAACTTGATAGGGAAGTTTCTATGGCGGCTAAATTTCATGCATGATTTCCTCAGTCCTTGAGCAGAGTTATTCGGGGAGGTGTTGAACGTTCTCAGTTGGAGGAGGTTCGTGTTTTACTGGACTCAGTTGTGCTTTCTTCTTCTGGTGATCGCTGGATTTGTGATTTAAGTGGTGACGGTGAGTTCAAAGTCAAGGACGTTCACAACTGTATTGACGCTATTTGTTTGCATGGTCATGCTGAGTCAACTCGATGGGTAAGATACATTCCGATAAAGGTAAAAAAATTGTTTGGAGAGCCCGTAGGGATTGCCTGCCTACGAGATCTAATCTGGTTCTTCGAGGGGTTGATGTAGATTCGGTTGTTTGCCCGATTTGTCAGAACTCTGTCGAGGATGTTCAACATCTCTTCTTCAATTGTGAGACTGCGATCCAGATTTACAGACGCATCTTCCACTGGTGGGATCTGGAGGTTCATAATTAGTCTTCGTTGGTTGAGTGGCAGACTTGGTTTTCTTCTATTAGACTTTCGTCCAAGCTTAAAGTTATGTTGTAAGGCATTTTTTATGTGGCTTAGTGGTTCACATGGCGATTCAGAAACAAAATGATCCATGACGACTCTCCTCCAAGACGTTCTCTTATTTTTGACGATATTGTTCTTAATGTTTTTCAGTGGTGTTCTAATCGTTGTCATAGGCGTTTTCCCTGGGTGGATTGGTTGAAAACCCCCCATTTACTTTCTTCGTAATTGTTTTTTCTTTCTAGCTCCTTGTTAGTTTAATATATTGTCGTTCTGAAAAATGTTTTCTTTTAGAGCATAGGGTGTGGTTTGGTGTTGTAGTGTGGTGTTATGGAAAAAGTGAGTGCTACGTCAGCATCTCGCTCCATAACACCAGAATCTCCATAACGGCACAAAAGTAGCTCCTTGGTTAACACCAGATTTATGGTGTTATAGTGTTCACACTTTTAATTAAAAAAAATTTAAAAAACACAGCGCAAGCTTATAACGCGAGCCACGGTACATTTCTCGCGTCGTGGGCTCGCGTTATACCCATCATTTTGGGCTGGCAAATACGGCGCGAGAGCCCAAAACGCGAGTTGCAGTATGGTGTGTAGCATTATAGATGTGGCGTTATGGCCATGGCTTGAGCCATGGTTTACCATAACCTTGGTTCTTATAATGTGTTTATTATTAGGGAAAATAGATAAATAAGTTACTAAAGTTTACTTAAATGCTCACCTAAGTTACTAAAGTATTTTTTGTTACAAATGAGTTACTTATGTTTAGTTTACCTGTTATTTAAGTTACTCTTTTGGTTGCAACCTTTTGTTACCGGTAACTAGGTGACGTGGCATAATATTAATAGGTTAATACACAAAAACGTTACCAAAGTTTGCCAAAATGTTCACCTGCGTCACTAAAGTTTTTTTTCGTTACAAATAGGTTACTAAAGTTAAGGTAACAGGTTAAATAAGTTATCATGTATGTTTTAACCCTTTGTACTAGGTAAGTGCCAACGTGGAATTACTTATTTTTTATTTGTTTAAAGAGTAAATTATCTTTTATTTTTAAATTATGTGTATCCTAATAACGCATGATTCAAGAAAAATGATCGTAGCAAACCAATTGCTCCTAAGCTATCTTCAAATTCTTTCATTTTTACTTTTTCACTAAGACATGATGAGCAACTATCTCGATTGGGTTGACGGCGGAAGAAGGGTGAGTGTGTGTCGAATGAATGGGTGACGGTGGTTATAATGGTGGATTGGTTACGATGGCTGGAGGTTGTGGTGGCTGGCGAGAGTGACATCAATCTTTTTTCAGTGGTAGCGTTTTTTTCTATAGATTCGGTGGTGGTCGGAACTAGTGGTGGTGGCTGTTGTAATGATGAACGAACATTGAGAAATCAGCAACATTCTTGTTTGAGGTGGGACCTACAAAGTGTTGACGTGACCATAACAACAGGTTACCAACAGGTTGCCCACTTCCGGAGTAACTTAATTGTAACTTTTTAAAACTTCAGTAACTCATATAATTAACCCGTATACTTGAGTAACCACGTTGTAACCAAAAATACTTTAGTACTTTAGATAAACATTTAAACAAATTTTAATAACTTATTTGTCTATTTTCCTTTATTATTATTATTATGGTCTTTAATATTTACACCGAACATGTTTTGTTTATTATTTTGTTAATAGCAATTAATATGATATCAACATCTTCAACTGGAGGTATCTGTCAAATTACGTACTTTCTTTTGTCCTATAATCTCTATCTCCACTACTTATAAAGGAAAAATCTCAAAATCTTGAGGCCCGTTTGGTTTGTTGAATGTTTTTAATGTAATTGTAATTTAT
Source organism: Glebionis coronaria (assembly GCA_025667525.1). Lineage (NCBI taxonomy): Eukaryota > Viridiplantae > Streptophyta > Magnoliopsida > Asterales > Asteraceae > Glebionis > Glebionis coronaria. Next base: position 165,644,127 of record CM046878.1, on the reverse strand, counting down.
AAATGAAATTATAATGTGAAGGAATTGTAATTTGATTTTTTTAAATATATAATGTGTTTGGTTAGGATGATGTAATGTAATTAATTACATTTATTTAATAATTTTGTTTTGTTTGGAAATTGTAATATTAAATTTATAAAATTAATCATTGAATTTACAAAAGTAAAGATAGATGAAGAGTAAAGTGGGGGTTATTTATATAATTTGATGTTAATTCCTTTGTAATGTGTAAGGTTCTTCCACTAATGTCATGTAGAGATGCAAATTATAACCGGATTTTTGGAAATCCGGTTCAAAAATCCGAACCGGTTTTTTCAAAATCCGGTCCGGTTTTTTCTATCCGAACCGGTTAGACCGGATATTAAGATTTTAGGAAAATCGGATAAAAACCGGATAAATTACCGGATTTATCCGGTTTTTTAAAAAACCGGATTTAACCGGTTTTTATTTTTTTTTATTTTTTTTTATTACTAATATTTGATATAGAGACCGGTTAAAACCGGTTAAAAAACCGGTGTTTATAAATCTGGGCTTTTCTTTTTGGTTTCGGCTTTTGTTGGTTTTTTTTTATTTTTGTGATTTCCTTGGGCTTTTGTTGGTTTTTATTTTTATTGTTTGAACTTTTTATAAAATATAAAAATATTATGTGTATAATTTATTTGAGCTTTTAAGTGAAAATATTAAAAATAATAGTTTTAAGAAAATAGTTTTTTTTTATTAACAACTTTATTAAATAAATGACGAAGTTTTAAATTTCGAAAAAAAGTGATAATGTAAAAAATTGATAACGAACATTTTAAACCGAAAATCCCTGGATCCGAAGATTTTTAACCGAAAAACTGATCCCAAAAAAAATCCGATAACGAAAATTTTATCCGAAAAAAATCCGATACAAACATTTTTATCCGAAAAAACCGATTCCGAAAAATCCGATCCGATCCGAATCCGGATTTTTGAAAATCCAGTGTTTTCAAATCCGGATTTTTAAAATCCGAATCCGATTTTATCCGATTTTTTTGCACCTCTAATGTCATGTAATTGAGATTACATTAAAAATGTGAGCCCAATGTAATTGAAAGAATTAAACTTACATATATTATCCAATCAAACAACATATGTAATGGAATTTGAGTTACAATTACATTACATTACATCTAATTCGGTGAACCAAACGGGCCCTGAATGTTAAAAAATGACTTAATTATGGAATTGTTGAAAAATTAAATGCATAAAAGTTGGATATTAATTATGGAATTGTTGAAAAAAAAATTGAACAAATGTTGAAAAATTAAATACACATAAGTTGGATAAAATAAGAAATGTTGAAAAATTAAACCATAAACAATTGCATAAGTTACCTGGTCACGGATTCCACAACCGGGTTAATTCGATCGAGTAACTTTATCACGGGTTCCTCCACGGAGTCATCGGGTCACGGATCGACCATCGGACCAACCCGATTGAGTCACCGGGTAACGGGTTCGGCCATCGGGCCAATCTTTTCGAGTCACGGGTTCGACCATCGTGTTAACCCGATCGAGTCACCAGGTAACGGGTTCGACAACCAGGTCAATCATGTCGAGCCACCGGGTCACTGGCTTCGACCACCGGGTCAATCCTATCGAGTCACCGGGTCACGGGTTCAACCACCGGGACACGGGTTCGACCACCGAGTCAACCCGATCGAGTCAATGGGAACGGGCTCGCCTACCGGTTCAACCCGGACGAGTCACCGGGTTACCGATTCGACCATCGGGTCAATTAATAAATCATTAACTATCTATCGCTAGGCAATTATTGGGTCACGAGTTCGACCATCGAATCAATTAGCATATCATTAATTATATGTCTTTAGGTAATTCCGCTGCTATGCGCGGGTAATTGTCTAGTTATAATATATTGATAAAAAACACGTAGTTTAATAAAACTATCATTTTTTTTGTTTTTTTTTTACTTTTTACATAAAGACAATTTTATCATTAACCAATTAAATTACAACTTCTTTATTATTTGTAACAATAGATTCAAGTGAAGGTGATATGTAAACTTAATTTACATTTGTATATCTATTTTTAAAAGTGAACTATTAATTTAGGACGTTCGAAAATAGTAACATGAACTACAATTATGAGACGTAGGTAATACTAATATTAGAGTATGTCTATTTGACTCTGGTTATGGGTAACATAAGTTCATAACCAATGTATTTCTACCCTCAAAAAAATTTAAACACACAAAGGTTTTGTGGTACATCCCCTATTATTTACATAAGGGGTAGACTCATGGACCATGGTCTGGCCATATAGATAGGGGTCATAGAGGCAACATGTTCACTCAACTCGCCTAAAATTAGGCCAATCTTGATTATGTTTTATCTAATAAGTATTGGTGGATGATCAACACCAGATTAATTCTGAAATGGGCACGCCAACCTCTTCCAACTTTAAAAGGTTTGAGTTCAAGCCTGACGGATTAGTTGACCAAACGGTAAGACGCCATAATTAAACAAGACGAACAATATGTCAGATTTTTGGTTATAACTGAAACCGTATAATCTCCATCATCCAACCTGTTTGGTCCTCTTATTATGCCACCTACAAATCCAATGGAAATAAAAGTAAAAGTGCTTAAACCATAAATGTTGCCAAATCCAAGTACATGATACCTAAAAGACACTTTCACGTTGTGTTGAAAAGTTCCTCGCGTATCTAACAAGAACATGGATGAATTATTTTAGAAGGCTTTGCGTATTTAACAAGAACATGGAAGGATCGTTTTGATAAGGCCTTGCGTAACGAACAAGAACATGAATGTTTTGTTTCAGAAAGCCTTGCGTGTTTAACAAGGATTTATCTGTATTAGATCATATATGTAAAACTAAAGAAACATATCTGCAATGAAAACATATGCACTGTTGGCAAGTTGCAGACAGTGTAGGCATAAAACATCATCACACTTATTCAAACAAGTACATGAAAAGGAAAGGAAAACAAAGGTGATTGCCCAAAACTTGTTTAGACATTTTAAAGACGCCGCCATATTTGCCATCTATGCTAACTATGTAAATGGTAGACACAGGAAACAATTCAAGGAAGAGAAAAACCTTGACATTACTATACTGACTTGTACCTTTCTCAAATAAAAGTATAGTATGCCAGCCATCTGCTATTAATGATTTGAACTTTACGACAAAAATCAAGGGCAAGCATCAACGATACATAGAGCAACATCAGATTGACTTGTACCTCGCACAATAATAGCTATACATGTCAATATTTGTCGGCTTCATATAAAGGACAAACCAAATCATAAGCCAAGTGAAAAACAATACCACTCGGCTAGAATTCCAAGTGTTCATCTACTTAAATTACCATTTGAAATGATTTAAAACATTCTCTGAATTTCCACAACTAGAATGATTAAATAAAGTGTCAAATTCATGTCCAAACTAAACTACAGGCAATACAGGTGCTAATAATATACCTATTTTTCGAAAACTTCCAAGATCACCTGTGCTAAAATGCTACATGCCCCATATACCACGAGCAGTTGCTACTTTGCTGTTGGGCTTTGTCGTTAGTTCATACAAAATCCTAGCAAATGTATCACAATGTTTTCCGTCAGAGAAGAGTATTTCCGCAAATGCGTTCTCATAGGCTAGGAGGTGAGGCCTGTTTTGTGGCTCTGAGACTAGGCTCTCTATTATAATTGCTGCTTTTCTACAAACTTCTGGTACTGGATGTGGTGCCCTTATGACTTTGAGCAACCTATCAATCGCCCTGCCCATTTCAGATAAAAGCATAAGGTGAGTTTCACTGACTAAAAGATATAACCATACTAATAAGTAGGACAGTTTTCAAGTAATTTTCAGTTTTTACTACATTATTATTCCTCTCTTGATATAGTAGTAACTTTTAATTTAGAGAGAATTGCAAAAATGGTCCTTGTGGTTTGGCCAAATTGCACGTTTCGAAATTGCAAAAACAGTCCGTTTGGGAAAACTTGGAGTTCATTTTGGTCCTTTTGTAAATTGAAATGACCAAAATAACCTCGTCCGTACAAAAAATTGAAGCATGTAGACGAGGGTATTTTAGTCATTTCAATATACAAAAGGACCAAAATGAACTTCAAGGTTTCCGACACAGACTGTTTTTGCAATTTCGAAACTCGACGGACCAAACGTGCAATTTGGCCAAACCACAAGGACCATTTTTGCAATTCTCTCTTTAACTTATAGTAAATTCCACAAAGAGACAACTGTTGGTTTGCTAAAACACCCATGTTAACATTAAATTAACAAGATAATGTGTTTGTGCTTGGCCTCAAAAGTCTAATGTGTCCTTAATGTTATAGGATAGTAGACACATCACACATCCCCAGTGACCATTAAATTCTCATAACTCATCTGCATCTTATTTTCAAGTGAAACCAGAATAAAAGAAAAAGGTCCCCCTACAAAACCAAACACGTCCGTAGTTGTAGCTGACTAATGCATGTGAGAAATGATGAATTTGGCTCTGGCATGTTCTTTGTATTTTGTAGTATGATACTAGTATGAAATAAATGTGGGGCCAACATCCTAAAATGTATCTCACCCCTTTAAACGTAACAGTATAACCTTGTGTTTATAAAAGTTTGCAATTTCATGCCTTGTGTAGAAAACTAATTAATTATAGCAGTTATTTTTGTTTAGATTAAATGATATTAAAAAAAACTCACCATCGTTCACTTGCAAGCTTTAATCGGCAGTCCATGTTGACTTCTACAAGGTTATAAAGTGCCCCCACGGCTGCAGCTTGTGCGTCCACGATTGGGAAGCTCAAAAGATCAACCAATCGCTTGTAGATCTGTGAGCCACACTAAATATTTAAGATGGAAAGTACTGAAAAGAAAAAACAAGAATAGATGTGATATAAAGTGACAATAAACCTGTGGAGCAGAGGGAAGAAGAAAAGGTTCATTGTCTGGGTTTATTATCACACGTCCAATTAACTCTGCGGCCGCACAATGCCAACCTTTGACAGAAGATCCCAATATTCCCATGATGGCTTGAACAGCTCGCTTTTCTCTTTTATAGTATATACACGATAATTAATAAGAATGAGTCATATTTTATAGAATTATAGTTGCATGTTTATACCAATTATAGCAAAAGAAAGATATCGGTTCTTACGTTATTTTGATGTAAGAAGGCTTGTTTGAGCTAAAGATTCTAAGGTCAAGCAGTGGAGCCAAATTGACAATTGTCTCCAGACAGTTTGTTACAAGTTCCTCATCCTCTGTCAACAAGAAAGATGCATTATTAGCCGGAAACATAAACAAATAACTTTTTTGCTCAATCAACTGAAGTCATATATAAGTAGAGTACAAGAAGAAAAAAACTGAGTATAAACCGAGTAAACAAGTATGCAACCAAAACACTGTGGTTGCCATCTGCGTATGTAATGCACGAGCAGCTGACTACTGCTAAGTAAGTAATGAGAATTACAAGAAAGCTAAAATAATGAGACCTTTTACGTTAAAAAGTCATCAAGTGCTAAAAGCTTGTAACTGTCAACTAAATTCTAATAATAAACAACTTTATGGAAGTGAAGGCCAGAAATAGTGAACTCTGATCATATGATGAAGCATAATAATTACATATGTGTGCCAACAGAAACTAAGCACTCTTCTAGGACACAAAAATTACATAGGAAGCACGATCTGCACTATTCTTTGATGTAGGGACAACACATGCAAGTGGCAAGAAAAAACCTGTAACCCTAATGAGTCATTATAAGCAACATGCATAGAATGCCTTAATATCAATAACACTGCATCCATGGGAACCTCAAGAAACATAAAATTACATCTCAGTGAGCAGAACATACCCTAACAGAATACATGATTTGCTTCACCTACCCCTTAATCGTCACTAAGATCACCATGATCCAAGTAGTTTACACTCGGTTTGAAGAGTTAACCATGGTCACACACAACCACCTCGGAGGTAAAGAAAGATGCTCTTACGAAAAGTCACCTAATCCCCAAAAAAGTATCCTAGATTACCCAAATCATTCATATTAAATAATCTATTAGTACTTCTGCATATCAGCCTTAATGCGTGGTCGCATCCTACAGATACATCATTCCTCAAAGTAGATGAGCAATAACTGTCCGTATTGGTACCAAGGCACTACTGAAAGCAAAAAAAAAAAAAAAAAAAAAAAAAAAAAAAAAAAGTGAAAAGGATATGTAAGTGGTGAAAGCGAGGTGCCTAATCCATGGGTTAAGGGGATAACTGAGTGAAAAGTGAAGAGTGAGAAAAAGAAACTTAATGGTTGATACAGGTTTAATGGTATCAGTCTATGACCAAGTCTAGCGACCTTTGCACATAGACAGTGGAATAACTAACATATCAAGTGTAGTAGGTGTAGAGTCTATGTTTGGGTCCCCATAATAGATAGCGATACCGAATTAGTAGGATTAGTATCAGTCTGATTTTTCCTTCCAACCATAAACATGGAAGGAATGGCATATTATGATATAACAGGGTTGAGAGTAACAGCCTAGGCAGAAGGTATCACAACCAATACTTGAGAAAAGTGAAACTCAATGGAGTGGAAGAAGAAGGTAAGGCCTTCATTTGAGGCTTCTTTCCTACTCTTAGAGCCTTTATCTTTCTTCCATTCTTTTTTTTGTTCAATAGAATGCTAAAAGCAAATTGATAAATTTTGATATTCATCTAAAAAAGAGTTGCGTACAGCACTAAACCATGGGTTCGTTCTATATCAATAATGCTAACTCATCATATTTAAAAACAAATTCATGATCCATTTGTTTTACTTATTAGCACAAATCTATAGCTTCATTGACGATTTGACGGAATCATGTATGCTTACGCTACTTCGAACATATTCACAGTTATTCTGAAGAAAGTTATGACATAGTACGAATGGATACATTTGACAGGAATAAGTTCCATTATAAAACGGAAATCATGGTTGGAAGCTATGCTGAAAGCCATATAGCAGTAACAGTCTGTGTTTTAAGATACTATCACTCTTCCCGATTTTCTACAGCATATAATTGGTTGATCTGGAATCCCTTATTTCTGGAGAGACGGGGTTATTTAGGTTATCTATTTATGAAGCATGGTAATACAGATTAAAAGATTATTAATAGATAAATGCATTGTTTTCTTTTTACATGTTAGTATTTGGTAAGAAACATGTAGCATTTTTTCATCTCACCTGTAACATGGTCCTCCATGCACTGGAAGACTGTTTCCAAGCAATGGCGATGCTGGCCCATGATGACTTCATTTTCTGGCATAAAAGAGAAATTGCGGAGAATATTTGATGCAGCAACAGCACACTGCTGCCTTTCTGCCCGCCCCTCGTCATCAAGATTAAATAGACCATCCTCAGCAAGCCACCATTCTGAAGGCTGAGATTTGGCTGTTTTTTTCTGCACATACGCATCTGTTGCAGAAGCAGATCCTTTACTGCCATAAGAAGAGCAAAATTAATAGTTGCACAAAAACCATTCTGCTTCAAAATTTTAGCATATGACGAAAGATAAGATTGCTACATATAACTTACTTTGGATGGGAGACGTCATTAGAACCTGATGCTTTGTACTCATTTCCAAAACCAGTAACAGTTGCGTTAACACCTATTGACCTTATTCTTGGCGTCTTTAAGAGCTCTTTCGGAAGAGATATATCACGCCAGTCATCTATCTGTCCTTATTGTGCATGCAAAATATATATGAATATTAGTAGCTCTCTCACGATATAAAATTAAATATGATTAACACAAGCTCATGTGAGAGTGGTTACATACAACTTGGAGAAGAGCATCAAGCAATCCAGGAATCTTCGCTAGTGGAATTGCATCTTTGCGCACGTCTTCTTTCTCTTTGAAAGATAGTAACGTTAGTGTATTTAGTGCCCACGTCAGCTCACTCTTTAATCCACTTTGAAGAGCAAAAACCAGCCTTTTATTGTTTTGATCTGCGCACGATGGGAAAAATGCATCGAATCTCAGAGATGTCATGATGAATCAAATAATGTGAAAGGAAACATTGTACATATACAATAAGCTACTTCTTCCCAGGTTAAAATTCTCCTCCAAAAAAGCATGGCATTAACATTTGTTCAACAAGAGTTAGTGTTTAAGAAAATTATACATCAATTGTATTTTTTTGAGTGCAAGTTCATACAAGTACTAGGGTATGTACGTCCATGTTAGTTTCCAGCAAAGATAAATCTATCCGGGCATATTAGAATTTTTACTGAGGATACAACTGCAAACTAATAGGTATAGTGATGAAGCATACTACTAAAGCCAAAGATGGCCAAAAAATGCAGAACCAATGGATTTGACATCCTTATCTATATAAGATATCAGGATACGAAAATTTGTTACAGTACTATATTTACTCAACTTTACAGGTTTGATGTTCTATACGAAATGCCTGCATCACTATCTATTGTGTTCATGTGATCCCAAATGGCAAGCCCAGTTAACTTGTAAGTTCTAACCACTTCCTATCAGTTTTGGCAATTATCTCATATCAAGCATGCCATACACCATTACTCATAATCAGATTACATTAGAAAACAATAGGTCGAGAGAAATAGGAAGTGAACAGGCAGGCAAACGAACACAATACTGTTAAAAAGAACAATCAGCAAACAACTGCGTCAAGAAAAACTAATGGAAAGAAGGTGTTGAAGACCAGAACAAATTTACATCGACTTGGTAAGATCATACATAAAATTCTATTTAACTTTACAATAGGAGGTGCTGTAAAAGAAGACGAACCCCATAGTTTCTATTGGGAGCTATAAACTTGTAACTTGTGAGCTTTAAACTTGTAACTTGAATGCCATGTAATATCTTGACAACGAATATACTATGCTGACATGTCATTTAAGTTGAATCTTTACCATAGATGGAGCTGTGTATTAATAATATTATTGTTGAAATATGGCATGGCCGACAATGAGTTTGAGTTTACAAACAACAGAGCTTCTGGACTTCTTAAGTCCAATAAACTTGGGTTTAAGACCAGACAACACTTTGTGGTATCTAATTGTTTTTTTTTTTTTTTGTTCTCTTCTTAATATTTAGGACTTCAGAAATAGTGTTTGGGTATGCAATAAACTCGTTAACGGAAAAAACAATACTTTATTGAAAACATAGAATAAATCAGTACTAGAGGCTTTTAAAGGTTATTTATATGATGGTAAAAGAACAGTTTTAGGTCTCTTAGATAAGCAGAAGCAGTTAGTATAGCACAAAACCAAATTCGCTTTTTAGGTTCGACTTCTCTCGAGTGTGTTGCAAAACAACGATTACAAGGCCAGCCGGCCAGGTAATCAGGGATTACTCACTAAAAGGTCAATGACTAATTACTCAAAAAAACTCGGGCAAAACTCAGTTCAAAGTATTTTAACATTTCCATAATCCTATGAACAATTATATCTTGGTACCAACATGTCATACATCCGATTAATCCCCGCCTAGTAGGCCAATTACAAGCTACAAGGTAGTCTAACCTTTGGTTTTATTTTTGTTTGTTTGCTTCTGCTTTTGTTGTTAATCTCCACTTGTTGTCGGATGTCATTTTTTTTTTTAGCTTAGTATACTTTCGCGATTTAGTCAGATAGCGAGGGAGTATTAAATTAGAGATTAGGGTTTCATTATCGTATGAGTAAAACATATACTACTGTATGATTTAACAATATATCCGAATTTAGTTAGGGTTTATAAAAAAACAGACCGGAGAAAGTGGAGTGAACTTGAAGAGAAGGGCCAAGGATGGAAGCGGGGTTGATGTCAGCCATAGCAGCAACAGCCATATTGTGTTGTGTGCTGCCTTGTGGTCGTCCTCTTTTCCCAGCCGATGCTCCGCTCGCTTTACTGCTCGCCTCTCGTTTCTGCATCTTCTCTTTAAATGTTAGTTAGACACTGGCGGTGGTACTGGTGGATCTTTCCGATTTCCCTTTTTTCAAGTAATAAGTTTTCTACTTTTTCTTTTTTTACAACTTATATCCCTTATCTTACAAATACTTTTTTTTATCTTCATAAATTTTGTTTTCGACTCGACATTGTAAGCCGATAATACATGACAATTGCTTTTTTTAATAGTTTGGAGTCAGCGTGGATGAATTTTCGTAATCACACGACGATTACTTTTCCCCACCTTGGAATCGAATATTTTATCTTTATTTTGAAATACTGATATTCTTACCGTTGGTAACACTAGATTGATGGTCAACTTGCGTATCACTAAACTAAAACCGTAAATAAACACTCTTTATTTATTAGGTAAAAAAGGTAAATCGATAAACATGGCCTAATATAGCCTAATGGCATTGTTGGTAATACAAACAAACGAAGAAAAAAAAGCTTAATTCGAACAAATGAAACGGGAGTTTTATTTAAATACTAAACCAAATTACAAAGTTAATACCAAAAGTATTAATAAAAAATTAATTCTATATATACAAAGAAAATTAATGTAATTAGCCTTTATATATCTATCTATTACCTTTATATAGCAGGGTTCTCTCCTAAAAAAACTCTGCCAAAATAGCTAATCAATTGCCACGTGTAATCATGAATTTTAACCATTGTCGGATTGAAAGCTTCTAATAACCAGTTCTTTGTTACTTCCTTTATCACTTTTTTTTCTCAGTTCATTTTAAACTATTTCTTTTCATCCAATACCAGATAAAATCATACACGCTACAAAACTAATCAAAATCAAAACCAATTAAAGGTAGTAGATCCATAACCTTTTATGGATTTAGTGGAATCCAGATCTACATATCATTTGTTAAAAAAAACTATCAAATCCCTGATTCATACATCAACCAAACAACCGATTACATACATGGTTTCACGTGTATCTTGTGAATCAATTCATGTTGAAAGTATTTCAGATAGTGTAGATATGTGTCTAAACCATCGAGTATCTTTTTTATATGTTGAAACTACTTCGGATCTTGTGAATCAAATCAGGTATACATATCTTTTTAATTTTGTTTTGTAGAGATTAAATTGATACATCAAACAAACCATCGATTTGATCTGAATCAATGGTTTCCCATCGATGTTTTTCACCATTTAATTGTGAAACGACGGATGATAGTGTATATATGTTTCTAAACCATCGATTAGCTACAAATCAATGGTTCCCATCTTGCAAAATCAGGTATATATTTTGTTTTAATTTCTTAATTTTAATTCGTTGTTGATTTGTTTGAATTATTAATTTTTGTTTATAGTTATTTGGAAGTTTGATAAGAAATTGATGATATTTAGATGTTTATCTGGTGCATCGATATACTGTATGGTTTTCGTTTGGTTGTTAATATTTGTGTTTGTCATTTGTAATATATTGTCCAGAACTAGAGTTAATTGAAAGAACTTCATTACAATTTGCATATAGCGAGGATCTTACGAGTGAGTGGAGAGCCGCAAAAAGGATTAAGAAACGCAAGCTTGAAAGGCATTCTAACGTTCCTTTATTGATCCATTGTATGAGGACTAAAGGTGTTGCATCAAGTATAGTCGTGATTCAAGGTAAAGTATTCTTTTGTGATCGCATTAGATTTCTTTCAATATGGATTTTCCAAAATTAACATGTGTATCTAACTTTTTGTTTTATTCTTATGACCCATTGATATAGGTCTGCCTCTTCTTATAATTCCATAGTGAATCAAAGATAAGCTGAAAATCAAGTTACAAGTGATGGTGAAGCACGTCTAACAATGTATAAGTAAAAAGGTGTGATCTGGATTATGGTTCGGGATCGTCTTAGGTATATGTTGCAACAAGTTAACAACCTGTCGATGTCCATCCGGAACAAAATCATTGTTTTGCTACTATGTTCAAACTTGATAAGGACTGAAAATGTGGAATCAATCAACGCTCAGGTTCAGGTTGCATATGATTTTTACACCATTTATCTCATCTCACTGTATCTAGGTTATATATTTTCAGAATTAGACGTTGTGTTTCATTTTTGCTCTTTTTTTAGTAAATTATATGCAAGTGCGTCGTCTCCTTACATTGATTTGTGTGACTGTAGTTAGGCATGTGAGCACTGAAAATATAACAATAATGCACTGACGTTTCAAATTTTCTTTGTGTTTTAGGTGTACACAAAAGTTAAAATTTTGTCCATGTATTACTTAACGTAACTCTGCTACGTGGTTTGATAAAAATGATCATAATAATGCAGACTGGGATTGTGATCTTTATTTATTCATACTTTGAGTTTTTTTGTGTGCAAAACTTCTTGAAGTCAGAAGATGCATCCATATGTCTCCTTGGAGAGTGGGATTTCTATTCTACAAGGTATCTATTGTACACTAAGAGAGCACACATCTATCACATATACAAGGTAAATTAAGCTCTTGTGATTGTTTATCTGTAGTAAGAAGCTTGATACATGTTATTTGTACATGCAAAGTAGTTATTTGAAGAATAAGGATTATTGTATAATAAAATTCAAGCAAAGTGCAATTAGTACAATTTGTCGTAGTAATATTTTTGTCCTTTTACTCCTAACTAATAATTTTTTTGACTTTTGTAACAATAATTCCAATTTTAATAATACTATCCTCTTTAGAGACGGGGAAAGAATTTTGGGAGTTGAAAATAGTGAGATAACAATAATTTTGGTACTGCACGAGCATTTGATAATTTGTTAGTAAAATAAGTTGCTTTTTAATAGAAGTTACAAACATCTTATTCGTTTTAGCCGAACCGTGTCTATGATTATGAAGGTTTAAAATTATTATAATCATCTTGGAAAATAATGTGAAGTAGATAAATGTGAAATTCACTCTATAGGGAATGGTCATTTTTTAAAACGAAAATTCAAATATCTCCTTATTGCAAGTGTTGGTTTTTTTATGCTTGGAGTTATAGCATTTACTAATGCAGTTATGTTACATCGTCGTTGCCATGAGAGTTGTTTTAAATCCATAACTTATGAGGATATTAAGTTTAATGAGTCTAATTTGGTGTCCTTATTGTTATAAGGTGGTGTTTGGGATTGCGTATGCAAAATGGCAATCTACTAAAAGGAAGTCTTAACCCGAATGTTTTCTTGTGATGGCATATTTATGACATATTTATTTGATTATGTTTTTTTAATATCTACATTTTCTCACGTTAATATATGGGAACATTGTAGGAATTTTATCTAAGATCCTCGCCCACTGAGCTAAAGAGCTACAGTTGTTATGCAAAGATAGAGAACAGAAGGTTTGGGATTGTTAAGTTTTGTGTATTCTAGTTTGTCCGTTTTATCACTTACTCAAACTATAACTTATATGTTTCGGTCTCTCGCAATCAATACAGGCCATGAAGAAAAATTGTGTGGTAACTGCTCTAAATGGTGTTTATTTCCTCAGTGTCACGTTATCAATCCATTATTGTGTATGATTATTTGTAACTTTTTATGTTTTTATGCATTTTTGATGATTTTGTATCGTCTTATAGTTTCCTAATGATGAGATGGCATTTATACATTATCTCATCGTTCTTTTCAGGCTTTAAATGCATAAAATGTTATAAAAATACCATATTGTTGGTCCCTAGTAATTCGATATTACTTATTATCTTAAGTAATAACTATTACTTTGACTCAAGTGTATTGTTTTAACATAAGATAAGAACTATGAAAGATTAAAACAACAATACCAATATACTTTTCAACGTATAGACTTTTATTAGAATCAAATAAAGAATCTATAACCCACTTTGTTTGCGGAATAACAAAGTGGTTGAATGACAATGGGGTTTGATCTCCTCTACTTAAACGTTTAACCAAAGTTAAACTTTAAGCTCCAATCTAAACGTTTATATGCAACTCTGGCTATATGGTTTAGTTGGTATCGAGAGAGAAAGGTTTTATAGAGTTTAAGCTCTTGTATTGGTTGCCTTTCTCTCCCAATGTACACTCCTTTATATAGGCAGTGTAAATTAGGGTTTGCATTTGCATGTACCAATGCATCAGTTTATCCAGTGGGTGGTTGATACCCATGATGGATAAACAGTACAAAGTACTTAATAAACTATTCTAGGAAAGATAAAGGTTGTACTTATATCTAAGTATACAAGCAACCTACTTTGACTTAAAGTTATCTTTTCCCGCCTAATGCAAACCATCAGAATACTGAATATTTCTTCAGTATCCTAGAGGAGATCGACATCATTCAGTTTGGTATTGTCAAGCTAAACTGAACTGAAAGCCCTTCTTCAGTCCTTGTTCTTCAGCAACTAGACCACCTAGTATTTGAAGTGAAGACTCCTTTGTCTTCTAAGTTTACTGGAAGGGGAGTGTTGAACTTTCTTCATCTTTAAAGTCTTCAGTAGGAACTTTGTTCCTCTGGTCATCCATCAGCAGACTGGCCTTACTGCTGAGCATGAAACACTTAGGGGGATTTTATATTCAAATCCTAGAGTTGCTTCTGGGTCAGTAAATACTGACCCAACAATCTCCCCCTATTTAGATATACAAATAGCCTAAGTCTAATGTCAGTAGTAAGTGAGCATAACAACTTCTTCTTACTTGCACTGAACAATTAATAACTTATAAACATCAGATAATCATTTGTTCAACAACATTACAAATTACAACAAACATTATTACAAATGATTATTCACTTCTTCTTAGGCCTAAGTTCTTCAATGATGGAAGTCTGAGTTAATGGATCTGAGTTTCTGTGGTCCAATATAGCAAGCAAGCACATGCTGAAGGTTTTAGCAGCATCAGTAAGTCCTGGACCACCATGAAGAGAGTAAAAGATCCTTTGAACATTCAAGAGAAGTTCATTGTTCATTTCATCAAGATCACTTATGCCCACAAAGTCTTGACGTTCTTGATAATTGAACATAATCATTCCTAGTTCTGGTTCGTCCAGTACATGACCAGGGAGATGATTTTGAAACTGAACAAGGCCTTTATATTTCTTTGTAGTGACAAAGATGTCACCAACTTCAGGTTGTATCAGATTTGCCCTTTTGTTCAGCTCCAGAATTGGATCTTGATCTTTCAGAGAAGCTTGAGTGTTGATGTTCAGAATTTCACCTAGTCTTTCATGATTTCTCATATAGTGCTCGATTCTAGTGTGAACTTCATCCCATCTTTTGGATTTCCTTTTCTCAATTATCACACTCATTTCCATCCCTTCAGTATAAGAAAGTTCTTTTCCTTGAAAGTTTTCAAGTATCTCATCAGTTCCAGCACCTCTATAGAACTTGATATGGATGTCACCTTTGTTGGTCAACATATCAACATTGGTGATTGGTGAGATGTTTCTTCTGTTGAGTCTTGTTATACAAAACTTTTCATATAACACTTTCTTCTTGAAGACACTTTCTATTTCAACTCTTCCAATTTGCTCATACAAGCTTAGCTTCAGATCTCTTAGCTTTTCTTCTTGCTGAAGCTTGTATATCTTGTCAAGTTCTTCCTGAGTGGCCACTCCAGCGCTGATCAACTGATCATTTAGAGTAAGATGTTTGTTTTTGGGTGAACCTTGCAGATCATCATCTTTGGCTGATGACTCCCCCTTACCCTTTGCTAGGCTCTTTTCAGTGATGGGTGACTCAATGGATTGTTTCTGAGCCTTCTTTTGGGCATGTTTCCGAAAGAGCTGCTGGATTGTGTTTTTCTCCCCCTCAGCAGAAGACTGTCCAGCAGCTTCTGATGACCTTCCAACAGGGAAGAAGCCACAAAGATGATCAAGAGTGGTAGTTACCTTGGCCAGCATGGCTGGAACAGTTTCAAGGGCAATTAGCTTCTGCTGAACCTCTTCATAAATGGTCAGCTTTTGTTTTTCCAGCAACGCCACTCTATCTTTGATTTTGGACACGGAGTCACACAAGGTATTAACTTGGTCAGGAACTGGTGTGAATTCTGGTGGAAACTCCATGGAAGCACCGTTGATGGATTCCATTAGAGAGGCCATCTCTTGCTTTAGGGAAGTGGTGGTGGCCACATCTTGGACTAAGGGCTTCAAAGCAGCAATGAGGACATCCTTAATTTGTTCAGCAGAAGGAGGAGGTGGTCTTGCTTTGATAGTTGTGATTTCATTGTCGGCAAGCACCTTTTCTTCCTCTAGTCTGGCAACATGTGATTGAAGAATCAACACTTGATTGGTTATTTCTTTTACCTGCTCAGCTCTGGGTGAAAGTGGCAATAGTGTTGCATCAGCAGGTTCTTCATCACTGTCATCTAGATTGACTAGAATTCTCTCATTGAACCCAAGTTCTTTCTCCAGATCATCTCCAGACGTACTTACAACAAAAGTAGGCAAGTGTCCCACCTTGGCTCCAGTGGTGAGATGCACTTCCTTGGGAATCTTTGGAGCATCAATATGAGTGTGTGGATCAGTTTCAAGCCCTTCACCACCAGAGTTGGTTTGACCTGATGGATCCTGAGAAAGAGTCCCTGATAAATTTAGATCAATGATAATGTTTTTGGTTCCTTCAGTAGAACCCTGTTGTGGGGGAGCTACATCATTAGAAACATATAGGCCAGGGTCAGTATCAGCTGTTGGATTTGTTGACACATCATTCCCTGATGCAGACTCAGAGTGACAAGTGATAAAAATTGGTAATGAAGTATGACTTGTATTCAGAATGAAATTACTTACCAATGCTGACTCCACACTACTGAGCTGAGGGTGAGCTCTATCTTCACCCTTCTCTCTTAAAGAAGTTGAGAGATGGGTTGCTTGCTGGGCCTCTTTATGCATATCTCCTCCAGTAGAGACTGAAGGTGATGGCTGGCTGGGGTTCTTTTCCTCGGCCAGGGACTTGGTCTTCTTCAAAGGATGGCCTTGGGAATCATCATCAATCTTATTTGAGGAAGATTGTGTGAGGGTTTTTCTCTTTCTGGACCCACGTCTAACCTTCTTGGTATTAATTGACGTTTGCTTCTGACGAGGTCCAGATGAAGCTCCAGGCCTTTTTCCTTGTAGATCCCCTTCTCCAGTTGGAGAAGTGTCTTTGGGAGCTTTGTACACTATTGGACCATCTGTTGAGCAGATGTCCAGCATGGGTTGTGTAAGAGGAGGATCAATGGTGCTGACTGGAATGTTCCGGCGAGTAAGATCAAAGGTCTTAAAAGTTAGTTGCTCTCTAGTTATTTTTGAAAAATCATTTCTAAGATGGTCAGCAAAAAGGAGAGATAGAAAACTGGTGTACACAACGTTTTTCTCTCTAGTCTTTTTCTCCAGCTTTGCATGGAGATCTTCAAAAATAATCCTCCCAAAATCAGCTTTGACCCCTTTGGCCAGACAGTATAAAATGATAGCATCTTTTTGGTTGATCTGGTCAAGACCTCAAGTTTCCCCCCCCCCCCCCCCCAAACATTCGATGAGTATGGTCATCAGTAATTTCTATCTTGGTGGCAAAGCACTCCTTTTTAACCCCCCTTTTACAGAAATTTCTTCAGTATACCCAATTTCTTTAAAGAAATTTTTAACAATCATAAAATCATCAGGTACTGCTTCATACTTATTAGGGTTTTCCAAATAATCTAACCCCAAAACTTTTCTAAATGATTTTAACCCAAATCTACCATGGATCCCTATCGTGGTAGAATCAAACTCAATGGACTTCTTGTTGTTAGAAGCCTCTGCTGTAAACCAAAACTCTTTTAGCACATTTTGAAACATCATACCAGGATCTTCATATAAAGCTTACCTTAAAACACTTTTGGTTAGGTAAGTCAAAACTTGTTCCACAGGAACAGACTTAATGGATTCAGGTTTAAGCAAGGTGATGTTGTTTGGTTTGAAGAAGATGTCATCAATGGGATAGTTAACATGAGTGGATGGTTTAAGAGTGATTTTGGTGATCTTGGGGGTGGAAGATGATTCAGCCATTTATGTTTCTGTGTGTGTTTTGAAAGATAGAAAGGTTGTGTGTGTTTATGGATGAAAAGATTTGTAAGCGTGGAATGAAATCCAATTGTCAGGGATTATATAAAAAACTTTAACTGAATTGTAAAAAGTTTTTAAAACCATTTGAAAAAGTTATAAATCTTTTAGGGTTTCTTTTGAACATTTGGCACAAACTTTCTCATTAATGTTCTGTAAAAAGGTATGAGTTTTTGTTGCTTTGAACAGTGAAACGCCCCATGTGTCAGGAAGTTGTTGACTGTGGATGGAGACGTTTGAAATTTCCTTAATTAACAAATGACACCATTTTGAAAGAATGTTTGTTTTATTCACAGGAAATTTAATGCCATTAACTCTTTTGAATCACATGATTGATGGGTTTTAAATGTTGTTGCTCAGATATGCTGAAGCTGATGGCTATACTCATGAGCTTCAGTGCGTCAGATGAGGCGACAAAACCCCATATACATGTTCACATAAGTGAACAAGACATATGACATTGCACGCTCCTCTACTCAGGCCTAGCTACTCATTTGTATTTAAAACTTTGTTCAACATTGCTGAAGAAATCTTTTGATGACTGGTGATTTATTTGTTCAGCTTCAGTGAATCAGATAAGGTGACAAAACACCATATACACAATCACATAAAGTGAAATAGATACATGACATTGCACACTCCTTTACTCAGACAATGCTACTTAACATTAATCAAAATCTTTTAAGAAATGCTGAACCTTCAAGCTTCTTTAGTGAATGCTGAAGGTTCAGGTTTTGTATCATCAATGTTCAGCATACCAAGCTCCATTATCAATCTTTTAAAAGTTGGTTCATCCAATGGTTTGGTGAAAATATCAGCCAATTGGTATTGAGTGGGGATGAAATGTAATTCAGTGTCCCCTTTCACAATGTGATCGCTAATAAAGTGATATCTGATATCAATGTATTTTGTTCTTGAGTGGAGGACTGGATTATTGGATATTGCAATAGCACTAGTGTTATCACAAAAGATTGGTACATTTTCATATTCTATGTCATAATCAGCTAGTTGGATTTTCATCCAAAGAACATTGGCACAACATCCAGCAGCTCCCACATATTCAGCTTTTGCTGAAGACATTGCAACGGTTTGTTGCTTTTTAGCACTCTAACACACAAGTTTGCCACCTAGCAATTGGCAGGCACCAGAAGTGCTTTTTCTGTCCAAATTGCAACCAGCATAGTCAGAATCTGAGTACCCCTTTAGATTAAAACCTAAGGATTTGGGGTACCAAAGACCTAGACTTGGTGTACCTTTTAGGTATCTGAAGATTCTCTTAACAGCAGTAAGGTGTGATTCTTTGGATCTGCTTGGTATCTTGCACAAAGGCATGTAGAGAATTGAATGTCATGTATGCTTGCAGTTAATTACATGAGTGACCCAATCATACCTCTATATTAGGTCTCATTGACTGATTTTCCAGTGAGATCGGGTCTTAAGTTGTTATGGGGTACCATTGGAGTCTTTACTTAAGCACAATTGATATCATACTTCTTTAGTAGATCCTTGACATATTTTTCTTGATTGATGGAGATACCTTGGTCAGATTTTTTAATCTGAAGACCAAGGAAGTATGTGAGTTCTCCCATCATACTCATCTCAAACTTGCTGGTCATAAGCTTGGCAAATTGTTTGCAAAGTTTCAAGCTTGTAGAACCAAAGATTATGTCATCCACATAAATTTGTACCAGAATGGTGACAGTTTTAGATTTATAGATGAACAAGGTGCTATCTATTTTTCCTTTGACAAATTTATGTTCAATGAGAAAAGTTGAGAGAGTTTCATACCATGCTCTTGGAGCTTGCTTCAGTCCATACAAAGCTTTGTAAAGCTTGTAGACATGATTTGTGTATTTACTACTCTCAGAGCCAGGGGGCTGGGTAACATAAACTTCTTCTTTTAGGTCACCATTTAGGAATGCACTTTTGACATCCATTTGGTAGATTATGAAGTTCATGTAAGTGGCATATGCAAGGAAGATTCGTATGGCTTCCATACGTACAACTGGAGCAAAGGTTTGATCAAAATCAACACCAGGCTCTTGATTGAATCATTGAGCCACCATCCTAGCTTTATTTTTGGTCACTGCATTAGTTTCATCTCTTTTGAGCTTGTAAACCCATTTAGTGCTAGTGGTTGATTTACCATATGGAAGAGGAACCAATTTCTAGACTTTTTTTCTTTCAAATTGATTGAGTTCCTCTTGCATGGCATCCACCCATCCATGGTGTGTGAGTGCTTCAAAAACCTTTGTAGGTTCAATTTCTGAGAGAAATTTTGCATAAAGGCATTCTCTAGATGAAGCAGCACTCAGTTTCTTTGCCATAGATCTAGTGACTCTACCTTCACCAGGATTACCTATTATGTTCACCAGTTGTATGTGACTATTTTGAGTCCAAGATTTTTGTGGAGCTGGAGAATAGGTACTGGTATCATGATTAGAGCTAGAACTTGGAAGTCCACGACATGGCCTTGGACTTGGAATGTATCTAGTGTCTACTGAAGGATATTCAGTGGAAAAGGGTTCAATCATTGGAGGACTTCCTTCTTCGTCAGAAGAGGCATATCCAAGACCTAATTCCCTAGAGATGATAGGAGAGCTTTGAGCAAGGGCCTCAGATTGTTCTTCAACAGCTGCATATGATTGATCATTTTGATCATGTGTGTTAGCATGCTGATTGTTTTGAGACTGACCATTTTGGTCATTTGTGTTTCCTTGCTGATCATTTTGATCATTTTGAGATTGATCATTATTTGATTGACAACCATCAGTATGTGATACTGAAGGATTTCCTTTTGTAGGACTTGTAATATCTTCAAATGGATCAATATGAGGAACTGAATTGCTTGTTTGATATTTTTGAGAAGGATCATAATGATTAAATTCATCAGATGGATAATTTTGAGATTCATGTATATGAAGTTCATCATCTGATGGATTTGTAAAAGTGAGAGCTTCAAAACTTTCATTGAATGTGATGTGATAGGTTTCTTCAATACATTGTCTTCTTGTGTTGAAGACTCTGTATGCTTTATATACTAGGGAGTATCCAAGAAAATAACCATCATCAGTTTTTCATCAAACTTTCCAAGGTGATCCTTGTGATTGTGAATGAATACTGGACACCCAAACACATGTAAGAATGAAATGTTTGGAATTCTCCCCCTGAAGACTTCATAGGAAGTCTTCATGTGTCTCTTCACAATAATGGATCTATTTTGAGTGTAGCAAGTAGTAGCTACAGCATCAGTCTAAAAGTGCTTATAGAGAGCAGATCCGACAAGCATTGTTCTTGCTGCTTCAATCAAAGTTCAGTTCCTTCTTTCAGCCACACCATTTTGTTCAGGTGTGTAAGGAGATGAGAAATTTTGGGAAATTCCTTTGTCATCACAGAATTTGATCAGTGAGTGATTTCTGAATTCAGTGCCATTGTCAGTTCTGAGTTGTTTGACATGAGTGTCATTTTGATTTTCAACTCTTTAGATGAATGACATAATGGCATCTGGTGCATGGCTTTTCTTTGTCAGAAAATATACCCAGGTGTACCTTGAGTACTCATCAACAATGACAAGTGTATATTTTTCATGACAAATGGCCCTAGGTGATACTAGGCCAAATAAGTCCATGTGAAGCAAATGAAGACTTTCTTTGATTAAGAAAGTTTGCTTTGTTTTGAAACTGGCCCTATGGTGCTTCCCTTTTCACATGCTGAGCACGGTTTGTCCTTGGAGTAGACAAGTGAGGGAAGACAAATAACAAGATTTTGTTTTGCCAGCAGAGTTATTGTTTTAAAATTGAGATGTGAGAGCCTCTTATGCCAAAGCCAATTGGTAATATTGGAGGCTTTAGCAAAGAAGCATGTCTCATGGGTTGAGTTCATGTTCATGACATAAACATCTTTGACTCTTGGAGCAATCATCACAATTTCATGATTGGAGTTGAAGATTGTACCCTTTTTGTCATCAAACAACACAAGATACTTTGCATCACAAAGTTGACTTATGCTGATGAGGTTGTGCTTCAATCCATTTACATATGCTACCCTTGAGAAAACTGTACCATTGCATTTCACTGAACCAAATCCTTCAGTAGTAGCTGATGAGTTATCACCAAAAACAACTTTAGGACCTTGTTCCTCCTTATACTTGTGTAGATAACTTTTGGTGCCAGTCATATGTCTTGAGCAGCCACTATCTAGGTACCAAATAGGCTTCCTGAGATCACACTACACAAGTTAAGGAAATGGTCAGTTTTGTTTTGAAACCCACCTTTGTTGGGTGGGGGTTTTAGATCTAGAAGGTGTTCTAGATCTGAAGGGTCCTCTTGTTGAGGGTATGTGTGATTGCTCAGAAGAAGAAGAGGTCTGAATAGCATTAGCTTTCTTAGCCTGAAGGGCGTCACCTGTTTTGAACCACTCTATATGGTTGTGATCAGATGTAGTGTGTACATCGCTTCCACAAGTCTCACAACATTTGGTAATAGAGTTTAGGTTTCTTGGTTTAATACCTCTTCTGAGTGAGATGATTCAATTATGTCCATGAGTGTCATGGTCATAACTTCCACAAATATTACAAACAGGGTAATAGTGGCAGTCATCTGGGTGATGATTGCCCATACCACAGTGAATGCATGATGGGAAAGGCATATTTCGCCTGGAATGAGATGCTTCAGATTTGTGAGCATCAGCACTTGTTTTGGCCAGCATATACTGAGTGTGTTCACAAGTGCGATGATAAGTCCTTTCACATGTAGTACAATAAATCACTCTTAAGCATGTTTGAGTGAGATGGTTGTTTTGACCACATAACTCACAAGCTCTTTTGAATTGTGTCTTGTACTTTAAATGAGGAGAATCTGAAGGTTCATCTCTGAATTGTGTTGGTGTTTGCTGATGTCTGAGTTGTATTTTAAGATCATTGATCTCTTGCATGACAAGATACATTCTTTTATCTTCCTCAGATTTAACATTTTTTAGTTTATTTGATGAAACTGAAGAGGAAGTTCCCATATGTGAACCTTTAGCAGGAGCTGAAGAGTTCTTTGAAGTGTCAATTTTGACATGTTTGGAAGAACTACCTTTGTGTGTGGTGTGTGACTTGATGATAGACTGGATAGTTTTGGGTCCAGTAGAGGGTTGAGCACCAGCTAGCTTCTCCAAAGGAGGAAGTGGGGTACTTACTTCATTCTCTATATCATCATCTGAGTCATCCTCAGTAACCGAGGATTCAACTGGTGCTGAAGTGTCAACACATGCTTGTAACTCAGGAAGAAGGATTCGTCCAGTGTCATGATTGGGTAAATTCTCTTCACCTGACCTTTCAATGTCAAGGATCGAGCTACCATCCTCATTTGAGGCTTTGATAAAGACAATAGATTTGGTGCCTGAGGATCCTTCAGCACCAAGCATTTTCTTCTTTTGAGCAGGTATTTGTTCACTTATGCATTGATTAACCCTATTAGAGTTTCTAAGCCAAGATTTAACAATGTCATTTGCTTCTTTTATTTCCACTCTAAGAGAGTTATTTTCTTCCAAAATTTCTGTGTTCAATTGTTGAAAAGTAAGAATATCAATTTTAGCTTCTTTTAGCTCTATTTGCTTACTTTCAAAATCTTCAAGTTGTAAAACAAGTTTGTGAAATTTTTCAAGCAAATTGTTTCTTTGATCTTCAACAAATTTTAGATCAATGCACAAGTAATCAAAGACAAATTTAATGTCATCTTTATCTTCTAATTCAAGAAGAGTTTGTACCTTTTTCATTGTGACATTGACCCATTCTCCATTTCTGGCACTTTCTTTGGTGACAACATTTGAGCTTGCCCCTTCATCATCAGCAAGTGCCATTAACACTTTGACATTTACCAACTCATCATCATCTGAAGAAACATCTTCTTCATCCCATTCATATGCTTCAGCAACAAGTCCTTTGTTCTTGTCTTACTTGAGGTTCTTGGATGAGGAGCTTTTAGTGCTCATTAAGGCCAATCTTTCCTTGATTATCCTGTATTTGGCCTCAAAGTCTTTTGTAGGCCTGAGTTCAACCCTGCTTTGCTGAAATGGAGTAGAAGCAGTTTGTTTTGGTTGAAATGATGATTGACCAGATGGTCTTGGTTGAGCTAGTGAGGAATATAAAGGGAGAGATTTTTTTGAACAACAATCCCTAGCATAGTGACCAGTCTTCCCACATTTGTAGCATTCAGTGTCAATTGAAGCTTTTGTGGAGCTGGAGAAGTTGCCTCCTTTCTTAAAGAACCTTCTAGACTTGGCCAAAAGAGCTCTTGCATGAAATTCCTCTTTGAGGTCATTCAGATATTCCTAAATAGATCTAGTATCCTCCTCATCATCAGGACTATCTTGGTAGTCTTGAATGACAGCTTCACTGAAGAAGGTTGTGAACAAGGGTGTAGCAATGGTTAAGGCTTTACTCTTGCTTGAGCCTTCATAAATCCTATCAACTAGGTTTTCTTCATATTTTAGTTTCCCAAAAAGAGAGGCTAGATCACAATCTTTAATGTGATTAGCATTTCTCAAGCTTTGGCAGAAACTGAGCCACTTCTTTGGCAATGCATTAACAAAAACTGTGTTGATTTCAAGTTTTGAAAGCTCAACACCATCATTCACAAGTTCATTCATCAGTGCTTTGTATCTGGTGAATGTCTGTGTGAGGGTTTCCCCTTCTTTGTGCTTGAAGGTGTTGTATTGAAGCTTTAAATCCATGATTTTGGTTTCTTTTACATCAGAGGGTCCCTCATGGTAAAGAATAAGGTCCTCCCATGTTGATGTGGCTGTTTTACAATTTACAACAGAATTCAATTGGTCATCTGGTAGTACAGACATGATGAGACTTTTGAGACGCTGATCAAGGTTAGCAGCTTTTCTCTCATCAGCAGTCCATTGTACTTCAGGTTTTTTATTGTCCCCAACCATGGGAACAAAAGGACCATTTTCAATTATTCCAAGGAATTGAGGTTCAATTCCAACCATGTGGACAAGAAACCTCTTCTTCCAATTTGTAAAGTTGGCTACCTCTAGTACAAGAGCAACATTGAGTTGGCCACCCCTATATTCTAGGGGTTTGTGGTATAACTTGAGCCATTTTGGATCTTGATTTGAAAACTTTTAAATGAGCTAATTTAATAAAATAAGAGTTTAACTAATCAAACTGCTCTGATACCACTTGTTGGTCCCTAGTAGTTCGATATTACTTATTATCTTAAGTAATAACTATTACTTTGACTCAAGTGTGTTGTTTTAACATAAGATAAGAACTATGAAAGATTAAACAACAACACCAATATACTTTTCAACGTATAGACTTTTATTAGAATCAAATAAAGAATCTATAACCCACTTTGTTTGCGGAATAACAAAGTGGTTGAATGACAATGGGGTTTGATCTCCTCTACTTAAACGTTTAACCAAAGTTAAACTCTAAGCTCCAATCTAAACATTCATATGCAACTCTGGCTATATGGTTTAGTTGGTATCGAGAGAGAAAGGTTTTATAGAGTTTAAGCTCTTGTATTGGTTGCCTTTCTCTCCCAATGTACACTCCTTTATATAGGAAATGTAAATTAGGGTTTGCATTTACATGTACCAATGCATCAGTTTATCCAGTGGGTGGTTGATGCCCATGCTGGATAAACAGTACAAAGTACTTAATAAACTATTCTAGGAAAGATAAAGGTTGTACTTATATCTAAGTATACAAGCAACCTACTTTGACTTAAAGTTATCTTTTCCCGCCTAATGCAAACCATCAGAATACTGAAGAGTTTTTCAGTATCCTAGAGGAGATCGACATCATTCAGTTTGGTATTGTCAAGCCAAACTGAACTGAAAGCCCTTCTTCAGTCCTTGTTCTTCAGCAACTAGACCGCCTAGTATTTGAAGTGAAGACTCCTTTGTCTTCTAAGTTCACTGGAAGGGGAGTGCTGAACCTTCTTCAACCTTAAAGTCTTCAGTAAGAACTTAGTTCCTTTGGTCATCCATCAGCAGACTGGCCTTACTGCTGAGCATGAAACACTTAGGGGGATTTTATATTCAAATCCTAGAGTTGCTTCTGGGTCAGTAAATACTGACTCAACACATATATATGCTTGTGTTTGTTTACTTGTGTATTTTAGGTATGGATATCGTGAAAAAGACAAAAGATTACAAGAAACAAGGAAAAACGAACACGAGAAACGAAGCCGCACAAAGAACCGGGCCCTAGTTTGTGATTTATCAAAGAAAAACCCTTGAAGACTTGAAGATGTACAAGATTGATCCCTCATCTATGAAGAAATGACACTTAATACCCTTGTAGACTCATAATTACAAATTTGGTCCCTTAAGTTTGTCAAAATTACAAAAAGGTCCTTCAACTTTGAAGATTTGGCAAGTTTAGTCCCTGAATAATTCTAAATTGTCAATAATGATCCCTTATGAAGTCAAAAATCTAATGAAGACCTTCAAAGATGAGAAATGTCCAAGATCAGTCCTTGAAATATTCAAAAATGGCAAAAATAACCCTTGAAACCCTTTCACCAAAGTTTTGGGGCAAATGTGTGAAATTGGAAAGTTATATAACAAAGGAAATCATTTTGTTAAGCTGAAAAACTTATTATACCATATTTCCCAAAACACAAGGACTCATAATGTCATTTCCCAAAGTTCAAACTCACACAAACGCGCGCCAAACAACTCCACCCCCCAATTCCGGATCAAAACTTACCACTATTCACCTTCATGAACCCAGAATTACCACCCACTTAAACAAAGGGTAAATTCAAATTACCTTGGCACACGTTTAATTCACATGCCCAGAAACTCATCCCACACTAAAAACCTTCAATCCCACTCACCATGTGACCCCACCATTCAACACGTCAACCAATCGCATGACACTCTCCTCTCCAAGCAATCCTAGTTGGCAACATCAACGCTTTATGGCTACTACTTGGTCCCCAAGCATAAAATCAACAGCCAAGATCATTTTGGACAGCTCAACACCAACAAACGTCTAGAAGCATTCAAGGGTATTTTAGAGACTTCATAGCTTAGGGTTTTGCACTTTTTTACCTTGTAATCGTCTATATAAGGAGACCTCAACATGTGAGAGCCCATTTGTTCTAGATTTTAGCTAATTTCTTTGTAATTCCTTTTTATGAAATAAAAGTTTATTTTATCAAAATATTGAATTCTCTTTTGTGTTTTATAAAAGTTTGGTGTTGGATTAGCTAAGATCTGAGTTACATTTACATGTTTGATTGATTTTGAGAAAAGGTTTTAAGGTTTAAAACACTTGTTTTCAAAAATCAAAGGATAATCTGTTTTGAGCTCACTTTTGTGTTTGTTCTTCTTAGCAGCTGTGGAAGCTGGTGCTTGTTCTTGCTAGCACCTAAGCTCAAACATTCCAAAGTGTGGATGTGTATTTTGGAGGTTTGCATCTCTTATCTCTTTTATATTTTCTGAAATTTGTATGAAAATTGGTGAATCTGCATATTTTTTTGTGAATATGTGGATTTGTGGTTGATTTGTGTTTCTGAGGTTGGATTATCGTTGTTAGGGTTGATTAGATCCTGATTTGAAGGTTAAATTGATAGGTGTGTAAACACCCATCCTTTTACCACTTAATTCGGGCTAAAACGAGACCAAAACACGTATTTAATATCATTTGTTTGGAATTATGCGTGGTTTTTGTGTTTGTTGTGTTTTCAGAGCCAACCGGATAAATATTGAAGAAAACATGGGATTGCACGGGTTTTACTGAAGAAAAAGACTCAAGATAAAGTCTATTGTCCAAGAGATGCAAAAGATTTGAAGTCACTGGGCCTATTCGAAGATTTATCGAAGAAAAGGACCAAAGATGGAAGATTTATATAAGTCGAAGAAACTCAAGTCTATTAAATGAAGAAATTAAAAGACGAGTTGAATTTAATCGACGACAAATCCCGAATCAGAATCGAAAACGGAAACTTTTCTGAAAAGACGAAAAGACACGAAGAACGGGAGAAAGCCCACTCACCAACCAAAAGAAACACCTATAAATAGGCCATCCCACACACATTTTTGGGGCTAGCTAGTTTTTCTTTCTTCCTCCCTTTTCTTTCCTTCTGGTTCGTATAACACCATCACCACTAGGGTGATTGGTGATTTTTATCTTTAGTCTTTAATCTTGTAATTTTAATTTTTGTTTAATCTTGTCAAAACATCAATCATTCAATACCAAGTTCTTGTTTAATCTTTCATTTCATCTTGTTCATCATCATCTTTATCTTCAAGTTCTTAAGTTTTTATTTTCTTGATTTGATCTTCAAAAGTTGTTTGGATTTGTGTTTTTATTAGTGGGATTTGCTGCTTATATTGTCTAAATGATTTGTGTTTAATTTGGTAAAACCTTTTTAAGTGTTTGATTTGATTTTGATTAATTTTGTGTTCCGTGTTCTTCGCTTTAACTGCTACTGTATCTGGGTTTCCATACTTCCGAACCAAGCAAAAAGTTCCGAATGAAGCATTCATTCGGAATCTTCCGAACCAAACATTAAGTTCCGGATCAGTATCTTCCGAGTCAGTTATTTCCGAATCAAACTGTTCCGAACCAAGCCCTTCATTCGGAAGTTTAAAACTTCCGAACCAGTGACTTCCGGACGAAGCAAAAGTTCCGAATCAGCTCAGACTTCCGAATCAAGGAGAAGTTCCGAATCAATCTGAAGGTTCCGAATCAACAACTTCCGATCCAGCAAGTTCCGAATGAACATTCATTCGGAAAGTTCCGAATCAGACTAAGTTCCGGATGAGTATGTTCCGAATGAGCAAGTTCCGGATGAGTGAATAGTATCTTCCGAATCAGTTAGTTCCGAATCAAGGTTTAAAGTTCCGGATCAGTTATTTTGTTTGGGTATTTTAAAGTTACTGTTTTACTGTTGATGTTTTACTATCTCTCTGCTCATATTTCACTATTTACATTTTAATTTTAATTTTAATTTGAACTTTAAATTTTCAACCAAGTTTTTGTTAATCTTAATTAAAGTAATTGCCTTTGATTTAAACTTTCATTTCCACTTCTTATTAGAATAGAAAACCAAACCCCTTCATTTAGTAACCAAGAACAATCATTCCACTTAAGACCTAGATCAATTCGAGAGGATATCGAGACATAAAATTGAACCCATTGAAAATGCTTGTATCAAATGGCGCCGCTGCCGGCTCTTCTCGTTAAGATCAAAAGTTTTTTATGAGAAATTGGATTTTGGGATCCGTTCCCCGTGAACGTTACTTTTTCAAAAATCTTCAAAAACAACTAAAAAATATAAAATTTTCAAAAATCCTAAAAAGTAAAAAACAATAAAAACCAAAAATATTTTTGCCTTGTTTTTCTTTGTTCGTTCTTTTGCAGGTGTATGCGCACTCGATCCACGTCTTATCAAGAGCCCGAGCCTCTCGATAACCTAGACATGGCTGGTGTACAAAACAACAATAACATACCACCTCCGAACAACAATAATAACAACAACAATCCGCCTTTCAACAACATGAATAACAACAACAATGAGCACCTTCCGGATAATAGACCAATGATTGAATTGCTGCAAGCTCATGTCGATGGCAACACGGATCCAATTGTCATTCCACCAATTGCCGCCAACAATTTCGAGCTAAAGTCAGGCTTTATCTAGATGGTCTCAGCTCAACCATTCTTGGGACGCACCATTGATGACCCACACGACCATATCAAGAGATTTCTACAACTCACCAACACGGTCAAGTTCAATGGAGTTTCACAAGAAGTGATAAGGTTACAACTTTTTCCCTTTTCTTTAGAGGGACAAGCCCGGCATTGGCTTGCTAAGGAACCGCCACAGAGTATTCTCTCGTGGACGGATTTGGAAACAAAGTTTATCAACTACTTTTTTCCACCCTCTCGTACTACCGCTTTGCGGAATGAGATTATAAACTTTGAACAAAAGTACGATGAGTCATTCAGTGAATCTTGGGATCGTTTTAAAGATCTTTTAAGAAAATGCCCACAACATGGTTTTACCAAAGTACATCAAATTAATACTTTTTACAATGGTTTAAGCATGAGTGACCAAGATTCACTGAATAGTGCCTCAGGGGGTAATTTATTGGCTAAGACTTCCAATGCTGCTTGGGATATCATTGAGAACAAGTCTCGTGTGCAAACCAAGAGCGTTAGGACCAATGTTGCTAGTGCTAGCACTAATGACAGCGACAAGCGACTTGACAAAATCACCACGCTTCTTGAATCGCTTGTCACCCACACCGTCAGCAACAACAACAGCAACAACGCTAAGAACGCACAAGTCAACGCTGTCAGCCAACCTTGTGAGATATGCGGTGGTCCCCATTCTTACACAACTTGTACCGCCACCCAAGATTACCCTGCTGAGAATGTGAATGCGGCATATGGCACCTACCAACAACCTGCTTATCAAGCTAGACCTCAAGGTGACCGTAACTTGCTTAGCTACCGCAGCAACAACTATCTTTCACCACCTGGCTTTCCTCCAACCAACCCAAACCAACAACAAAACCTTAACCGCCCTACTCAACAACAACAACAACCTCGACAACCATACGTCCCACCTCACAAGCAGCACCAACCACCTCAACGTAACAATCAAGTCTACCAACAACCAGCTTACCAACCACCTGCATACAATGCTCCTTCCAACCAAACCAACACTGCACTACACCAAGAGGTCGCCACCTATATGAGGACCAATGATGTGATAGTGGGAAATCTCCAAGAGGAAGTGCGCAATTTGAAGGCAGACCTGGTCAAGCAAGGAAATGATTTGCGAGCTGATATGAGAAACACGTTGGATAGCCAGACTAATGATCTGAGGAACATGATGGCTAGTTTTTTCCAAAGTAGTCAACCCTCTTCTTCGGGTACTCTTCCGAGTAACACCGTTGCGAACCCAAGAGGGGAGATGAAAGCAATCACTACTAGAAGTGGTAAAGGTACCAAGGAACCCGAGCTTCCTATACCTCCACCGGTGGTTGTGAATAAGGAGAACGAGTCGCCTGCTCCTATTTCTCCACCTCTTCTTTCTACCCCTCCTCCACCCGTGGTTGTGAGTGATCCTATACTCCCAAAGCCTTCCTCTTCTTCCAATATACCTTATCCTTATAGGTTGAGGAAAGAGAAGCAAAAGAGCAAGGATGATATTCAGGTTTCTAACTTTCTTAAAATGTTTAAACAACTGAATTTCAATATCTCCTTCGCTGAGGCTCTCGCTCACATGCCCAAGTACGCGAAAATGTTTAAAGATCTTCTGAGCGACAAGGAAAAGCTCCTCGACATTGCCAACACCCAACTTAATGAGAACTGCTCTGCAGTGCTCTTAAGGAAATTACCAACCAAGCTTGGTGATCCGGGTCGTTTTCTTATCCCTTGCAATTTCCCGGGAGTAGAGAATTGCATGGCCCTAGCCGATTTAGGTGCCAGTATTAATCTCATGCCTCTAAGTGTTTGGAAGCAATTATCTCTCCCAGAGCTAGTCCCCACTAAAATGACTTTGGAATTGGCCAACCGTACGGTTGCTTATCCAGTGGGGATAGCCGAAGATGTTATTGTAGGAGTCGACAAATTCACCTTTCCTGCTGATTTTGTTGTCGTCGACTACGAGATGGACCCTCGTGTGCCACTAATTGTTGGTCGTCCATTCTTGAGGACCGGTCGCACTCTCATCGATGTTGAAGCCGGTGAGCTTATCATGAGAGTGGGTGACGATAAAGTAGTCTTCAACATGGGAAAGTTATCTAAACAGCCTTATTCATATGAGAGCGTTAATTGTATTGACGTTCTTGATGAGGCTTGTGAAGAACACTTTAATGATGCTTGCAAAAGTATTCCTACCTCTCTTCCCAATGTTGAGACCGTGTCCTCTATTGATTCATCATTGTCTCTATTTGGAGATAGTGATTTATTTTGGAACAATCTTAAAGATACCATGGGAGATGTGAATTTAGCTACTAATGATTCTCCCACCGATGGGGATGAAGACATGAGTTTCTTTGACAATCTTCTCACTGAAGACAATCCTTCACCTCCATCTCCCACGGTCATTGCTATCGATACTCCGACTTTGAAAACGCCTCCCGTCGAAAATCCTCCGGATTTGGAACTTAAGGAGTTGCCGCCACATCTCGAGTATGTGTTCCTGGACGACAACAAGAAATCGCCCGTCATCATTACGAAGGATTTGAAAGATGAAGAGAAGACTCGTCTAGTTGCTGTGTTGAAGGAGCATAAGAAAGCTATTGCTTGGAAAATCTCGGATATTCGTGGAATTGATCCTCACTTCTGCACACACAAAATTCTCATGGAGGACGACTTCAAGCCCACTATTCAAAGCCAACGAAGGGTGAATCCAAAAATACATGAAGTCATCAAAACAGAGGTTATCAAACTTCTTGATGCGGGTATGATTTACCCTATTTCGGATTCACCATGGGTTAGTCCAATCCATTGTGTGCCCAAGAAGGGCGGAATAACCGTTGTTCCCAATGAACACAACGAGTTGATTCCCACTCGTCTCGTTACTGGGTGGAGAGTTTGTATAGACTACCGCAAACTCAATGATGCCACGAGAAAGGATCATTTCCCTCTACCTTTCATGGACCAAATGCTTGAACGCTTAGCCGGTAATGAATATTACTGCTTTCTTGATGGTTTCTCGGGTTATTTTCAAATACCCATCGATCCCCAAGATCAAGAGAAGACTACATTCACTTGTCCCTATGGCACTTTTGCTTACAAAAGAATGCCTTTTGGCCTATGTAATGCGCCCGGGACGTTCCAAAGGTGTATGTTAGCTATCTTCCATGACATGGTTGAACAAACCATGGAAGTCTTCATGGATGATTTCTCGGTCTTCGGGAACTCCTTCTCTGCTTGCCTTGCCAATTTAGAACGTATGCTAAAGCGGTGCGAAGACACTCGCTTAGTTCTAAATTGGGAAAAATGCCATTTCATGGTAAAAGAAGGCGTCGTGCTTGGACATTAGATTTCGAAAGCCGGTCTTGAAGTAGACCGTGCTAAAGTTGATGTTATAGCAAAGTTGCCTCCACCTTCCACTGTGAAGGGTGTGAGAAGTTTCTTGGGTCATGCGGGCTTTTACCGTCGATTCATCAAAGATTTTTCGCAAATCGCTCGCCCGATGACCCACCTCTTAGAGAAAGATACTCCTTTTATCTTCTCCAAAGAGTGCCTTGACGCCTTCAACTCGCTTAAGGATAAGCTAACTAAGGCACCCGTCTTGGTTACCCCTAATTGGGAGCTTCCTTTTGAGTTGATGTGCGATGCTAGCGATTTTGCTATTGGAGCGGTTCTTGGACAAAGAGTGAACAAACACTTCCAACCGATCCATTACGCTAGCAAGACAATGACTGGGGCACAATTGCATTATACGACAACCGAAAAAGAGCTTTTAGCTGTTGTCTATGCTTTTGAGAAATTCCGCCCCTATCTTGTCCTTTCTACCACCATTGTGTACACCGATCATTCCGCGTTGAAGTACTTGTTGACAAAGCAAGATTCCAAACCAAGACTTCTTCGTTGGGTTTTGCTGCTCCAGGAATTTAAAATCGACATCCGCGATAAAAAAGGAGCAGAAAACCTAGCCGCGGACCATCTTAGTAGACTTGAGGATCCATACCAAGGGGATCATCCGACCAAAGAAATCAATGATTCTTTTCCCTTGGAGACCTTAATGTCTATAAACTCGAAGCCGAATGAAACCCCGTGGTTTGCGGACTTTGCAAACTATTTGGCGGGTGGAATTCTCAAGGAAGGGTTGACGTCCCAGCAAAAGAAGAAGTTCTTTACCGACATCAAGACTTACTTTTGGGACGACCCTTACCTATTCAAACAATGTGCTGATCTGATAATTCGCCGATGTGTTGATGGACCGGCAGCGTCGGACATCCTTGATGCTTGCCACAAAGGACCCACTGGTGGTCACTTTGGTCCCAACTACACTGCTAAGAAAGTATTTGATTCGGGATTTTATTGGCCCTCCATATATCGTGATGCTCATAATATGGTTAAGCGATGTGATGTTTGCCAAAAGCAAGGCAAAATCACACATAAAGACGAGATGCCTCAGAATTTCATTCAAGAGTGTGAAATTTTTGATGTTTGGGGTATCGACTTTATGGGGCCATTCCCTTCATCTAAAGGAAACAAATACATCCTTGTAGCCGTTGACTACGTTTCCAAGTGGGTTGAAGCCAAAGCTTTGCCTACTAATGACGCAAGGGTGGTTTGTAACTTTTTGAAAGCTCTATTCGCTCGCTTCGGTGTGCCTCGTGCCATTATTAGTGATCGTGGGACTCATTTCTGCAACGATCAATTTGCTCGAGTCATGGCTAAGTACGGTGTAAACCATCGTCTTTCCACAGCCTACCACCCACAAACTAATGGCCAGGCTGAAATATCCAACCGAGGGCTGAAGCGAATTCTTGAAAGGACCGTGGGAGAGCATCGTGCCTCATGGGCTGATAAATTGGATGATGCTTTGTGGGCTTTCCGTACTGCTTACAAGACCCCGATCGGCTGTACGCCTTATCGTCTTGTGTACGGGAAAGCGTGCCACCTCCCCATTGAGTTGGAGCACAAGGATTATTGGGCCTTGAAGTGGGCTAATTTTGATATAAACAAAGCCGGTGACCTACGCAAGATCCAACTCAATGAGCTGAATGAACTTCGGAATGAGGCTTATGAAAATTCTTTGATCTATAAGGAACGAACTAAGCTCATTCACGACTCCAAGATCAAAAACCGAGAGTTTGTTGGAGACAAAGTCTTACTTTTTAACTCTCGGTTGAAAATCTTTTCGGGAAAGCTCAAATCTCGTTGGTCCGGCCCATTCACCATTGCCCAAATTTTTCCATATGGTACTCTCGAGCTCGCTCAACCTAATGGACCAAATTTTAAGGTGAATGGCCAACGAGTGAAGTTGTACTTTGGTGAGGACACCTCTCAGGAGGTGATTCCATCCCTCACCACGTTCCCCATGAACTAACTTTGGGTCGAGTCAGGCTCGTGACTCGGTTATAAAAAACAAGCGCTCCTCGGGAGGCAGCCCGAGTATCTATCCTTGCATGATTTAATCCCCTAAGTGTAGGGGGGGACTTCTATATGTGTTTGCCTTTTTGTGGTGATGTGATTACAGGGATAAGTGCACTCTTGGAATCTTTAAAGAACCATGCTCCCGTGTTTATCCGAAATCCGGTTCTATCTCTCAACTATCGTGATTCAATTTTCTTCATACTCACATTTGAAATTGATCACGTTAGTCGTCTCTTCCTTAACTTGAGTTAACCAACGTGCACAATGTCCTAAGTGTAGGGGAACCTTCTCCCACATGCTTAAACATTGAGGACAATGTTTATCTTAAGTGTAGGGGGGACTTCTATCGAAGTTTTAAGTGGACTTTTCCATGAAAATGCCTTCAATTAACCGGAAAATCCTATTTTTCAGCATTTTTCAAATTTTTTATTAACTTTGGCCATTTAGTTGTATTTTTTTAAATTTTTATCGTTGCTTTCATATGTATATATCCCGCAATAAAGTCAAAAATATTAATAAAGTGGTGTAGCTAGTTTAGAAGTTTTTGACATATTAGGCCCGTTGCGTTTATTTTGACTCAACCCGAATAGACTTATCCAAGTTTATTCTAGCTAGTATCCTTAACCATGTAGACCTTAATTGGTTTATTAGGCTAAGTGTCCACGAGTCTCATTACTTGAGATTTTAAATTGTGGAGGACGAGAAATGATAGAGTCAATTATAAGTCGGTATTCTTGCGCAAGCTCACTTGGTGTAATTATTTGCCTATTCTCCCATCACTTGCTAATAATTTATCTGCAATAAGTAAGGTCTTACGATTTGAAAAGTTACTTAGCTTCTAGCCCAAGATCGTTTAAAAGTTGCTCGGTAATGATAAGAGTTCATAGCCAAGGCATAACTTATGAAGCGGGGCGCGAAGATTGGCGAGTCCGAAAAGGCCCTAACAAGGCATGAGGATTCAATTTTATTGCTGAAGATCCAAAGTGATGTGAAAAGCATTATTCCTAAAGTCAATATGAAGGATCAAGACTCACGACGAAAAGCAATCAACTCCCATAAAGATCATGGAGAAGTCTATCCGAAAAGACCCTAACAAGGTATGAGGATAAATAGATCCAAGTCCGAAAAGGAGGCGGATCGTTGTATCTCAAAATCCCAATTAGAGATTGAAGAAATAATCATGAAGTCGTGGTCAACAAAGTCGGAGTACCCCTCAAAAGTCTCCAAGCGAAGAAACTCTATTATGATGAGAAGACCATTATCTCAAGAACGTCTCTCGAAGATATGAAGTATGAAGTACATGCCAAATATCGGCCCGAGAAAGGTCTCAAATCGTGAACCAAGTTATGCCAAGATATGAACTTTTTGATATCCCGAGAAGCAGTTTTAAGAGATTTTGTCCTTTAGCTAACTATTGATCAAATCGTCCTACTTTGCTTTCAGCCTTAATAAACTATCGAAATAAGTCCAAAAATGCATCTTCATGATCATTCTAAGACAAAAATAAAATATAAGAGATACACCTAGGAATAAGGGAGTTTAAGCATTTAATTAAGCCATGTGTGTAAGTGTTTGAATTGCTAACTTATAATAACAATGATCTCGTTTTTAAGCTTAGTTTGGGGAACATGAAACTTGAGGGTGATAAATCTTCGCAGCACCAAAGCCCTAACGTAAGTCATCGATTTCTCTACAAGTTATTTCCATGTAGCTATTTTCACGTGAAAATGGTTTTCTATCCCTTTGTTATCTTTGAAGTTTTATTTCTTTAATTTTTGTTTAGTAGAATTTTAAATAAGGCCAAGGTTGATTAATTATGAGAAAAGTGTAAACTTGCTTTATCACTAAGCATTGCATGAGGGCATGGCAATGGTTAAGTGTAGGGGATTTTAATTTTTATCTTTAGTCTTTAATCTTGTAATTTTAATTTTTGTTTAATCTTGTCAAAACATCAATCATTCAATACCAAGTTCTTGTTTAATCTTTCATTTCATCTTGTTCATCATCATCTTTATCTTCAAGTTCTTAAGTTTTTATTTTCTTGATTTGATCTTCAAAAGTTGTTTGGATTTGTGTTTTTATTAGTGGGATTTGCTGCTTATATTTTCTTGATTTGAAGGTTAAATCACAACAATCCTTTGGAAATTTGAGAAATCAGATTCCAAAGGGGTGTTTGGGTTAACTGATCTTTTAGGATTTAAGGCAACTTGAGTGGTTTTTTGTTGTTTCTTATTGTTGGTATTTGTTTATCTGGTGCAAGTGGTCTGTTATCTGCAAGTTTTGAGGGTCTAAACACTCAAATCCAACAAAGGTCCATAAAATTAGTTTTACTTGGAAACTTTGGCTAAAATTTTGGGGACACCTAGATCTAAGGGTAGACTAGGGTTAACAAGTGCTAAATTTTAGTTAACATAACCAGGGAAAGGGATTTGAGGGTTTGAAATTGGATTGGTGGTCAAATAGATCAGCAAAAGGGTTTTGAAAAAGTGCCTTGTTCATCAGTAACTTTTTGTGCTTAAATCTGATTCTAATCTGAGATCCAGTGTTTGAAACTAGTTTGATTGTGCTTATTGGACTTTATTATAGCTTGTGTATGCATATGGTTCAATTTGGTTGGCTTATTCATGCTTAATCTGCTTATTTTGTCATAACTGCTTATTTTTCCAAGTCTGTATCATATCTGGGGACTGTTTGCTTATTCTGTGCTTATTGAGTGAACCAAGTTGTGATTTGTTGATTGATATTGACTCCTTGTGATCCACTGATTACAAGGGTGCCTTTGTTTTCCATTGAATCCAACTGGATCTCTCTAAAAAAGCAAGTCAAATAGTCAAAGCAGTGGGAACTTCTTTCCCCTGCTGCTAGCCACTGCTAGTGTTATTTCACCTTATGCTTATCAATAAGATGTTCTAGCTTATTTAAACCTGCAACAACTTTGAATTTGTAATAGGTGTTACTTATTTGACCCATTTGTTCATACTGGAGCATTTGAGGGGTTGACTTTGAGCTTTGACTAAAAAACCAATAACTTTGACTTTTACGTAAGTGCTTATCAACTTATTTGGCTTGGCTTATTGAACTTTTCTTTGTTGATTTGTCTTAATTAAGTCATTTAGAGTCTTTTGCAACTTATTTCAAGGTCTGAGGTGGTCTAGAACTCTAAGTCGACTATTTTGTCTTTTAATGAAAACTTACTTTGCTTATTTCTGACTTATTGGTTGAGCTTATTTGAATTTTCTTTTCACAGATCTCTTAGGCATCTTAAAAGAAGTTTGTGTGTCAAATTTGAGCTTATGACATTGGCTTATTGCTTAATGGGCCAAAAAGCCCAACAAGGATACGCTATTTTACCATTAAGGTGTGATAAGCTCACTTTTATCTTTTGGGCCTTCAGACTTTTGTGTTTAGATTTGAATTATAAGCTAGACTGGTGATTTTCAGCTGATTTTGTTAAGTTTCATTTTATTAGGCCCAAAAGCCCATTTCATTTGGATTGTTTTTGTTTTTAGCCCATTTGGGGGCCCATTAGGGGTATTTTGGTAATTTCACTTTTATTTTCTGTTTATGTAGGTTAAAATAAACTAGTTTGCAAGTTTTAGAATTTTTTATAATTTTTGGATTTTTAATAATATTTTAATATTATTTTATTATTAAATTACATTTTTCACATTTTTGCAACTTTTATATTTTTCTTAGGTCAAATACATTAAAATAGGATTTTTAAAACTATTATATTAATTTTAGCATCATTTTCTTAATTTTTAGAATTATTTTAATATTTTAATAGTTTTTAATCATTTAAAAATAATTTTCCTTAGCTTAAAGTTTTATAAAAATAATTTTTAGTCTTTTTAAGTCATTTTTGAGGTTTACAAATTGAAAAATCTTTATTTGGACTTTTTAATAATTAATTGGATTTTTAGGGCTTTAATTAGCATTTAAAAATTAACATTTAATTAATTAAAAGGTTTGAAAAAGTTTTGATCATTTGTAAACTCTTAGTTGATTTAATTTGATTTTTGGTAATTTTTAGGAATTTTTAGAATTAATTTTTATTTTAGCACTTTTTACGGTTTTTAATTTAGTCGTCGTAATAGTAATTTTCACGTATCCGTCATTCTATTTTCTCATCCCTTCTTCAAAATTAATCTCAAATATCTTTGCATCTTAATCAGACACAAATACCTCCTTGGGAAACGAACTTAATTGGGTCATTAGTGCTTGATTTTCCTAAATCATCACTTAATACTTTTCGCTTTTACGCTTTTTTCCTAAAAGGTCGTATTTTTCACACAAATCATTTTGGCGCCGCTGCTGGGGAGGTGTGTTGTGATTAATTTTTCATTTTGTTTTTAATATTAGCCATAAATAGTATTTGTATTAGTAGAACTCTACTAATACGTATTATCGGTTTTTTCGTTTTTCTTGTGAAATTATTATTACTATATTGTATAAGTATCACTATAAATACAAAATATCTCCAAAAGTGTGCAAACACAACCTTAATTAGAATTTGATCTCCTAATTATTGTATTCGAATCTCAAACAAAAAAGAAAAAGGCAAAAATAGATAAACACTTTCGTGAAGCTCGATTTTGAAAAATACAAACTATAAGGTGGGTATAAGGCGGGTATTATAAAATATACCCTAAAGCAAAAGGCTCTTAAGTGCTTCGCGCCGCCTCGTTTCTCCTCTTGCTTGTGAGTATTTTAAGATTGAAGGCTAATCGAGGGTTTTGCCGCCCAAAGTATTATTACGTATCATATATATTTGCTTGGTTTCTTTGTGATTAAACCCTCTTGAACAATTTAGTTTTCACCAAAGTTTTAAAGTCATTCGAAGGCGTGCACTCCACGTGATCATTTTCATTCTTTTGAGGCTTCTTTAATTAAGAGTTTGATTCGAGGAGAGATTTGGTAGATTGTTGTCTACGAATACACACAAAATCCAAAAAAAATTAAAAACAATCAAAAACACAAAAAAATTGAAAATCCACAAAACACCCGAAAAGAATCTTCTTTGCTCACCTCCCATTCTACGTCAAGTTTATGCTAACTCGTAATCAAGCAAAACGAGCTCGTAAACGTCGTCAAAGTCAAGGAAATCAAGAGCCTTTGATTGAACAACAAACTCCAATTGTCGAACCTGTTGTAGAACCAATAGTCGTCATGGCTAATTGTACTATGATGGAGTTGCTTCAAGCACCCACCGAGGGTTTTGGAGAAGCTATTGTGATTCCCACCATCCTTGCGGAGAATTT
Organism: Glebionis coronaria; assembly: GCA_025667525.1. Taxonomy (NCBI): domain Eukaryota; kingdom Viridiplantae; phylum Streptophyta; class Magnoliopsida; order Asterales; family Asteraceae; genus Glebionis; species Glebionis coronaria. The sequence continues at coordinate 165,603,821 of CM046878.1, read as the reverse complement.
CGAGATTAAGACGGGTTTAATGTCGATGTTGCAAGCAAATAAGTTTAGAGGTCATGAAAAAGACAACCCGCATTATCACATAAGGAATTTTAATCGTCTCACCGCAACAAGCAAGTTTAAGGATGTTTCATATGACGCCATTAAGATGATGTTGTTTCCATACTCGTTAGATGGACCCGCTAAAATTTGGCTCTAGAAAGAACCGCCATATTCGATTTTGACATGGGGTGATCTCGTCTCTAAGTTTGTGAACCAATTTTTTCCACCATCTAAAACAACACATTTGAAAAATGAGATTTCAAGGTTTACACAAAGTAATAATGAAAGTTTTTCAATGGTATGGGAACGATTTAAGGAAATGTTACATGAATGTCCACACCATGATTTTTCGGAATTGTATCAAATAGATACTTTTTATAATGGGCTTAATGATCACGAACGAGATTATTTGAATGCCACCGCGGGTGGTAATTTTATGTGCAAAACGACAGATGAAGCTTTAAAGATTATCAAGAATAGATCTAAGGTTTATAACCCTCGTAACACACCGAGTGTTGCCAATATGGGTTCGTCATCGTCGTCATCGTCTCGTAGCATTAATGCCTTACATGATGAAGCACAAGATGCTTTGAATTACGTAGCATTAATGTCTCGTAGCATTAATGCCTCGTAGCATTAATGTCTCGTCTCGTAGCATTAATGTCTCGTAGCATTAATGCCTTTCGATAGATTTTCGACGCTTATGACACATTGGAAAGCACAAGATGCTTTGAATCGGTTGAAAAGAGTTGTTTATCTTGTGGTGGAGCTCATGATCTTTCCGAGTGCATTACCGCCGGTGGTAACACTTCGAGTGCTTATGTAGCAATGGGAACTTACAACCAAAACGGCCAAGGTTCCCGCCCAAATCAAGCTCCATCAAATCAAAATGCTAACAACTATCGAAACAACAATCAAAATGGTGGTTATCAAGGCAATTCACGTAATTATAACAAAGGGAATTATCAAAGTGGGAATGGACAAGTTTCAAATCAAAACCAAAATCGTGATTTTCAAAACAATACACAAGGTTTTCAAAATGCTCACACTAAAAATCTTAATGGAGAATTTTTGGGTTATGCAAAAGCAAACGATGCTAAGTTTGATAACATGCAACGTGAGATGATTAGCTTAAGATCCGAGTTGAAAAACGAGCTTAAAAACTAACTAGCTAATGAACTTAAGAATCATGCTAATAAAATGGAAGGAAACGTTCAACGTCTTCAACAAAATCAATAACAAATGGAACAAGGACAACATGAGATTAAGCAAGAATTGTTAAAAGCGGATGCTAGGCAATCAAAATTTGAAGACCGAATGGAAAAAATGTTTGAAGCAATCATGTGTAAACCCTCTTCCTCAGGTGGTCTTCCTATTGATACCATTGCAAACCCGAAGGGAGAAATGAAAGTTATTACTACTCGTAGTGGTAAAACTTTCAAAGAACCAATCTCTCGTCCAAGTACTTCTACGGAGAAGGAAATCGAGAAAGAGCCCGAGGTGATGGTCGAAAAGGAGCATATTACAAGCCCACGAAGTACTGCTCATGCCCCACCTACGGTTGAACCAATACCAATCAAGGAACCCGAGATTCCAAGGCCGTTGCCTAATGTCCAACCCACACCACCCTTACCTTACCCTTCGAGACGAAACAAAGAGAAATTGCAAGAACGAAACAAACAAAAAATCGAGCTTTTTATAAAAATGTTTCAACAAGTTCATTTTGATGTAAGTTTAGCCGACGCGTTGTTATACATGCCTCGTTTCGCTTCCACTTTTAAAGGGATGATGAACGATAAGGAAAAGCTTTCAAAGCTTGCTAACTATTCTTCGGTTTATCTTAACCGCGCACCGGAAAAAGTTGGTGACCCCGAAAGTTTCTCATTCCTTGTGATATACAAGATATGAAAGAATGCCTCGCCTTGGCCGATCTTGGTGCGAGCATTAATTTGATGCCATTTTCCATTTGGAAATCGCTTTCGATTCCGGCTCTTTCTCCTTCGAACATGTCTATTGAGATGGCCGATCATTCTATGATTTTAGCATGTGGAGTAGCCGAGGATGTTTTCGTGAAAGTGGGGATGTTCTACTATCCCGTTGATTTTATAGTAGTTGACATCCCCGCGGATCCTCAAGTTCCTCTAATTTTAGGTCGTCCATTTTTAGACACGTCGAGATCGCTTATCGACGTTCATGCAAGAACTATTACTTTAAGATTCAACGACGAGGAACTTGTTATAAATGCTACTCAAAACTCGAGACCTTCTCATGTTTATGCAATCGCTACCATCAATCACATCGACTTAATTGATGTGGTTTGCGATGAGTTTTCACAAGAAGTGTTAGGTTTTTCCGATAGCTCGTCAAGTGGCAATCCTACTATTTTGGATCCTATTCTTGCTAATTCTACACCAAATCTCACTCCATTCCAAGGAGGCGATTTTACTTCAAATGAAATTGACAATGAAGATGAGGTGATTATTAGTAATGATACTTCTATTCCATCATTTCTTCCGCCGATGGAAGTTATGAGCGTTGAGCAAAAATCTTCAATCGAGGAACCGCCTATCCTTGAATTGAAAGATCTTCTATCTCACCTTGAATACGCATTCTTGGAAGGTGATGACAAGTTGCCGGTGATCATTGCAAAAGGTCTTGCTAATGATGAAAAAAACGCACTTTTGAAAGTTCTTAAAGCTCATAAAGGGGCAATTGCGTGGAAAATTTCCAACATTAAGGGTATTGACCCAAAATTTTGTACTTGCAAGATTTTAATGGAGGAGGACTACAAACCCGCAATTCAAAGTCAAAGAAGGGTAAACCCCAAAATTCACGATGTCATAAAAAAGGAAGTCTTAAAACTCCTTGACGCGGGAAAGGTTTATCCTATCTCCGATAGCCCATGAGTGAGCCCAATCCATTGTGTCCCTAAAAAGGGCGGAATGACCGATGTGCCCAATGAAAACAACGAGTTAATTACCACTCGTGTTGTGACCGGTTGGAGGGTGTGTATTGACTACCGAAAGTTAAATGACGCCACTCGTAAAGACCACTTTCCTTTGCCCTTCATGGATCAAATTTTGGAGCGACTCGCGGGAAATGAATTCCATTGCTTTTTATATGGTTTTTCTGGTTACTTTCAAATCCCTATCGACCCTCGTGATCAAGAGAAAACTACGTTCACGTGTCCTTATGGAACATTTGCTTATCGTAGAATGCCTTTCGGACTTTGTATGCACCGGGTACGTTTCAACGGTGTATGATGGCTATTTTTCATGATATGATCGAGAAGTCGATGGAAGTGTTTATGGATGACTTTTCGGTGTTTGGCAATTCGTTCACGTCGTGTTTATCTAATCTCGAGCAAATGTTAAAACGTTGTGAAGAAACCAACCTTGTGCTTAATTGGGAAAAATGTCATTTTATGTGTAAACAAGGAATCGTCTTAGGGCACAAGGTCCCAAAAGCGGGTATTGAGGTCGATAAAGCTAAGGTAGACGTCATCGCCAAGTTACCTCATCCCAAAACCGTCAAGGGAGTTAGGAGTTTCCTAGGCCACGCGGGCTTTTATCGTCGTTTCATCAAAGACTTTTCGAAAATCTCTCGACCTATGACACACCTTCTCGAGAAGGATGCTCCTTTTAATTTCAGTGAGGATTGTGTTAGAGCTTTCGAAACTCTTAAAAGGAAACTAACCGAAGCTCCAATTCTTGTTGCTCCTAATTGGGAACTACCCTTTGAAATCATATGCGATGCAAGTGATTATGCTATAGGGTCCGTTTTAGGGCAACTTTATGAAAAGCATTTTCGTCCTATCCATTATGCTAGTAAGACGATGACCGAGGTTCAATTAAAGTACACCACAACGGAAAAGGAATTCCTTGTCGTGGTCTATGCTTTTGAGAAATTCTAACCTTATCTCGTCTTGACTAAAAGCATCGTGTATACTGACCATTCGGCTATCAAGTAACTCTTAGCTAAGCAAGATGCTAAGCCGAGATTGCTTCGTTGGATGCTCCTCCTCCAAGAATTTGATGTCACCGTGCTTGACAAAAAAGGAGCCGAGAATCTAACGGTCGATCATCTCTCTCGTCTAGAAGATCCTCACAAAGATGTTTTCGAGAACAAGGAAATAACCGAAACATTTCCTCTCGAGACTCTCGGTGTAGTGAATTCTAAAGACACCACCCCATGGTTTGCCAACATTGCAAATTACCATGATGGGAACTTCATAATCAAGGGTATAACGACACAACAAAAGAGAAAATTCTTTCGTGATGTCAAGTTCTATTTTTGGGACGACCCTTATCTCTTTCGGGTTTGTGCGGATCAACTCGTTCGACGTTGTGTCTTTGGTACCGAAGCTTCTAACATCCTTAGAGCTTGTCACGAGGGATCCACGGGTGGTCACCATGGTGCTAACCTCACGGCTAAGAAAGTGTTCGATGCTGGATTCTTTTGGCCTACGATCTATCGTGATGCACACGCACTTGTGAAGTCGTGTGATTCGTGCCGACGACAAGGAAAATCGTCTCAACGTGATGAAATGCCGCAAAACATAATTCAAGTGTGTGAGATTTTCGACATTTGGGGCATAAATTTATGGGGCCGTTCCCATCGTCTCATGGTAACAAGTATATCCTCGTCGCCGTCGACTACCTTTCTAAGTGGGTGGAAGCTAAGGCTTTACCTACTAATGATGCTCGTGTGGAAGTGAAGTTTTTGAAGCAACTATTCTCTCGGTTTAGAACCCCTCGTGCTATTATAAGCGATCGTAGAACCCATTTTTATAATGACCAATTCGAGAAGGTCTTAAAGAAATATGGAGTTACTCATCGTCTTTCTACGGCTTATCACCCGCAAACGAGTGGGCAAGTCGAGGTTTCAAACCGAGCTTTGAAGAGGATTTTAGAGAGGTCGATTGGAGAAAACCGTGCTTCATGGTCCGACAAACTCGATGACGCTTTATGGGCCTTTCGGACCGCTTATAAGACACCTATCGGTTGTACTCCATATAAGTTGGTTTACGGAAAGAATTGTCATTTGCCCATTGAATTGGAGCATAAGGCATATTGGGCCCTTAAGCATACAAATTATGATTTGAAGACCGCGGGAGATCACCGGAAAATACAATTAAATGAATTAGATGAATTAAGAGACAATGCTTATGAAAATTCATTGTTTTTTAAATAAAAGACTAAAAAGTTTCATGATGCAAAGATTAAAAACCGGGTTTTTAACGTTGGTGATTAAGTGTTACTTTTTAACTCTCGATTAAAGATATTTTCCGGGAAATTGAAATCTCGTTGGTCGGGTCCTTTCACCATAACACAAGTGTTCCCTTATGGGACCATCGAGCTAGCTCAAAATGATGGTCCTAACTTCAAGGTGAATGGACATAGGCTTAAGCACTACTTTGGTGGGGAAGTTCCTTCGTTGGACGACCTCGACCAAGTCACATTCCCCAATGATAATTAGCATTGAGGGGATCGAGTCGAGCTCATGACTCGATAATAAAAAACGAGGTGCCTCGTGGGGGAGATCCCATGCTTATCCTTTTATGCTTTCTAATAAATAATGAGAGGGGATGTGTTATTCTCTTTGTTGTCAATCATCACTGTAAGTGCAATTCTTCCTTTATCCTCATATTAATCTGAGTTTATGGTTCTATTTTAATTACACAAAATTGAATAGGGGATTTCTCATAATTATTGATTACTTTGTAAATTGATGGATTACTTGTTGTTTTCACTCTATTTTAATCTTGATTTCCTAATTGCATTGTGTTGGGTCCACTGGTTGTGGATCTTGCAGCCTGTTAAGAATGGTGAATGACTTCTGTAATCACAAGTCTATTCACAGAGAGACTCTTAATGTAATACAAAGTATAAGTGTAGAATACAAATACTATGATCAAGAAGAAACAAAATAACTAAATAACTTGATCCTTACTAAGGATTTCTACTATTAATATGAAATGAATAATGGTGAAAGGTGTGTCTAACCCTTCTGCCATTGGGTTCCTTTTATACTACAAGGAAACCCTAATACTAAATTAAACATAAACGTGTAATTCCTGATATGCATATCCTTTCCTAACATATCTCATGCATATCCTAACAAACTACTAAGAATAACATTGTGTTAATGCAATGATGCCTAAAAACGTTACTTGTATTTTTCGGTCTTGCTTTGTTTTGATTACAACAATATGTAAAAACAAGCATTTACGAAAACAATGAAAAATGAATTCTTGAGTTCAAGTATTTTTCATTTCAACCATTATCACTTAAGGTATGAACAAACAAGTAATTATACTAATTAAGTGATCAACTATTTAATCTTTTCTTAAAACTCACTTTTTATTAAGTGTGACAAAGTTTTATTATTAAACTTTCTTTTTAAGAAAATGTTTAATTAAATTAATTATTTGAAAATTTGAAATTTGAAAATGGCATATTCTATCTTGGTTTGGAATATACTTTCAGGATATTTTAATCCCCAGATTCGATCCAACCCACTAAAATACAAAAGGGAACGGACTCTATGCCGGCGGTTCCTTAGCGCCTATGGCGGTTCCTTATCGATAAGGAACTACGGGCTGCAATAAAGAACCGCAGGCAGATATAGCCGTTGGACATTTGTCTTATAAATAGTGGACCATTCTCAGACTTTCAATCCACCTCTTTTGCACATAAACTTTCAGATTCTTACATACTTCTTAAATTATTCAAATCCTTGATCATTTGTTTGATTACTACTTGTTTAGAAGTGAATCTTTCTCCTCCCATATTTTCCTCTCAAAGTGAAAAGAGAAGAACACTATCATTGTTGAAGTGTTGTGTCTACCTCAAAGATCCATTGAAGATGAAAACTTATTTATTCATTGTTGTAAAGATCCAAGTAGTTGTGTCTATTTGGAAGTTGTGTATGTATTAGGGTTAATACTTAGTCCTCACAGTATATTGGTGTAGATTGGTCCTATCTAAGATTGGGGCTCGACTTTTAGCTTAGAGTCAGAAATTGGTTAAGCGACGTTATGTACAGTTTCTCCACCTTAAGGAGCTTGTTGATTAGTGAACTCTCGAGTAAGGAGTACTCGAGGAGTGGAGTAGGAACCAGGAGTGGGCTTCGTTTCCGAACCACTATAAATCCTTGGTGTTTGGTTTGATCTTTCCTTCCCTTATCTCTTTACATTCTTTATTCTTTATACTTGTGATTATTAGTTAGTTGCACTATACCTTGTTCATATTGTGTATAAGAAGGTTTCACATAAATACTCAAGCTTAAGTTTTTGAAAAAGGATTTTTAAAACCAAACTTTAACAAGCAAATCTAAGAAACTATTCAACCCCCCCCCCCCCCTTCTAGTTTCTACAATTGGTATCAGAGCGTGGTTTCTCAAGGCTTTTTAAAATATATTGTATTTTGAAACTTGAATCGATATATTGATTCTAACAAGTATCTAGAAGGGCAATCCATACAAAGACCACCTCTTTTTGAAACTGATAGTTTTATTTATTGGAAAAATAGGTTTGAGACTTATGTGAAATCAAAAGATTTAGATCTTTGGTATGTTATTACCAATGGTGACTTTTTGACCATTTCAATATAATGAAGTTTCTAAAAGTAAGGAGATAGTTACTTTTGATAAAGCTAATGATGATACTAAAAGAAAACTTGCTAAAAATAATGAGGCTAAAATGGTGATTTATAATGCTTTACCAAAGAAAGAGTACGAAAGGATTTTTATGTGTGAAACCGCTAAAGACATTTGGAATAATCTTTTAGTAACCCACCAAGGTAATAGCCAAGTTAAAGAAAGTAAAATCGATCTTCTTGTTCAACAATATGAACAATTTGTCATCTTAGAAGATGAAACCATAGATAGTGCATTTGCTAGATTTAATACTATTATTACTAGTCTAAAAGCACTTGATGAAGGTTTTTCTAGCAAGAACAATGTTAGGAAGTTTCTTAGGGCGTTGCATCCAAAATGGAGAGCTAAAGTCACGACGATTGAAGAATCTAAGGATCTCGCCAAATTATCACTCGATGAACTAATTGGTAACTTGAAGGTTCATGAGATGATAATTTTGAAGGACTCAGAAATGGTGAAAACTAAAAGTGAAAGAAAGTCTCTTGCACTAAAGCCAAGAAGGCACAAAGTGATCATGAAAGTTCCTCGGATAGTGATCATGAGGAATATGCCTTGACGGTTAGAGACTTTAAGAAGTTCTTCAAAAGACGAGGTCAATACGTGAGGCAACCAAACAACGACAAGAAACCCTTCTCCAAAAATCGATTTGCCAAAGACGATAAAGGTGATAGGAAATGCTTTAGATGTGGTGATCCAAATCATTTCATTGGTGATTGTCCTAAGCCTTCACGCGACAAGAACCACACGGCGTTCGTTGGAGGTTCATAGAGCGATAGCGGTGAAGATGTTGATGACAACCCCAAAGATGAAAAGTGTCTCATGGCTCATACTTATAAAGAGATATGCTTAGGAATCGATCTAGAGCCCGACAAGTGGATTAAGGATAGTGGTTGTTCTAAACACATGACGGGTAATCGAAGTTTGTTCTCACACTACAAAGCATATGATGGAGGTAACGTTACATTCGCTAGTAATAGACGTGGTAATATCATTGGCAAAGTACGGTCTCTCTTGACTCTTTGACTATAGAAAACGTAGAGCATGTAGATAACTTAGGTTTTAACCTTCTAAGTATAGGTCAAATTTGTGACAATAAGTGTAAGGTCATCTTTTCGGAATATGACAGTGAAATCGTAAAAGATGGAAAAGTCATTGGAAAAGGTGTTAGAAAGCATAGGCTTTATGTCATGAAGGTTAATAGGAGGTCAAAAGACAACTTATGTCTAGCGACTTTAGATGATAGTTCTACTATTTGGCATAGGAGATTAGGTCACGCTAATATGCGTTTAATTCAATCTTTAGTCTCTAAGGAGTTGGTAAGACACCTCCCCAAGATGAAGTTTGATAGTCACTTTTGTGATGCTTGCAAAATTGGGAAGCAAGTTCACTCAAGTCACAAAGCCAAGAATTTGGTTTCGACCTCTCGGTGTTTAGAGCTCCTACATATGGATCTCTTTGGACCTTCCGCCATACGGAGTTATAGAGGTAACCTTTATATCCTAGTTATAGTTGACGACTATTCTAGATTCACTTGGACTAGATTTTTGGCATCTAAGAATGAAGCTTTCGATCACTTCGAAACCTTTAGTCGAAGAATTCAAAATCAAATAGGATGTTCAATTGTCTCTATTAGGACGGATCATGGTAGAGAATTTGATAATGAAGTGAAATTTGGTGCCTTTTATGAAGCTCATGGTATTACCCATAACTTCTCGGCTCCTCGCACTCCACAATCAAATGGGGTAGTTGAAAGGAAGAATCGGACCATCCAAGAGATGAGTAGGACGATGTTAAATGAGCAATCCTTGCCTCAAAAATTTTGGTGCAATGCTGTGGACACATCGACTTACATTCTCAAACGAATTCTTATTCGACCTTTTCTAGGAATGACCCCCTTTGAGATTCTTAAAGGTAATAAGCCCTCATTGGAATACTTTAGGGTGTTTGGAAGAAAGTGCTTCATTCTCAACACCAAAGACTACCTTACAAAGTTTGACCCAAAGTCTTACGAAGGTATCTTTTTAGTTTATTCTCAAACTAGCAAAGCCTACATAGTCCTCAATAGAACCTCGGGTGTAATTAAAGAATCACTTAACGTGACATTTGATGAAACCCCACCTTCATCTAAGACACCACCTTTGGTAGATGATGACTTAGATGAAATAGACATAGTTAATGCCAAAGAGGTTAGAAACATAGGAATTAAAGACCTTAGTGTTGAAAAGGGAGTAAACATTAAGGAATCTAAGGATCATGCTCTTGATAACGTCATAGGAGAATTAAATCAAAGGACCCTAAGATCTCAAGTCCAAAATCAAAGTAACTTCTTTTGTTTCGTCTCCTTGATTGTACCAAAGAATGTTAAAGAAGCTTCGATGCATGAGAGTTGGGTCATCCCTATGCAAGAAGAATTGAATCAATTCATTGTTAATGACATTTGGGAAATTGTTCCTCCGCCTAGAAGTTCGACCATCATAGGAACCAAATAGGTATATAGGAATAAGTTAGATGAGAATGGTGTTGTGTCTCGTAACAAGGCTAGACTTATAGCTCAAGGCTATAATCAACAAGAAGGTATTGATTATGACGAGACATACGCACCCGTAGCAAGATTAGAATCCATTAGAATCCTCTTAGCTTACGCTTGTGCCTTAGACTTTAAGATTCAACAAATGGATGTAAAGAGTGCCTTTCTTAATGGTTTGATCATTGAGGAGGTATATGTGGCTCAACCTCCCGGCTTCATTGATTTTGAGAAACCGGATCATGTCTACAAGCTTAAGAAAGCTCTTTATGGTCTTAAACAAGCACCCAAAGCTTGGTATGATAGACATAAAGCGTTTCTTGTAAAACATGAGTATACCATGGGGATGGTAGACAATACACTCTTTACAAAGAAGAAAGGTTCTCACCTCATTATCGTACAAATATATGTTGATGACATTATATTTGGTTTAACTTGTCAATCATTGTGTGATGACTTTGCCAAAATCATGCATGATGAGTTTGAAATGAGTATGATGGGAGAACTTAACTTCTTTTTTGGACTCCAAATTAAACAAATGGACGATGGTATTTTCTTTAATCAATCCAAGTATGTTAAAGAAATGCTAAAGAAATTTGGATTAGAAGACTCTAGACCTATGAAGACCCCTAATGGCCTCAGATACTAAACTCACGGTAGATGATGATTGTGAGTCGGTAGACAACACCAAATATAGAGGTATGATTGGTAGTTTGCTGTACCTAACGGCAAGTCGACCGGATATCATGTTTAGTGTTTGCCTTTGTGCTCGCTTCCAAGAGGCTCCCAAAACCTCTCACCTTGAAGCGGTTAAGCGTATCTTCCAATACATTAAGGGCACTATACATTTAGGATTATGGTATCCTAAAGAAACCGGCATAGAAACCATTGTCTAAGCGGACTCGGATCATGCGGGAGACTATGTGGACCGAAAAAGCACTAGTGGAGTTTTTACCTTCATGGGTTGTTGTTTAACTTCTTGGTTCTCTAAGAAACAAACCGCTCTTGCTATATCCACCACGGAAGCCGAGTATGTGAGTGCCGGTAAAGCTTGTCAACAAGCTCTATGGATGAAGCAAGCGCTTGTTGATTGCGGGATTTCTCTTGATGATGTTACCATCATGTGCGATAACAAGGGTGCAATAGACCTTAGCAAGAATCTCGTGCAACATTCGCGAACTAAGCACATAGAGATTCGCCACCATTTTCTTAGGGATAATGTTCAAAAGGGGAATATTTCGATAGAGAAGGTACCCTCGGTAGAAAACTTAGCCGATATCTTCACTAAGCCACTTAAGAGGGAACCTTTTAATTACTTGTGTCTAGGTCTAGGCTTAATGGAACATATTTCCTTAATTGTGCATTCTTATTATCTTTTATCTTTTGAGTCTTTTGTTTCTTTGAGTTTTTAAGTTTAATAAAATCTGTTTGGAAAATTTCTCTTCTTTTTCAAACTTCTCAAAGCTTTTGTGAAAATGGTCGAGAAATGTTTTTGCATTGTTAATTCAATCTAAAAATATTTTTCAAAGCTTCTTGCTATTCATAATGAGCTTACATAATTCATATATATGGGTCTCTCAAATATAGCAAGAACAAAAGAGAACTATGAGGATCATTGTGTCATGACCTTGTGTCTAGTTCTACACACCTCCTACATTGATTTTATTAAAGAATCTATGTATTTTGGTCAAAACCTTGTTTGGTGAGCTCTTGTGTGTTTTCTTTGTCTATCTTTGCTTCTTAGCATATCCCATGATTAGTTAGTCTAGAAAAATAGGATTTGTTGAATTGGAAAATCCTCCCTCATCACCAAAATCAACCCACTGTGGGTTGTTCTTTATTGAAACCGCGGTTCCCCAGTGATAAGGAACCGCCTGGTGAGCTAAAGAACCGCGCCCAGTACCTCAATTTTTGGATATTCCTGAAACTCCAAATTTGTTCCAACACTTTTTGGAATCTTTGTCTCAACCCTTTGACCACCCCCAAATTATCTTGGAGTTTCTCTATATAACCCAAGCATTTTGCATTCTTTCTCAAATCAAAATGTCTTATTCCCCAAATGAAAGCTTTGATTCTCTTCCATTCTCTCCAATTGCTTTCAACCCCAATTCACCCAAGAACACTCAAAATCCCATCTCTTCTCCTTCTAAGAATGGTGATTGTGGAACTTCTTATCTTCCACCTCTAGCCTTTAGTATTCTACCTCCTTCACATGATAATTTGATAAGTGTGAAAACACCCATCCTTTTTACCACTTATTACAATAATAACCGAGCCAAAACGTGTATTTTATGTCATTTATGTCAGAATTATGCGTGGTTTGTGTTTTTGTTGTGATTTTGGACGAAAAGGTTAAAAGTGGAGAAAACACGGCTTTCACGGGCTTTTATCGAAGAAAAAGACGAAAGACGAAGTCGAAAGATCAAAAGTGCGAAAAGAACGGAAGTCCAAGACCAATTCTGAAGATTTATCGAAGAAAAAGTCAAAAGACGGAAGTTTACTAAAAGCCAAAGAACTTGAGTCTTATTTATGAAGAAAATTCAAGACGAGTTTAAAGAAATCCCAAGACAAAGTCATTGGAGTCCAAGATTAATAAAAGATTAAGAAGATAAGGACTTAAGGGTGCAATTAAGAGAAATAAGAAAGAGAGAGGAAGCTTCCTAAGCTCCTCCCTAATCTCCCTATATATAGTCACCACCTTCATTTGTTTAGAGTTGCTAGCTAATTTGACAAATTAGTCTTTCCACCATTTTCATTACTTGCACAATTTTAATTTCATTTACTAAATTGCTCTTTAATTTCATGTCTTAAATTTCGTACCTTTTAATTCCAAGTAAGTTAATTTTATTGTTAATCTTTGTTTTCCTTTAATCAAGCTTTTCTTTATCATTCTCATCCTACTTTTCTTGTTTTTGATTTGTTACAAATTCGGATTAAGCAATCTTTTGCTTAATCCCATTGCTTATTTGATTAAAAAGTTCATCTTTTTATTTCCATCTAAGCTTTTATACGAATTAAGCTATAAGTTTGACAATCTTATTGGCTTATTTTGTATTTAGCTTATTTACTTTTTAGTTTTCTTAAAAGGTTTAGTCTTTTTAAAGTTTGCTTATTTCTTATTTTTAAAGTTTTCAAATTTATGCTTATTGATCTTTTAATGTTTGATTTTTATAGCTTAAAGTGTTTTAGTGCTTATTGTGTTAATTTTCTTATTTTTGATTAAGTGCTTTTTAATTAATTTTTATAAAAAAAGTTGTTTTTAAATATTTTTATTATTTAGTATTTTTAAAAGTTTTTAAATTTTGGTCTATTAGCTTTTTCTTAAATTTGATTTGGTTAAATTTTTAGATAAGTGCTTATTTGGTATTTGCTTATTTGCTTATTGTATGCCATCGTAATGCTTAAAGGTTTTACCAGTACGATCCAGTGAGTGTGATCGCATAAACCCCGAGGGTTTCTACTTGCGATCCATCACTGCGATCCTTAGTACAATCGTCACCACGATCACACTCCATAATCCTCACCACGATCACTTGTTGCGATCGTGGGTACGATCGTGGGTGCGATCCATGGTTATGATCATGTTACGATCCAACATTACGATGGATTCAACATGCAGAGTACGATGGAAATATAAGAGTACGATGGAAAGTTTACTATAAGACTATAAGAGTACGATGGAAAGTTTACTATAAGACTATAAGAGTACGATGGAAATGCCTTATGTTTTAGCGCCATTTTTATTTTTCACCTAGTAGGCTGGCTGCTTCCAGCAGCTAGCCTGCTAGCTTGTTTATTTATTATTTTTGTTCCGTAATCGTTTAGTTTAATCTGAAAGTTGTTCCGATTTTATTTCTGAAAGTTACATATTTTTAGTTGAATTTTTCTTCTAATTTTAAAATTAATATTATTTCGTAAAGTTCAAGTTTTATCTTTTATTTAGTACCCGCTTTAGGTTTTGCCTCGTTTAGCTTTAAAGTACCATTTTAGTTTTATTCTCTCCTTTTTCATTAAGTAAATTTTATTTTCGAGTCGATAGTTAATTTCGTCTTTTAGTTTTATTTTTATTAATTGTTTCGCTTTAAGTTTCGTTTTATTATTTGTTTTAATATTCGTTTTAATATCGTTTTAATTTTTAGTTTTTAATATTCACCTTATATTACTTTTATTATTTGTACTTGTCTTTAGTTTGTTTTTAAATACTTTTCACATTTACTTTTTAATTAGTTATAGATAATCAACTTCCCTTTTTCTTAACCAAAAACAACTGAGTCACACATTTAACCGGAAATCAATTCGAATTGAATCGAGACGAACAAATTTTCATACGAGGCAAAAACCTATGTATCATAATGTCATGCATCATGGAACATATTTAATGTTGTCAATATCAACATATTGCTATGGCTCACATCTATGAGGAGTTGAATTACATCAAGAGTCTCTTAGTTAAACCTCCTCTTTACTATAACTATGAGATCTCTACCAAGCCACCACCACCTCCTTCCGCCACTACCTTGTCTTTTATCTAAGCATTGGATGCTTATCTTCAAGACTTCTATTTCAAGCAAATCTTAGAGTTCTAGCTTAACTATGATTAGATTTATGCTTTTTATTTTGGCTTGTGGTTGTGTTTCATACATCTTTGTATGATTTATTCCTTGTATCTTTTATCATGTTTTCTTTTAACATGACTTATCTTGGATCTTTTGTTTCTTATTTTTTTGTGTGATCTTTGCTATATCTTGTTGGGTGTCTCTTCTCTTCTACTAACCCTTCTATGTAGCTTGTCACCATATTTCGATTTCTTGGTGCCCCAAGCAAGGGGGAGTAAGCACCAAGGGGGAGCATTTGCAAAGTCCGGTTCTTTTCTTCTTCAAAGACTCTTGCAACCTTTTTGCTTCGACAAAGGGGGAGAAATGATAAACTCGTCTTCGAAAATCTTGTTTTATTAGATGATTGAGTTTATGGATTGGCGGAATTAAAAAGGGGGAGATTGTTAATGCAATGATGCTTAAAAACGTTACTTGCATTTTTCGGTCTCGCTTTGTTTTGATTATGACAATATGTAAAAACAAGCATTTACGAAAACAATGAAAAACGAATTCTTTAGTTCAAGTATTTTTCATTTCAACCATTATCACTTAAGGTATGAACAAACAAGTAATTATACTAATTAAGTGATCAAGGATTTAATCTTTTTCTTAAAACTCACTTTTTATTAAGTGTGACAAAGTTTATTATTAAACTTTCTTTTTAAGAAAATGTTTTATTAAATTAATTATTAAAAATTTAAATTTTGAAAATGACATATTCTATCTTGGTTTGGGATATCCTTTCAGGATATTTTAATCCCCAGATTCGATCCAACCCACTAAAAGACAAAAGGGAGCGGACTCTACGCCGGCGGTTCCTTAGCGCCTATGGCGGTTCCTTATCGATAAGGAACCGCGGGCTGCAATAAAGAACCACGGGCAGATATAGCCGTTGGACATTTGTCTTATAAATAGTGGACCATTCTCAGACTTTCAATCCACCTCTTTTGCACATAAACTTTCAGATTCTTACATACTTCTTAAACCACTCAAATCCTTGATCATTTGTTTGATTACTACTTGTTTAGAAGTGAATCTTTCTCCTCCCATCTTTTCCTCTCAAAGTGCAAAGAGAAGAACACTATCATTGTTGAAGTGTTGTGTCTACCTCAAAGATCCATTAAAGATCAAAACTTATTCATTCATTGTTGTGTCATTGTTATGAAGATCCAAGTAGTTGTGTCTATTTGGAAGTTGTGTATGTATTAGGGTTAATACTTAGTCCTCAAAGTATATTGGTGTAGATTGGTACTATCTAAGATTAGGGCTTGACTTTTAGCTTAGAGTCAGAAATTGGTTAAGCGACGTTGTGTACGGTTTCTCCACCTTAAGGAGCTTGTTGATTAGTGAACTCTCGAGTAAGGAGTACTCGAGGAGTGGAGTAGGAACGAGGAGTGAGCTTCGTTGCCGAACCACTATAAATCCTTGGTGTTTGGTTTGATCTTTCCTTCCCTTATCTCTTTACATTCTTTATTCTTTATACTTGTGATTATTAGTTAGTTGCACTATACCTTGTTCATATTGTGTATAATAAGGTTTCGCATAAATACTCAAGCTTAAGTTTTTGAAAAAGGATTTTTAAAACCAAACTTTAACAAGCAAATTTAAGAAACTATTCAACCCCCCCCCCCCCCTTCTAGTTTCTACACATTGTTTGACTTTCTACTAGACCAGGAGCACGTGTTGCTCCTACTACTACTAGGACCAGGAGTAACTACATACCTCCTAGTTCATCTATTACAAATATCTATTACATAGGTCCTAACAATCCTCCCCTAAACTTGAATTTGACTGGTTGAGTTCAAGTTTCTTGGTAGATCTTGCAAAACAACACGAGGATTGAAACAACAAAACAATAGCAGCACAAACCATCAGAAGTGAAAGCACAAAGACCGCTGCAACTAGTAACTCTGAGAAGCTTCTTGAAAGCTTAGAACATATCTACAAATGTTGAATCTTTACTACAGCATGAGCAGATTTTATAAGCCTTTACCAAGTAGCTACTCGCTCTTGGGCTAGCTAGTGTTTGTGGTGGAATACGCATCACCCTGGGAGACCAAAACCCAGCCCAACTCTTAGAACGTAAATCAATGGTGAGTGGGAGTACCCTAGTGATTTTGAGCAAATCATCACAGCCGTCAACGGATTTGATTGAAGTCTTTACCAGAAGCCGTACCCTTCCGGACTAGCCAACTCTTAGCAAGAAAACATCGGTGAGCTGAAAACCCCATAGCTTTGAGCAAGCTATTACAGCTATCAATGGATTTGATAAAAGTCTTTACCAAGAGCCGTACCCCCTTGGACTAGCCACTTTTCAGTCTAGGACCAAGGCAAGTGAAAACCATTCAATTTTGGGTAAACTGGCAACCATCAACGGATTTGAGAATCACACCAGAGCCGTACCCTCATGGTGAACCAACTCTTTCTTGTCTGCAAGACATGGTGAGTTGAACACCATTTGTTGTGTGGAACAGGCCTAACACCAGTAGTACATCACATGATAGCCCAGGTGTGAAAAATCCAAGAGATAAAGAGTTTCATGATGGAAAAGTATAAGCAGATATTATATGATTTACAAGATTTGAAAGTTCCATCACATGTTAGAAGTATAAGCAGATATTATATATAAGTATATATATATATATATATATATATATATATATATATATATATATATATATATATATATATATATATTTAACAAACTAAGTAAAGTGTTAGTCACCAATCACAGTACATATTGGTGAAAAGAATGCATGAAATAGAAAAAATATAAAAGAAACAAACCAATCACTGACCAGAAGCAGCAACATTGTCCGCAAGTAGCCGAGCTTGAATACCTTCAACCAAGGTGGTGGCCATAGCAGACTCGTTGCAAGAAGGAGCATTGGACACCACCAGGTGGCTCTCCAATATGGCTTCCATGGTAGCAATGGTCAGTGGATACTCCAAATCCACAAGCATAAAAACACTAGCACCAGATTCCAATTCTAATACATGCACAACCCAACCCGCATACAACTTCCATCTTTTAATCACCCAGCGAGGCTGATCCTTCCACACACCAGCACTAGGAGAATCAGGAGGACAATCCAACATGATCTTCAAATCACCCCAAAGGACCAACCCAGGCCAGCTAGGAACAACATTAGGAGACTTTGGAATCGCAGCATCAATCAACCCATATAACACCATAAGATCCTGACGATTCACCCAAGATAAGATATCATTCAAACCAGAGAAGTATTTATGGTGGCTATCATTGGTCTGGACCATATGAGTAAAATTTCCAGCACGAATGGGTGATGGTTGAACCTCCCAATGCACAATCCGTCCACGGCCAAGGGGCAAGTCATCATCGCTATCAAAAGCGGCATCTATTAAGTGAGCAGGATCCCTCTTCTCAAATGGAATTGTCTTGCCACGGTGAGCCTGCTTCTTGCGAATAGACTGACGAGGGGTGGGGACAATTGTAGAGGGTTCCTCCTTTACCTTGACAGTAGTGGCAACAGCAGTAGAAGTATGAGCATCAACATGCTTTGGATCAGTAGTGGCTTTAGCTGCAATGTGTGTAGGGAGTGGTTCAGAAACCGATGGAGGTGTAGGATCATCAACAAGAGTAGGATGAACAGCAGGTGTAGCATCCACATCAGGTGTGGTGGTAGCATCATTATGAGAAGGGGTGGGATCAACCTTTGAAGAAGAAGTAGAGGGAACAGCAGTAGAAGCTTCACAAGTAGTTGGAACACCAGAAGTACCTTCGTCGTGAAGACCGGAGGATGGAGGTTGAGCAGCTCTAGGATTAGGACATGGAGCAACAGGAGCAAGGGGCAATATACAACATTTGCAGGCACGGGCACATCCCCGCGATTCAGCTGGACCATCTTGTTGTACAAGGTTTTAAGCTCGTCATCAGACAATGTCTTAACTTTCTTCATTGTCCAGCCATGAGTAAAGAAGGCTCCAGTCTGATTCTTCACATATTGTTGCATAATCCTCTTCTATTCAGAATAAGAGAGAGGCATGTTGCGGCGATTTTGGCAAAGTTGAGCATCAAGATCCTCCCTTTGCCTTTGCATCAGAGACATGGCCCGATGAACACAATTCCCTTGGTTCACATCTGCACCTAATACATCGGTAAACTGAGAGTAGTCAGAGGTGAGGATGGTAACCACATTCATCCAATCCGCATTATCCCAAAACATAGCATTGTGTCGGATCTGCTCACGTCTTTGTTGCTGTAAGGCTTCATCCTCAACCGCAGTCGTTGAGGCAGCCGCAACATCTCGGTCAAGCTCCTCTTGTAGCTTCTGAGCAGCCTCCTCTCCCAATCTTTCTTCTTCTAGTTGTCTACGGGTTCTCTTTCTAGGAAGGGATGGTGCATCAGTCATAGGGGCTTTACCCTTTGGATCATGAGAGGTACCAGGAGTGGGAGATGAAGGACCAGCAGTATCATTCCTTGGAATGCTTGAAGGACTAGGAGGAACAAGTAAGTCATCATTCGGCTTTGAGGCAAAAGCAGCCCTGGCCAAAACAGTCAACCCATCTTCCTCCTCATCCTCATCAGAATTAGACAACGCCACCTTTTTCCTATGGCGCTTCAGCTGCTTTTCCAAGGACTTGACCCTGTTTGCCAAAGGGAGTACAAAATCCCTTGTGAGCTTTCGATGCTGGTTGAGCTCATCCTCCAAAGATATGATCTTCTCATAGTACCTGTGCACTAAAGCAAGCAAAGAAGTCAGAGTAACAGGTTCCTCAGCATCCCCACCAAGAGGACTTGGTTTAGGGGATGCTTCATTAGGACCAGAAGCAAAAGATTGGTCAGCCATATGAACATGAGATCTAGAAGGCTCTTCAGCTGAAGGGTGAACTGGGCTAGGAGGGGGAGAATCAGCAAATGGGGACACATGTGGGCGAGAAGAAGAGGTAGCTTTTGAGGTGGATGGAATTTCTACTACCACCTCTCTAGCTGGTTCCTCAACCTCCACATGAGGCACCCCAGTAGCAGGAACCTCCTCCTCCATGGGATCATCAACCAACTGAGGTTCCTCCTCGGTTTGAGCAGCCAGAGGAACCACATTAGGACCCCCTTGGGCAAGGCCCAACATAGCATCAGTCAGAGGCCTCTCAGGACCAAGAAAACCAAGCTTCATATTTGCATATACTTTAGGAGTGAGCTTAGAAGGCACATATTCTTTCCTATTTCTAGGTACGCACATAAGAATATGTTGCAAAAACCTAGGGTACATCAGAAACTTCTTTTTAGAACCGGTAGCACTAAGTAGGGGTGAGCATGGTTCGGTTTCGTGCGGTTTTTGACTAAAACCAAACCGCAACCGTATTTGCGGTTTTTATAAAAATAGAAACCGCACCGAACCAAAAACCGCGGTTTCGGTTTTGCGATTTTTTTTGCGGTTTATGCGGTTTTACGGTTTTTAACCGCACCAAACCATTACTTGTAACTTATATAATAATTGTGGCTTTTTGTTTGAAATGTTGACTTTTTCCGGTTATAAAAATACATAAATTGAATCTAAATTTACTAATAACTTATATGAATATCAATGATAATATGCACTAGAAGTCTTATAACTCGCATAAAATAGTCGATGTGATGTTTTTCAGGTATAAAATAATTATTGTGTGGTGCGGTTCGGTTTTACGGGCGAAAATCGCAACCGAACCGCATCTGCGGTTTTTCTTTTTTCTAAAAACCAAACCGTCGGTTTTTGTCGTGGTGCGGTTTTTGTGGTTCGGTTTTTGCGGTTTTTTACGGTTCGCAGTTCGGTTTTTGCTCACTCCTAGCACTAAGATTGCTAACCAAACCATCAAGCAAATAACGAGAAAAATTAAATGGACGACCCTGAGCAATACACACCAAACCAGTAGCAAGGGAGACAGGAAATGCATCCCAACTCCTAGCTTTGGGACTTAAGCATTGTATCAAGAAGTGAACAAGCAGCTTCCATTGAGGGGAAAAGCGATTTTTCTGAAAGTTAAACTTCCCCTCACAGTTGTAACCAATTGCAGCCATACCATCCAACACCTCCGCATTGGGGAGAGAAATAATGCCATCTTCATCTTGGAGATGAAGGGCAAACCGAATGCATGCCTCTGTCACCACATAAGAGCGACCATCTAGTAGCATGGATCTCAAATGGGCGACCCAAAACGGCATGGGTGTTGGCAGAATCCCAGAACTGACGAATGAAAGAATCATACACAGTTGGGCAAACAGTAAGGGCATACCTGAGGTTAGAAGCCTTGATATACTCCAGGATGTCAAGAAACTCCTCTCTTCTTGGGCCTTCTCCAAGATAAGCAACCTCGTTGTGATCGGGTTTGTATTGTAGAGATGCCATTGATGATGATTGAGCAGTGGAAGATGATTGCTTGAAGATTGTTAAGGGTAGGAGCGTGTGTGTGTGTGTGTTTAGATTGTGATAAGCGAATCAAATGAGCCCTTTAACCATAAATAATGGTGAGGGAAAACTGTTTAGTGACCCCTAATTATGGGGGTTACACTTTCCAAATTATGTCATTAATGGTGAGTAACCATTTGCCCTCTAAACCATTAATAGCAAATCCCAGTTACCAAAGATAAACAAATATGTACACCAGAAGTAATATGCGTTGACTGAAAGTCAAAACGACTAGAGGTCAACGCTAGGAGCAACAAGTGGTCAACAAAAGTCAACATAATGAAAAGTGACCCAAAGTAGTACTAGAAGCCAAACACACGTGGATAAGAGAGGTTTTGACCCACTAGGAGCAGAAGAGTGCTACTAAAAGTAACCAAATGCTTTCACCAGAAGTTGCACACACAGCAAATACCCATGGGAAATGTCGTAAGAAGCTACCAGAAGTAAGAATGTACAAGTATATATGTACAATAAGCCTCCCCTTACGCTTTGCCTCCCCTCAATCCTAGACCTCAAGGATTGACCATACCAATGTGAACCACCAAGTGGTTAAACCTTGGACCATCAAACGCTTTAGTCAATAAATCAGCAACATTATCATCCGTATGTACCTTGAGAACCTGGATCAGCTTCTTTTCATTGGCATCACGTATAAAATGGTGTTGAATCTCTATATGCTTAGTTCGTTGATGAAACACATGATTCTTCACTATGCAGATAGTGCTTTGATTGTTGATGAAAATTTTGGTGTTCATAAAGTTGAACCCATAATCCAGCATTTGATTATGTATCCACAAGACTTGTCCACAACAACTAGCAGCAGCTACATATTCAGCTTATGTTGAGGAAGTAGCTACTATTGTCTGTTTCTTACATTGCCATGAGATAAGTCTTCGACCTAAAAATTGACAACCACCAGTATTAGACTTCCTATCATTATTAGCACCTGCATAATCACTGTCACTATATGCTTCAAGAACAAAAGTTGATTCCCTTGGATACCACAAGCCTAGCTTGGGTTGTGCCTTGATATATCTGAAGATTTTCTTGACAACATTCAAATTAGACAGAGTGGGTGCCACCTGATGTCTAGAACAAGCACTGTCAGCAAACATAATGTTCGGGCGTGAGGCAGTCAAATACATGAGTGAGCCAATCATTGACTTGTACATGTGAACATTTACCGGGGGATCTGGCTCATTCTTGAGTTTGACTTTAGTGACTTCATAAGGTGTTGCTGCTGGTCTAAGAGGTTCCACATCAAACTTCTGAAGGATCTCATGAACATATTTATCTTGACTAATGAAGATACCATCCGACTGTTGCTTGACTTCGAGACCAAGGAAAAATGTTAGTTCTCCCATGGCACTCATCTGAAATTCGCTTTTCATTAGTTGTTCAAACTCATCACACCATTCCTTCTTAGTAGAACCAAAGATAATATCATCCACATATACTTGAACCAGGATGATGTCTTTGGCATTCCTCTTAAGGAACAATGTTTTATCAATAGGTCCTCTTCTATAACCATGCTTCAACAAGAAAGTGGACAGACGCTCATACCAAGCTCTAGGAGCTTGATGAAGTCCATAAAGAGCTTTGACCACCTTGTATACTTTCTTAGGATGAAGTGGATCCACAAAGCCCTTAGGTTGAGTGACATATACCTCCTCGTCAATCTTGCCATAGAGAAATGCACTCTTGACATCCATATGAAAAACCGTAAAGCCAATATAAGAAGCAAAGGCTAAAAACAGACGAATGGCCTCAATTCTTGCAACAGGAGCAAAAACTTCAGTATAGTCAATTCCTTCTAGTTGAGTGTGACCTTGTGCGACTAGTCTAGCCTTATTACTCACCATAATACCCCTTGCATCTTTCTTGTTTTTGAGAATCTATTTGGTAACAATTGTTGTCTTTCCATCTGGTAAATCGACTAGGATCCAAACATTCTGAAACAAGAATTGCTGCATCTCCTCCTGCATAGCCTCCACCCAACTTTGATCCTCAAGAGCATGCGAGACAGACCTAGGTTCCACCTGTGACAGAAAACAAGCAAACAAATAGTGAAGAAAATCTGTGTGATTATTACGCTTTTGGTCTTCAATGTAGCTCACAAGAGCATGATGACCATAAGTTGCTTTCTTATGCATGTCGCGAGTCTTGACAGTAGAAACAGAATCTCCTATGATTTGAGTAGTAGGATGCACTTTATTGATCTGCTGAATTGGAGTAGGAGCTACTTCTACTTCTGGTGACAAGTTATTAAGATCCCCAACTATGTCATCATCATATGAAGCAGAGTCGAAAATGCCATCTATTGGTTGCTTATGAATATCATCCAGCTTAGTTGAAGACTTCTTTTGATAGTTTCCCAAGTCAAAATGACCAGAGAACCTAGTTGTGGAAGTAAGATCACTAACGGGGCTTCCAATAGGTGTTGAACTTGCACTAGGAGTAACAATAGAATCACCAGGAGTAACTGGTACAACAGGAGTACCCAAAGGAAACTCAAAGCCTCCTTGAGTAGCTGCTATAGTAGCATCTTGTTGTTGCTTAAGCAGTGTATCAAGAGCTCCTTGTGAGTTCATAATGTCTGATGAAGTAGAACCAATAGGAGTAGCAGTGGTGTCAGGAGCGACTCTGGTGGAAGAGGGTGGTATGACAAAAATGTCATCATATTCTTCTGAGTCCGAAAAACTAGATGTAGCACCTGCACTAGAAGATGCAAACACTTGTGGACCTGCATTTTAGTTAGTTTTGAAACGAAAATATCCCAATGAGTCACTAAGATAATCAAGATCAAAATACCATTCAGGACCTTTGCCTTGGATGTTTGTCTTTTCCTAAAAGTACCTGAGATTAATAGTTTCAATGACATGCTTGGCAGTGAGATTATAAACCCTATAGGCTCTCAGGTGAGCTGAATATCCCACAATGTAGCCTTCATCAGCCTTGCAATCAAATTTCCCCAAATAGTCACTAGTATTTATAATGGTGACAGGACAACCAAAAGGCTTCAAATGAGTAATGCTTGGGACTTTAGCTATGAGTAGCTCATATGGAGTCTTCTTATGTGGATTTGTAATAGAGACCCTATTTAGCACATAATACGAAGTGTTGACAGCTTCTGTCCAAAACATAGTCGAAAGCTTGGAATCAGCAAGCATGGTTCTTGCAGCTTCTATAAGGGTCCTGTTTTTCCTTTCTACAACACCATTCTGTTGAGGAGTCCTGGCAGCACTATAATCTCTTTTGATACCTTTGGAATTTCAAAGTGCTACGAGGTTTGCTTTCTTAAACTCAGTTCCATTGTCACAATGAATACTGATGAGATGGCATTTATACATGATCTCATCGTTCTTTTTGGGCTTTAAATGCATTAAAATGTCATTAAATACCATATATATGCTTGTGTTTGTTTACTTGTGTGTTTTAGGTATGGATATCGTGAAAAAGACAAAAGATCACAAGATACAAGGAAAAACGAACACGAGAAACGAAGCCGTACAAAGAACCGGGCCCTAATCATGGAATTTTCATCAAATACCCTTGAAGACTTGAAGACAAAACAAGATTGATCCTCATTCTATGAATAAATGACACTTAAAACCCTTGTATATTAATAATTACAAGTTTGGTCCCTTAAGTTTGTCAAAATTGCAAAAAGGTCCTCCAACTTTGAAGAAATGGCAAGTTTAGTCCCTCAACAAATTCAAATTGCCAAAAATGGTCCCTCATGAAGTTAAAGATACAAAGAAGACCTTGGAAGATCAACAATGTTCAAAAACAGCCCTTGAAATATTCAAAAATGCCAAAAATTACCCTTGATAACCTTTTTATTAAGTTTGTGCCAAAATTGCCAAACCTTGAAAGTTGACACAAGCTTAATAGGGCGCTGACAGGTTTTTAAAGTTAAAAGACAAAAGAAAGGAAAAGAAAGGACCAAATGTGCCAAGTAAAACATTCAAATCTGAAAAGGGCACCTAACACCCACTATTCCCCCAATATCGGATCTAAGGATGTTACTGTTTATCTTTTTACAGCCCAGGTTTCACCTTCATTTTTCCTTGGGTAAAAACCAATTAAACGTGCACACGTTTAATTCACACGTACCAAAACTCAACCCACTCCTAAAAATCCCAATCCCACGCATGTGTACCAAACCCCCAATTCCCCATCCACCAATAGGAGCATTCCTTTGGCTCCAAGGCATGTGACGTGTCCTACATCAACGATGGAGATTCATTGCTTACTCACAACGCAAAATTAAACAGTGGAGATCAAGAAAGGACAATTCACACCAAAAACGTCCAAGGGCATATTAGGGATTTTTCCATGTATTAGGGTTTAGTTATTTGGATTCTAGATCCTTCTTAGCTTAGTATAAAAGGGGTGTGAGCCTGTTCACACACCCTTGTTCCAGTTTTAAGCATAAAATCCTTGTAATCCCTTTTTTGTGAAATAAAAGTTTGGTATTTGAAAAATTCAATTGTAATTCCTTTTTAGTTTATAAAAAGTTGTGTGTAGGGTTTATGCTTGATTCTGAGTTCCACTCTTGTTATTTGGTTTAGTGATTTGTGTTTCAAAAGTATTTAAGTTTTCTGAAAATTGGAAGATTTTGGTAAGAATCTGTCCAAGGTTTTGATGTTAAGAAATCAGTGTTAATTGGTGATTTTAGGGTTAAGAAAATGTGTTAAGAAGTTTTGGAAAAGTTTTTGGAAGGTTAAGTATAAAAGAAAAAAGTAAACAGAATAATATCATATAGTGTATTATTGTGTATTTTCTTTGATTTTGTTCTTAAGCAGGTTGTGAAAGCTTGTTGATTTGTGTTCAGCACCAGCCCGGGCTGGTAGGGAGGAGGATTTACATCCTCTAGGGCTTTGGATGTAAAGCCCTAAGGTATAAACCTTTTTCCTTGTTCAAATTTCAGAAAAATAAGTGTTCATGTGATCTGGTTTGATCTGGTGATTAAGTGTGTTTAAATTGCATGATTAGTGTTCATTTGTGTTGGTATACATATTGGATGCTAATTGGAACAGTTTGATTAAGTTTTATGGTGTTTTGATTAGATAAAAGTTTCTTAATCAAAATAAAGTGGTGTTTGGCATTAGATTTTAGCAGGACATAAGATTTGATTAGTGGATTTAAAAGGTGTTAGAAGGTTTAAAAATAGTTAAGATAGGTTGCTAGTTAGTTGTTAGTAAGATTAGAAGGGATTTGAAACAGATTTGTGTGCTTTAAAGAGAAAAGTAAGTTCAAAAATCTGCTAGTTCTCAATCTGCCTGTTTTTGATCAAATTTTGGTGCTTAGATCTTATAATCTTGTTAGGTTTAGGGATTAAGAGTTGTTGCTATTGATTGTGCTTATGTTTGTGAGTTTGTGTGTTTAAGTTAAAGCTTTGAATCACACTAGGGAGCTAGTTATAAGCTTAAACAGCCCACTGATCTGCTCTATCTTATCAGAAACTTGCATAAGCTAAGGTGTGCTTGATTTGCTTATCCTGTGTGTGATTAGTGTTTTATTTGTGTGTTATTGACTCCTTGAGCTTCAATAAGCTCAAGGGTGCCCCAATTGTCCAAAAGTAACCACCAAATAAACACATTGCTAAGCCCTCTTGGCATCAAAAAGTGCAAAAGTGTGCACTCACACTTGTTTTCAGAAACTTGAAGAACTGAATTCATTTTGATCTTCAAACCTAGCTTAAATCAGTGTTAAAAGGAAAGTGGAATTGGATTTCAAGCTTGTTTAGTGTTACTGGATTGGTTTGGAAAGTTTAAAAAAATAAAAAAATAAAAATCGTCCAAAAAGGGGTTGCCTGGACTCGAACCCTGGTCTCCACACTCAACTCACACATACTTTACCAATGCGCCCTGGGGACTTTGATTGAGAGTTGTGGTTTCCATATTTACTTAACCCGTTTTTCCTTTTAGCTTAAATAAATAAGCCGTGGCTTATTTATCAAATTTCCAGCTTATTTGCTTCTCATTTTTGCTTATTTCATTTTTCCTAGAATCTAATTAAGTTTACAGATTTTTCTAGGCTATTTTCATAATTTTCCTTTTATTAGTTTATTTATTAGAATTTATTTAATAGACGTTTTTTTATTAATTCATTAAAAAATACCAAAAATAGTTTTTATTTCTAGGAAAAATAGTTTTTAGTTTTTAAAATATATTTTTGAGGTTTACATCAAGTTTTGGTTTCAAAAACATTTATTTTTAATTTTATAATATTTTAAGGTTTTTTATAAACTTTAAAGATTTTTATAAAATTATTAAAAAAGGTTTAGGAGCTATAATTTGTGTTTTTCTCTTAATTATATTATTTAGGATTTTTAGAAATTTTTTATTTCAAATTTTAGAAACTTTTATTTTTTTAGTATTATTTTAATAATATTTTATTATTAATTTTTCAAAATTTCATTTTTCTTTCTTTTTCATTTTTCTTAGAATCTTTATCATTAATTAGGACCTTTTCCATTTTTAGAATAATTTTTAAGCTTTTAGATTTATTTTTATAATTATTTTAAGTTTAATTAGGTTTTAATTATTTTAAATCATTTTTAGGGTTTTAAAAATAGTTTTAATAGCTTTTAATTTTTAGAAAATTACTTTTTAGTCTTCTAATAATATAAGTTAAGTGATTATTCAATAAAATCATATTTTAGACTTTTGAATTAGTTAAATTTAATTTTAGAGCTTTAATTAGCATTTAAAATTAATTATTTAATTAATAAAAGGTTTTAAAATATCTTTGTTGGATTTTTATCTTTGTTTATATTATTTAAGACTTGTTTTTAGCCTTTTTGATATGTTGTTTTTGGTTTTAATAAATTTTTAATTTGGGTAGTTTTTCACGGCTTTACGTTTTCGTCTTTTTCGTCGTAGTTTAATTTTCACGTATCCGTCTTTCATCTTCTCATCCCCATTCTCTTAATATTAATCTCAAACAACTACAAGTTAATTCACAACACCATACCTCCTTGGGAAACGAACTTCTTTCATCTCTCATTTTATTTGATTGTGGGTCATTTGTGCACGGTTTTCCTAAACCGTCGTACTTAATACTTTCCGCTATTTACGCTCTTTTCCTAAAGAGTAGTAAAATCCTACAATCAAATACCTTTCACCCTCTTGGACAACTGATTCTCAATAAGTGTAATGAAGTCTTTGAGAACAGGGTAGGTCTCACTTTTAGCAGCCAGAACACGAAAACCTGCTATAGCCATCAGTTACCACAAGACAATAGTGTTTATGGTCAATGCTCCTAATAGAGGTAGGACCAAACAAATCCATATGTAGTAGTTGTAAAGGTTCAGTTATTAAACTGAGAGCAGTAATGGCTTTGAAGGATGCTTTGTGTTGTTTGCCTTTGCTGCAAGCAAGGCAATTGATGTCATTCCTGAACATTTTAGGAGGTAAACCAAAGACCAAGTTCATATTCGCCAGCTTGTGAATGGTCTTGAAGTTTACATGCCCCATCCTCCTATGCCATTTGGTGGCTTCATCTTCTGATGCTTTGGCAACCAAACAAGCTAGTTGACTAGTAGGATTAACTTCATTCAGCTTGATACTGTAGAGATTATGTCTTTTTGGGATTTTGAGGTAGAACATGGGAGTCATCCGGTAGCTTAAAGTCTTTGGACAACACCAGTGCTTCAGAATCCGTAAAGAGGACAAACTGCTTCTTGTCACAAATCTGAGAGACAGAGATCAAGTTGAAGTGTTGAAGTGCTTCTACATAGTAAACCTGCTCAAAATTAAGGTTAGGGGTCTGAATGGTTCCTTTGCCAGAGATCCTGCCTTCACCACCTCCAAAGTACACCTTCCTGCCATGAAATGGTACAAAGTTAGTCAAAAGTCCTTTATTCCCTGTCATGCTCCTAGAGCATCCACTATCTACAATTCTAAGAGATGGATCTTGGTATGGAGTAATCTACAACAACACAAAAGTCATATGTAAAAGTTAGTGTCTTAAGGGGACCCAAACCTTTTCAGGCTTGAGTCTGCCTTGTGGATCATTAGTAGATAGCCAAGAAGATTGATGAGATCCACTATTGTTCTTGCGTTGCATGTGCATCATATTGGTTTTATGTTGTGACCAAGAACAACCTGCTGAGGGCTTAACAGCAGAACCCAAATATCCTAACCCAAAATGCATTTGGTCTGAAATAGTAGCAGAATTCTGATTAAAATTCTGAAAATAATTGCTGGTTGGTCTATTAGGGGTATAGGCATTGCTTCTCCAAGAAGTAGAAGTTGAAGGAGAGGTCCTTCTAGTAGAAGGAAAAGATTGGGCGAATGGATTTAATCTTCTAGAAGCAAACCCTACACCAATAGGAGCAACTCCTGGTGAACCAGAAGTAGCATAAGCTTGATAACCAGGAGGCTTTTGATCATAAAATTCACAATCCTTAATCAAATGAAATTTACTACCACAAACAAAGCATGTTTTAAAAGACCTTTTATTCAAATGACATTGTTTTAAACTGCTATTCTTATTACAAACCACTCTAGGAGAATTAACATTCCTAGATTACAACAGACTAGAATAAAAAACAATGGAAGTAGAACCAGTAGCAACTCTCTCATCACTCTTCCTAGCAGTAGTAGTAGCAGGGTCATTTGTCTTGGGACTCGAAGGTTTTGACTCTTCACTTGAACCACAGGATGCATAGTCACTTTCCTTGTCACTGAAAGTATAAGAGACAAAGTCATTAGTATTCGTAGAGCTTTTGGGAGACTCATGCTTCTGTAATCCATCCAAGTCAGTATGCCTGGACGTGGGCATAAATGTTCCTGTAAGAGGTGGAGGAACATCATGCATTTCTGCAGCTGGCTTAAACCTACTGTAACTAGGTTTTCCATCCTCCTCTTTGTTAGGATCAAAGACACTTGAAAAGGATAAATCAAAAACATCATCTGGACCAATGTATTTGTCAAACCCTAGCCCTCTCTTGGTTCTACCAGACATGCTACTATCTATCAGTTTGGAAAGATTCTTGGGTGCTTTTTGCCATTTATCAAATCTTAATAGTGTAGCATTCAATTTTTCTTCCATTTCTTGTTTTGCCTGAATACTCTCAGTGTTAAGTTTTTCACTATATTTAAGCATGTTAGTGGTATTCTCTAAATCAATGCTTAACACTCTAATCTTATCCTCATACTCAAGTTGAGTATTTTGAAGCCACTTCTTTTGTTGTTCTAAAGTTTTTAGAGAACTCTTATAAGCTTGAACTTCTAAAAAGTATTTATCATTTGAGCATTTAGTTCATTGCATTGGGTTAAGAGGTCTGAGTATTTATCATCACAACCAAGAGGGCAATTTTGTACCTGAGGAGAGATTCCCATAAGTGCAAACTCCTCTGCTTCCTCTTCATCAGATATGTTACCAGCAATCATAGCAAACACATCAGTAGAAGATTCAACCGATTCCAATGCTGGTGTCTCATGCTCATTCCAGTTGACCATGGTATCAACCGATACCAAAGCTTTCTTTTCATCCTTGAGCTCTTGAACCTTGAAAGCTGAATACCTGTTCTTCTCCTGGTCATTTTTGTTAGGGCATTCCCTAGCAAAATGTCCTTGCTGCTGATAATTATAGCATTTGACCTTGCTCTATCAAACCTGGCTGGCTCTCTTGGGTTGTAGCTGAATTTTCTACCAGCCTTCTTTTCAAACTTATGGACTCGGAGAGTGAGCATAACCATCTGCCACTTAAGGTCCATTTCATCCAAGTCAATTTTATCAACCTGTTTGGAATGATCAAAAGCTAGTTGCTGTTGTGGATCGACATCAGCAACAAAAGAGTGAAGAACAGTTTCTACCATGATACTAGTCTTAACTTTTGATTCAGGAGTAGTAGAATGTTGAGAGGACAAAGTATAGCTTGGGCTACTGGCATAAGACATTGGACTAGAGCCCATGGAACTCACAAAGGCAGAATTAGCAGGAGTGGAATAGGAATCACTTGAGTACCCTCTTACATGAGACTTAAAAGTTTTGAGTTTATAAAACAAGTCATCAAAAGAAAGATATTCAAGTCCACCTTTCGCCTTTAGAGAGATGACTACCTGGTTCCATGAATGAGGTAGGGCTCTAAGAAACCTGGCATTGCTGTCTTCATTCTATGGTTTGGAGCGAAGTTGATTCAATTGGCTGAGAATCTTTTGAAACGTGTCATAGCCTTGATGAAGACCTTCTATCTCATAAATCTTGAATTCTGTGAATTCATCTCTTAGCATGGATCTACGCATCTTGGATTCTTCATTCCCTCCAAATCCTGCCTTGATGCCATTCCAAATCTCTCTAGCATCATCCAAGTGATAGAAATCACCCATATGATCATCAGGAAGAGACTGAAGCAAAATAGTTTTTGCTTTAATTTCCTTCTGAACAGCAGTGATTTCTTCATGAGTTTTAGGATCTAGAATGATGATATTACCATTCTTGTCTCCACAAGTAGTCTTCTTACTGTTTCCATTCTGAACAATTTTCCAAAGGTCTAGATCAGTGTTGGTGATCCAGCACTCCATCTTCATGGCCCAGCTATCATACTCCTCCTTCTTCAAGAGTGGGAATTTTCCCATTGTATTGGAAAAAGTAGCAACGATTTGCTACGTTTGCTGTGTTGTGGTGGTGCTTGGTTCACCTGTTTGAGTAGAACTAGAAGCATACATGATTAGAAAAAGATGTTAATAAAAGAAAATGGTGGTTCTTCTTGTTCAGAGACTCTCCCAGGCTCTGATACCACTTGTTGGGTCCACTGGTTGTAGATCTTGTAGCCTGTTAAGGATGGTGAATGACTTCTGTAATCACAAGTCTATTCACAGAGAGACTCTTAATGTAATACAAAGTATAAGTGCGGAATGCAAGTACTATGATCAAGAAGAAATACAATAACTAAATAACTTGATCCTTAATAAGGATTTCTACTATTAATATGAAATGAATAATGGTGACACGTGTGTCTAACCCTTCTACCAATGGGTTCCTTTTATACTACAAGGAAACCCTAATACTACATTAAACATAAATGTGTAACTCCTGATATGCATATCCTTTCCTAACATATCTCATGCATATCCTAACAAACTACTAAGAATAACATTGTTTGACTTTCTACTAGACCAGGAGCACGTGTTGCTCCTACTGCTACTAGGACCAGGAGGAACTACATACCTCCTAGTTCATCTATTACAAATATCTATTACATAGGTCCTAACTGTAAAACCCGCGTTAAAATCGCATGAACAGTACACGTGAACAATAACTTATAAAAACACGACAAAATTTAAACTTTCCATTTATAATATTAAGACACGTGTCACGACATTAAATTAACGAATATTCATGAATATTATAAATGTGACGTAATCACGATAATTAATTCACGACATTTAACACACGAACGAAAACGACATAATTTTTAGACTTATAAAAGCTACGGTTTTCCTTGTGGGCCCCATGTGGTCGCGGCTAGAATAAAAGAAAGGAACAAGATGGGCCTTTTGGCCCATGACCCATTATAAACTAACAACAAGGAAAACACAGGGAACTTCTTTTCATAAATTATTTTTTATAAAAAAAAGGAAACCCTTGCCTCCTTGCTTCTTGCCGCCGGCCATAGCAACACCAAAGGGGCGGTGTTTGTCGAATTTGATTCAAGAATATTTCGTGTTTGTGTTGTAATCATAAATCTTAAACAACTACACCTCAAGGTATAATCAAAATCTTTTATTTTAATTCTTTTTATGTTCTAATTATGATTTCATGTGTTAAACCCTAAAATAAATCATAATCATGTTGGAATTAATCAAGGAATCATGTAGGGGGTTTTGTTTGGTTCGGCTTGGTTAAATCACCACCATCGAGACCCAAAAGGTCTCGGCTTGGTTTGGTTCACACGGGTACACGACAAGGGGACCCCGACACTAGGTCGGGGTATGTTTGGTGATTGTTTTGGTTTGATTAGTGTCAACCGAGACCTAAAAACGTCTCGGTGGGACTTTGGTTCAACCGGTTAACAAAAATAGTGGGACCGGGTAACTAGTAGGGGGAATTGGCCTAAGCCGGTGGGACTGTTTGGCTAGCCAGTGGGAACCACCGGCTATAGCCGGTGGTAAGTTTGGGCAGTTATGGCAGCCGGCTGGGCCGGGTAGCCACTGACGGGCTGTTTGGTTTTGGGCTTATTTGATTCGGCTTATATATTAAAATGAGCACGGGATCGGGAACTTTATGACATCAGTTTTTAAAAGCATGTTATATTAAAACTTAGGCTAAATTAATTATTTTAAATTAATTCATGTATAACCCAAGTTATTTATTTATTTAATCTAGCATTTTAATTAAATGCGTATAATATATAGTTTATTAAAAATAACCAAGTTAATTGTTTAATAACTTATACACTTATAACCATGACATGTAAATTGATAGTAAGTTAGCTTATATTTTCCCTAGCTTAATAATCCAGCTTATTCTATTTTTGGAAACTTTCTATTTTAGCAAACCTGCTTTTTTTAGAAGTTTTGCAGTATTATAATACAAGTATTATAATACACTAGTACATAAATAATACACAACAGAACATCAGTATAACTACAAATTACACAGTCAAACAGTAAAACATTTAAGATAAATATAATAAGCTAATAGCACACATAAGTAAAATACACGTGTCTCAGATAACTTATTCAGATCCCTATTCTTATGTAGTATTATCCGTCAAGGCGGAGTAGCTTATTCATTCGTTTCCGTTAGCTCTTGCTGGACTAGAGGTACAGATTTCCCGTCCTTTAGTAAGGACAATCTCTTCCTTCATTAGGATTTCCCGTATGCAGCCAACTGTTTTCCCTAGTAGTTACAGATTAAATGCTTATGTTTATTAGTTACCTTATCCATATACATGCATAACCAGATTCACCTAGTTATGGAGGTACCATAACCATAACACTAGAGGCACTAGTGTTATGACTTCACCACGGCGGAGTGATAGCTCGTGGCGTCCCTTTTCAGTTATTTGGCCATTATATTATTATATTATCATGTGGGTCGTATGGGTGCATCCTAGTTACATGTTTCAGTCAGGATTTCATGGTGAATGTGGTGTGTGCCTTGCATCCTTCACAAGGAGCTGATCCCTCCTACCCACTTACCAGTTAATTAGAGGCAACCCCTCTAACTGAATGATGAGGTCTCCCTTCCAAGTATTCATGCACATTGTTGACCTCATGACCTATATTGGCTATTATGGTACATTAACTAATACAGATTTTCGTAAGTAACATAAGCTATGTTTCAGAACTAAAACTAGTTAACATAACAGACAACTAGGTTTTCCAGGACTTATTCATTTCTGCTGCTATTCATGCTTTACATTTCTTCCTATATTATGTCATTCATGCTATGTTATATATCCGTGCACTGAGCGTATTGCTCAGCCGTTACTTTCTTTCCATGTCCCAAAACGGCAGGTACCTAAGGTTAGACTGGAGCATTTGGAGGACATGCATAGGATGGGAGCCACCTTAGACTTCTTCTCCTCTTGCCTTCATATATTTATGCTTGTTTCGTATTCCTTTAGTTCATTTATATTATTTATGTTTTGGGCTTATGTTTGGGGACCGATGTTTGATTCCGGTTATCCCTTTGGTCATGTATGTTTATGACATATACCTTGCATGCTTTGATGATACACCATAATTATCCTGTGATATTCCATTTATCAAAATGGAGTGTTACAATTATGGTATCTCTAACACCCCCAATTTACATTGCACAGCGGAAATACATAATTGGGTGCTAGACACAAGCATCATCACACAAGGTATATTGAACGACTCAAAATAGAGACGTTTACACAAAATACAAACATGATTTTCATAAATGGTCTAAAACATAGATTTCAACCCAAGTTGTACTGACACGACACCAGAGTAAAGCGTTTAGTCCCCATGGATCTCGACCAACAACCAACAAGTTTAGTACAGTACATCAACATAAAGTAAATTGTTCAACATTAAAAGGTAGAAACAGTTTAGACCAACATTCTTCCAAAAGCTAAACTACAACCTCCACAGCAAAGCTCCATGCTCCATCACTTCCTATTACCTGAAATACATGCATAAAATGAGTCAACAATAATGTTGAGCGAGACTATAGGTTTATCAAATCACATTTGAACACAAGAAGAAAATCAATCATAATCATTTATAGAATTGTCGTATACACAATCTATATTCAAGGCAGTAATAATAATGATATTATTAAACAAACATTGTATTTAAGCTCATGACACCGACCCCTTAACCAAATAGTCACCCACGCCAAATGCCGGCATGACTAGAATAAAAACCATTGCCCCTCTAGGGTATCAGTTGCTAGAATACCACAATCTTATTCACGTAAAATTATTCTTCCCAGCGGGTTACTCAACGTAATGCCCTGGTCTCAGATAGGGTGGTCAACCCAATAGTACTATCATTAGAATAAGCGGCTATTCCCGACTCACAACATCAAGTCAGAAGATAGTTAACAGCTCATGAATTTAGGGTCTTTAGCAACAAGTTACTAAATACAATGAAATCAACTTTAGGCATCATTCGGGTCCAACAATTACTCATGACTTGTGTTCATTTATTTTCAAATAGCATGTATCCCCCTCGCGGGTATTAAAATCATTAAAACGAGTAGAATGCGAGGCTATAGACTTACCTTTGTATAAGAGATCTAGCGAGATGATCGTCGACGATAATGGATGCCTTTCAAACACGAGAACCGCTACCTATCAAATAAGGCGTGTTTGTTAATAATGACTCGAGAAATAAATCATACATAACAACATCAAACTCAAACTCATAAAGTCACGATAAAATCGAGAGAAAACGATATAAATAACTTCATTATACTTTACTACACATTTACTTAACCATTTTACACTTTTTACAAAGTCCGCCGGTACATACTACATGTACTAGCTTATTTACCCCTTTTTAACTCGTCAACCGTTTATGAAACGACTTGATATAGTAACTTACTATATATAGAAAGTCCTCCTACAAGTTTATCAAATGAAATTACTTTTAAAGTACTTTACCCGACTCATTTTCAAACTACAAAATCCGGATAGATTTACGTTAATTTTTCATACAACCGTTTTAACTTATTTAAACGACTCCGTTTACAAAACCGACACTCGGGTTTTAAAGTAAACTCAACCTATAAAATAAACACCTAATTATCAGTAGGTTACATATTTCAAAACATCCATTTAGAGTCCCCGAGATTCGATCCAAATATCGACAACAACTACTTGTAGTGCCGATACTCGTCTCCCGGTACACGATCATTCAAAACATCATAACTTCACGCTCGTTTGGAGCTAGAAGCTCTACCTTATATCAAATCGAAGCTAATAAAATTATATACAACCCTAGGCTATAAGTTAAGCCATTTTTAAAACATAAAAATTCGGATTTTACACTTTACTTACTGTTATAAAATGACTATAAAAATCTTGTACAAAATCAACTTTTTGATAAAAAAACAACCATAAAAATGATCATTTCTATACCCTAATATCATCATACATCAACCATAACATCAAAATCATAACCAAAATAAAAATCTTTAGATCAAAATGAAGTTTCTAACAAAGATTTTAGCTAGAAGATCATCATAAAAATGCCATGCATGATCATAGCTCCTACCTACCAACATCAAAAAAGAAAAACTTGCTTGCATGTAAGAATTTCTTACACCAATATGATCCTTGATCAAATATAAGAATGGGTCTATGCTTGGTTTAGCTTAATTCAACCTCAAACTCAAGATAAAATTGAAATTTGTATGGATTTGGGGTGTGGGTGGTGTTTCGGCAAAATGGAGAGAAAGTGAGAGAGTGGATGAAATTTTTAAATGAAAAATATGAGTGTATGTGTTTGTGTAAGCTTTATATATAGTGGGGTAGGGACCAAAGTTGTAATTTGGCAATAGTTGTGGCTAAAAATGTAAATAGTTAGCTAAAAAGCGGGAAATAACTATTAGTCAATTTTCAAAATATTTACGGGGCTCGGGTTTCATAAAGATACTTTTAAAAATTTAAAAGTACCTCAAAAATAATAATATCGACTCTCGACTCGACTTAACACGTCATTTAAAATAAAACCTCAAAAATAATAAAAATCGAACAACCGACAATAAGACGTAAAATATTTGGCATCCATCGACATCACACTTGCTAATACTCCTGATAACTAGGTTTTTTCCTAGTAAGAAAATTATCGTTCTAGTGGTCTAATCGAATTGATCTAGGTTCTATGTGTGACTCAGTCGTTCTTTGGTGGAAACAAAAGTTTGTGTCGTTGTAGTAATTAAAAGTGCAAAACAATTAAAGTAAAAGGGCTTTAAAGTAAATCTAAGTCTAATTTAAAATAAATGGCAAGTATTTAAAAGCGTGACTAAAATTAAAAGGCAATAAACGTAAATAACGCAAACTTAAATCTATCTAAGGCAAACTTAAAATGCAACTAAAACTTAAAACTAAGGCAAGGCCAAAATAAAGCTAAGGCAAATAAACTTAAAGTGCGACTAAGGAAAAAGGCGGGAAAAATAAAGCTTGAAATTAAAAAAGCAGAAACTTAAAAACTGAAATTAAAGAAACCAGAAAAATAGCTCATCCGGAATAATACCCTCATTCAGAATAAACACTCATCCGGAATGTCACCTTCGTTCGGAATGTTTTTCTTCACTCGGAATATTTCCCCTAAACTTTGATCCGGAATAAGTCCTTTATCCGGAATACTTGTCTTGATCCGGAATGTTGCCCTTGATCCGGAATATTTCTTGATCCGGAATAATATTCCGAATAAAACCCTTGATCCGGAATATCCTAATATTCCGAATAAACACCTTGATCCGGAATAATAAATATTCCGGATGAACTTGCTTGATCCGGAATATTATTTGATTCAGAATGTTAGGTTGATCCGGAATATTCCCTTGATCCGGAAAATTCTGTTGATCCGGAATGTCTCAATATTCCGAATGAAAGTATTGATTCGGAATAATATATATTTCGAATGAAGGTATTGATCCGGAATAATAAATATTCCGAATGAATCTCCCTGATCCGGAATGTCCAATATTCCGGATGAACGACTTTGGTTCGGAATATATGATATTCCGAATGAACAACTTTTTCCACTCGTCCTTGATCCGGAATGCACAGTTGGTTCGGAATATCCCTGGGAATACAGTAATATGCAGCGAAGAACAAGGAACACAAGAAATAACACGAATCTAATCAAATCTAAACAAAATCCATCACAAGATTAAATCAAACTAATAACAAAACATGTATTAATCATAAACAATCAATCCAAAACAATCAAACTAACAAAACTAATCAAGATAATCAAAACCCACTTAAATAAATCAATAAAAATCAAGAACATGAACATGAACAAATCAACATAAAGATTAAGATCAAGTAAAGAAAGGTAGATAAGAGATTAACAAGAAAAAGTAAAGATTGACAAGAAAAGTAAATGGAAACTTACTTGAAATTAAATGTAATTAAGGTGCAAGACAAGGTATTTAAATGGACATGAATTTAAATGTGCAAGGTAAATAAAATGGAAGAAATAGTGTGTCAAACTATCCAACAAAAATGAAAGTGATTATCCTAATGACTATATATAGGGGAGGATTAAGGAGTGCTTAGGAAGCTTCCTCCCCTCTTTCCTTTCTCCTTAATTGCATGCTTAGTCCTTCTCTTCTTAATCTTTTGTTAATTGCACCATTAGTCCTTAAGCCTTTTAATCTTCTTAATCTTGGACTTTAAATGGCTTTGTCTCGGGATTTCTTCAAACTCGTCTTGTAATTCTTCAATAAATTAGACTTGAGTTTTTCGGCTTTTAATAAACTTCCGTCTTTTGACTTTTTCTTCGATAAATCTTCAGAACTGGTCTTGGACTTCCGTTCTTTTTGCACTCTTGACTTCTTGACTTCATCTTTCGTCTTTTTCTTCGATAAAAGCCCGTGAATGCCCGTGTTTTCTCCACTTTTCACCTTTTCGTCCTAAATCACAACAAAAACACAAACCACGCATAATTCTGACATAAATGACCTAAAATACACGTTTTGGCTCGGTTATTATTGTAATTAAGTGGTAAAAAGGATGGGTGTTTACACACCTATCAAATCCCCTACACTTGACCATTGCAATGTCCTCATGCAATGCATTAGTTATAAAGCACGTTTACACTTTTCATCATAATCAATCCATAGTGGCCTTTATTAAAGAGATAGAAAATTACAAACATTCAAAGTAAAGAAATCAAAAGCATACC
Source organism: Glebionis coronaria (assembly GCA_025667525.1). NCBI lineage: Eukaryota > Viridiplantae > Streptophyta > Magnoliopsida > Asterales > Asteraceae > Glebionis > Glebionis coronaria. Next base: position 165,564,227 of record CM046878.1, on the reverse strand, counting down.
TTGGGTTTTGGAAATGTCATGAATAATCATCATCCTCAAGTTTTCACTTTCTCCAAACCAAGCTTAAAAACGAGATCATTGTTATTATAAGTTAGTAAACTAACACGAACTCATGTGGGCCAATTATTCACTTAGACTCCCTTATTCCTAGATGTATCTCTTATATTTTATTGTTGTCTTGAATGATCACGAGGATGCATTTTTGACTTATTTCGATAGTTATTTAGGCCGAAAATAAAGTGAACGATTTAATCAATAGTTAGCTAAAGGACAAAATCTTTTAAAACTGCTTCTCGGGACCTCATAAAGTTCATATCTTGGCATAACTCGCTTCGCGATTTGAGACCTTTCTCGGACCGATATTTGGCAGCGACTTCATACTTCAAACCTTGAGAGACGTTCATGAAATAATGGTCTTCTCTTCATAATAGGAATTTCTTCACTTGAAGTTTTGAGAGATTCTTCATATTTGGACCACGACTTCTTCATTTTTCTCCAATCTTTATTTTGGACTTTGATATACAACAATCCGCCTCCTTTTTGGACTTGGCTTCATTTATCCTCATACCTTGTTAGGGCCTTTTCGGATAGACTTCTCCATGACTTTTGGGGAGTATTTGCTTTTCGTCGTGTGTCTCGATCCTTCATATTGATCTTTGATAAATGATTCTTCACATCACTTGGATCTTTAGCAACAAAATATAGCCCTCATGCCTTGTTAGGACCTTTTTAGACTCGCCAATCTTCGCATCCCGCTTCAATAAGTTATGCCTTGGCTATGAACTCTAATCCATACCGAGCAACTTTTAAACGATCTTGGGCTAGAAGCTAAGTAACTTTTCAAATCGTACAACCTTATTTATTGCAGATAAATTTATTAGTAGGCGATGGGAGAATAGGCTCATAATTAACTCACATAAATTCACGAAAGAATACCAAACTTATAATTGGCTCTATCATCTCTCGTTCTCCACAGTTTAAAATCTCAAGTAATGAGACTCGTGGATGCTTAGCCTATTAAATCAAAGTTTTGGGTTTTCGAGTCATCTATAGGATCTTGCAAATTCTTAGACTTTTTCAAGTTTAGAAATCGCGTTTTAAAGTTCCCTTGATAAACGACTCTCTAGGATCAATTATAGAAACTTGCGAAAAGTTCTTGTTCTTAACCCGTGAGAGTTAAGACTTTCGCGTTTTATAGCTCCCTATATAAAAGCCTAGCAAAATTTGACTTAAACACGTTAAGGATACTAGCTAGAGTAACTTAGATAAGTAAACTCGGGTTGAGTCAAAAGATTCACAACGTTTGAAAACTAAAACCACCTTATTAAAATTTATTCTAATAAGGAAAGAAAATAACTATATAAAGGTAAAAACTAATAGGCCAAAATAGATCAAAAATTTTGAAAAATGTCGAAAAATTAACTTTCCGGTTAAAATGAGGACAAATACAAGGAAAAGACCACTTAACTTCGATAGAAGTCCCCCCTACACTTAACATAAACATTGTCCTCAATGTTTAAGCATGTGGGAGTAAACTCCCCTACACTTAGGACATTGTGCACTTTGTTTAAATCTCGCTAAGGAAAAGACAACTAAAGAGATTCCTATTTTAATATTGAGAAATATAAAATAGTGAATCGAAAAGAGTTTAGGATAGAACCGGGAAATTGGGAACACGGAATCACGGGTCGTCAAGAATCATCAAGAGTGTGTCTTTGAAGCTCGAATCCCTGAATATGAGAAGAGAGGAAATAGCAAACACCAACGGGTCTCCCCTACACTTAGGATAAAGAAAGCGAAAAGATAGATGCATGGGTTGCCTCCCAAGAAGCGTTTGATTTTTGTTAACCGAGTCGTGAGTCTGACTCGACCTTGATCATCATAGGAAGAAGCATGAAACATATCCACCAGGATCAAAGACATAGTTTTCGTCCATCAATAGCACAAGCTTAAGGCGAACAAGGCAAGCCAAAGAAGAGTAGGCAAGGTTCCGTTAAGCAAAGATGGAGTACGATGGAAGCAAGGGTGAAGTGGTGCAAGCAGATTTCCATAAGTTCCAAAGATATTTCCTTTTATTTCATCAGGTGGATACTGAGATGGCTGCAGAATATCAATACCGGGGTCGAACACCTTTTCCTATAAGGGAAAATAGCACTCAGGCTCAGCAGAATGGGAAGAAGATCCGCGAAGAAGATGCACAACCTCGTCCTTAGAAGGTGGACAAAGAGGTGTTAAATCATATGTGCTGTGGATATTGGTGTCGACCGGTTTCTTCTCCTTTGAAAGAATGTTCTTCAAATCCAAAGTAGGATCAAGACAATAATCTTCAAAATCTAAAGGAGGGGCATCACTCTCATGAGGGAAGTAAGTGTTGAGAAATGTAGAGAAGTCTTCCTCAAATGAGTAATCATCCAAAGTAGGATCAAGTGATGGCGGAGGATCTTCATCATGTGAAGAATCGCTCGAAAGAGTATCGGCCTCATCAAAATCATCGTAAGTAGGCATATCAGGATACTCGGAAGTAAGATCATCATAATCATCCGAATCTGAGCTAGAATCATCATCATAAGCATCAAAGATCGGTGGAGAATCATAAATGGGAGAAGGCTCCATATTGGAGAGAGAATCATCCACATCATCTTGAAAAAGTGGATTATCATTGCAAGACTCGAATAGCGGATTGTTGTAGACAACAAAGTCATCAAGCACATTAATCATATTCACTGATTCTCTTCCAAAGGACTTGCTTGTAAGCTTCCCCATTTTAAAAACTTGTGAATCATTCCTGACTCTTAAGATTAACTCACCTTCGGCAACATCAACTAAAGCTCGTCCGGTTCTCAAGAATGGCCGACCAAGTATTAAAGGAATACGAGGGTCCATTTCATAATCAACAACGACAAAGTCGACCGGGAAAGTAAATGTGCCAACTTTAATAAAGACGTCTTTGGCAATACCAACGGGGTAAGCGAGAGTGCGGTTTGCAAGTTCTAGAGTCATCTTTGTTGGAGTAAGGTCGGGCAATGATAGTGTTTTCCAAACACTCAAAGGCATAAGATTAATACTGGCCCCGAGATCAGCTAGGGCAGTAAATTCTTCAGTTTTGTTAAAGATGCAAGGCAACACAAAACGACCAGGATCTCCAAGCTTTTCCGGAAGTTCTTTAAGAATAACTGCAGAACAATTTTCATTTAAGCGTGTGTTGACGAGCTCAATCAACTTCTCCTTCTTGTTAAGCAATTCCTTGAATGCTTTTACAAATTTCGGCATGTGGACAAGTGCTTCAACAAGGCTAATGTTGATGTTCATTTGAGAGAGCATCTTCACATAGCTCGACACTTGACAGTCATTCTTGGTTAGCTCGTTGGTCTTGCCTAAGCGAGAAGGATAAGGAATATTGGGTTTGGGTGGTGAAGGTGTAGGTGTAGGTAAAGGTTGAGATGTTGAAGGGTCCTTCCTAGGTACATCGTCATGACGAGGCGAAGACGGTGATGGTGTACTAATACTAGGTGTAGGAGGAGTAGGGATAAATGGTGGTGGAGGAGGTGTAGATGATGGGGGCGGGATAGGTGGTCCTACGATGGTAACTCCATTACGGGTAGTAATAGCACTCACATTCGCTCGCGGATTGGTGACGATGTTTGAAGGTAGAGAACTCGAAGTAGAAGGTTGAGTTGTGGGCAAGAAACTAGCAAGCATATTCTTTATATCATTCGTTTGAGTGCTGAAGGAGGATTGGATATTATCTCGAAGCTCGGATCTAATCTCATTCCCTTGCTTGGGTTCTCATTATGGCTTCAACATTGGGGTTAATGGGTGGGGTTTGTTGGGCGGGTGGGTGATAAGAGTTGGAAGCCCTTGGTGGGATTTGATTGCTTCTATTGTAGTTGTTGTTGGCGGGTAATAAGTGTGAAAATACTTATCCTTTTACCACTTATTTCCAATAATAACAAGACCAAAACGTGTATTTTATGTCGTAAAAGTCGGAATTATGTGTGGTTTGTGTTTTTATTGTGTTTTAGGACCAATAGATGAAAAAGGAAGAAAACACGGGCTTTCACGGGCTTTTATCGAAGAAAACGGGAAAAGACGAAGTCAAAAGATCAAGAGTGCAAAAAGAACGGAAGTCCAAGACCTATTCTGAAGATTTATCGAAGAAAAGTTTAAAGACGGAAGTTTAATGAAGTCGAAGAACTTAAGTCTAATAGAAGAAGAAAATTAAAAGACAAGTTCAAATCCGAAGACGACATCGAGAAAAGACAAAGAATTAAATCGAGTCGAGAAGACGTGAAGAAGGAAAGAAAGAAGAAGCAACACATGCACTCCTTCCCATTTTCCCCTATAAATACCCTCCTAATACACATTAGGAGGGGAGTTAGTCTTTAGTTTTAGTTTTTCATTTTGCACTTTTCTTTCTAGTTTTAGAGAGAGAAAGTTCTAAACTTTCTCTCACTAAGTTTTCATCTTTCTTTCTTTTAATCTTTCAAGATTAAACATTTGTGTATTGCTTATTTCATTAATCAAGTTCTAGTTAAGCTTTTAATCCTTAATCTCATTCTATCTTTCTTTGATTTTTAGTTAACTTTGGGTGCAAAATACATTTGATCCGTGTTGTTCTTAATGTTTTTGTGCTTAAAAAGTTAATCTTTTTGTTCCTACATAAGCTTTCATTCGATTGAGCTTTAAGTTCCTTGTGCTTATTGGCTTATTCGTCTCATTTAGCTTGTTTACTTTTAAAAAGTTTTCTTAAAAAGTTCATATTTTTATGGTTTGATTTAAAAGTTTGTTTATCTTAAGTTTGGATAAGTTGTTATTAGTGCTTATTTGATCCGTTTCATTATTGATTCGTTCTAGTTTTGGTGATAAGCTTATCATAATAGCTTATTGCTTTTGATTATTTCGAATCCCACTTAAATCGGAAAGGGTCTAAACCCCTTTCCGAGCAGCTTATTCCGACCACGACCAAGTATCCCTTTTCCGATCACCAAATCGGAAAAGGGTTTTCAGTTTTCCGATTTAAGCATCTCCAATATTCCGATCGTGTTGATCGGAATAGGGTTTACATTATTCCGATTTGGACCTGTTTTTAAACATTCCGACTGGGTCTGGATTTGGGAATATTCCGATTGTGCTTGTTTCCCTTTATTCCGATTAGCCTGATCTAAGATATTCTGGCGGGTATAATTTGCAGTATTCCGATTGGGTTCTATTTTGTAACATTCCGATTGCTGTCTCTTCTGAACATTCCGATCAGTGTTTTCCGACCAATATTCCGATTAGATTCCGATGTGGCAAATTTTACGATGGTTCAGTTTCTTGTTTTTACAAAGTTTTCAATTGTTAGTTCTATTAAGTGTTCAAGTATTGTCCTTAAGTTTTAATTCGTTTATTTTAGTCATTGTAGTTTAATCTTTAAAACTTCTACTTTACTCAACGACATTTTCACTTATTTGCTATTAGTTTAAAATAGATAACAAACCAAACCATTCTCTTGTTCACCAAAAGACAATTGAGTCGCACTTTAGACCGGAAATCAATTCGAAAAGATCGGACGATAAGATTTTATACTTAGCCAAAAACCGAGTATTAAGTGGCGCCGCTGCCGGCTCTTTTCGTTAAGATTAACGGTTTCTAGTGAGAGACGCATTGAATTTTGGGATCCGTTCTTTGAACGTTATTTTCCTTGTTTTAAAAATTTTCAAAAATCCTAAAAAATATAAAATTCTTCAAAAATACAAAAACATTAAAAAAAAAAAATCAGAAAAAGCAATTCTTTTCCAAAGGTTTTGCACCTAAAAGATTATCTAGATATTCTCTATGTGTATATTTTTCTTCTACAGGTGTATGCGTACTAGATCTTCGAATTATTCTGAGCCCGAGACTCGTGAAGATTTAGATATGGCTGGTGTTAATAACAACAATAATAACCCACCTCTACCCAATTTGAATAACAACAACAACAACAATGTCCCCCTACCTGATTTACGAACAATGGAGGAATTGTGTCAACCCACCATGAACGGACGCGGAGGCCCGATTGCGCTGATGCACCTCACGGCTCAGGAGTTTTCGTTGAAGCATCACATGATCCAACAAGTGCAAACTAACCCATTTCGCGGAATTCCGGATGATGATGCCAACAAACACCTCGACAAATTCATTACCATCACCCAAAGCATGAAGTGCCCCGGTGTTTCTATGGATGACCTTCGCCTCCAACTATTTCCCCACTCGCTTTCTCACCATGCCGAAAAATGGTTTGACCGTCTCCTTAAGAATTCTATTCATACGTGGAATGACATGACTCAACGCTTTTTGTCGCGCTACTTCCCACCATCCATGGTCACAAGCCTTCGTAACCAAATTAGTGGATTCGTGCAAGACAATGATGAATCACTATTTGATGCTTGGGAACGATACAATGATTTGATCGACCGCTGTCCAAATCACAACATGCTCCCCGTCACTCTCATTGATACCTTCTACAATGGTCTCACATTTCGTGATCGTGACACGATCAATGCCGCCGCCGGTGATACTTTTATGAAAAGGAGACCGGAGGAGTGTAGAGAGTTGATTGAAAACATGACTACTCACCACAAGAATTGGGATTCATCCGCATCAAATCAGAGAGTCAATGTTTCTTCTACTACTTCCAATCCCGAGATAACCGAACTTACCCGACAAATCGCGAATATGCACAAGGATTTCATGTCCATGGCCACAAACCACTTTCAACAAGCTAAAGCCGTTTCTATTTCTTGTGACACATGTGGTGGTCCTCATTCTTACAATGATTGTCCTTCTACCCAAGGCAACTTTTATGAAAACGTTAACGCGGCTTACGGTACTTATCCCACGGGAGGCTATCAAGCTCGTCCTCAAGGAGACCGTAGCTTGCTAAGTTATCGTTCGAACAACTATCTTGCTCCACCCAGTTTCACTCCTCAAAACCAAAACCAACAACAAAGCTATAACCAAAACAATCAATCCCAACCTCGTGCTACCAATCAATATCAATCCCAAAGAAACCCATACCCAACTCAAGGAAATTCTCAAGCTTACCAAGCTCCACCTCTCAATCAACCGATGGTATTAAATCAAGACGTCGAGACGTTCATGAAGACTAATCGCGAGATGGTGACGAATCTTCAGAGTCAAGTCATCAACTTGAAGGGTGAAATGGCGAAACAAGGGAACGATATTCGAGCCGAGCTAAGGAATGACATGGCAAAACAAAGCAATGAAATTCGTGCCGACATCAGAGACTCTTTCAGCACTCAAGCGCTTAACATATGTGATATGATCGGTTCGCTCATCCAAGGTAATCAACCCTCTTCTTCGGGTACTCTTCCGAGTAACACCGTTGCGAATCCAAGAGGGGAGATGAAAGCAATCACCACTCGTAGTGGAAAAGGTTATACGGAACCCGAGCTTCCTACACCTCCACCCGTGATTGTGAACAAGGAACAAGAGCAACTTTCCCCACCTCCTTTGCCTTCTACCCCCATTTCCCCACCACCCGTGGTTGTGAGTGATCCTACTCCCCTTAAGCCTTCTTCTTCATCCAATATACCTTATCCTTCAAGGTTGAGGAAAGAGAAGCAAAAGAGCAAGGATGATATTCAAGTTTCAAACTTTCTTAAAATGTTTAAACAATTGAATTTTAACATCTCCTTTGCCGAGGCTCTCGCTCACATGCCCAAATACGCTAAGATGTTTAAAGATCTTCTAAGTGACAAGGAAAAGCTTCTTGACATTGCTCAGACCCAACTTAATGAGAATTGCTCCGCCGTTCTCTTAAGGAAATTTCCCACCAAACTTGGTGATCTGGGTCGCTTCTTGATTCCTTGCAACTTCCCGGGAGTAGAGAATTACATGGCCCTAGCCGATCTAGGCGCCAGTATAAACTTAATGCCTTTAAGTGTTTGGAAGCAATTATCTCTCCCCGAGCTAGTCCCCACCAAAATGACTTTGGAATTAGCTAACCGTACGGTTGCTTATCCAGTGGGGATAGCCGAAGATATCTTCGTTGGCGTTGACAAATTCACCTTCCCGACGGATTTTGTCGTCGTTGACTACGAGATGGACCCCCGTGTTCCATTAATCGTTAGACGTCCATTCCTGAGGACCGGTCGCACTCTCATTGATGTAGCCGCAGGCGAAATAATCATGAGAGTTGGTGACGATAAAATTGTCTTCAACATGGGTAAGATTTCTAAGTAACCTTATTCATATGAGAGTGTTAATGCTATTGATGTTCTCGATGAGGCTTGTGAAGAACATTTTCATGATGCTTGCAAAAGTACTCCCTCTTCTCTACCCAATGTTGAGACCGTTGCCTCAATTTCTCCGGCATTGACTCCTTTTGGAGAAAGTGACTTGGATGATTTCGAAGCTAGCTTGGGTCCTCTCGATATTAAGTATGATAATTCGTCCACCGATTGGGATGAAGACATTCGTACTATTGAGAGACTTCTCAATGAAGACCCGTTTTCTCCTCCTTCTCCTAAAGAGGTGACTAATGATGATCCATCGTTAGTTTCACCATCTATTGAGGATCCTCCTACTCTTGAGCTTAAGGACCTACCTCCTCATCTTGAGTACGTTTTCCTTGACGACAACCAGAAGTTACCGGTCATCATCGCAAAGGACCTGAAAGAAGAAGAAAAATCCCGACTTATCGCCGTGTTGAAGAAGCATAAAAGAGCTATTGCTTGGAAAATCTTCGATATTCGCGGAATTGATCCTCACTTTTGCACACATAAAATTCTCATAGAGGACGACTTTAAGCCCACAATTCAAAGCCAACGAAGGTTGAACCCTAAAATCCATGAAGTCATCGAAAAAGAGGTTATCAAACTTCTTGATGCGGGTATGATTTACCCTATTTCGGATTCACCATGGGTTAGTCCAGTCCATTGTGTGCCTAAGAAAGGCGGAATCACCGTTGTGCCCAATCAAAACAACAAGTTGATTCCTACCCGTCTCGTTACTGGGTGGAGAGTTTGTATAGACTACCGCAAAATCAATGATGCCACGAGAAAGGATCATTTCCCTCTTCCTTTTATGGACCAAATGCTTGAACGATTAGCGGGTAATGAATATTACTGCTTTCTTGATGGTTTCTCAGGTTATTTCCAAATACCCATCGATCCCCAAGATCAAGAGAAGACAACATTCACTTGTCCCTATGGCACATTTGCCTATAAAAGGATGCCTTTTGGCTTATGCAATGCCCCCGGGACTTTCCAAAGGTGCATGTTGGCTATCTTCCATGACATGGTTGAGCAAACCATGGAAGTCTTCATGGATGATTTCTCGGTCTTTGGGGATTCCTTCTCTTCTTGCCTTGCCAATTTGGAACGAATGCTTAAGCGGTGCGAAGACACTCGCCTTGTTCTGAATTGGGAAAAATGCCATTTTATGGTAAAAGAAGGCATTGTGCTAGGACACAAAATCTCTAAAGCTGGTCTTGAAGTCGACCGTGCTAAAGTAGATGTCATAGCCAAATTACCTCCACCTTCAACCGTGAAGGGTGTGAGAAGTTTTCTGGGTCATACGGGCTTCTATCGTCGATTCATTCAGGATTTCTCTAAAATCGCTCGCCCGATGACCCATCTCTTGGAAAAAGATACTCCTTTTATCTTTTCTAAAGAGTGTATCGAAGCCTTCAATCTTCTTAAGGATAAGCTAACTAAGGCACCGGTCTTGGTTACCCCCAATTGGGAGCTGCCTTTTGAGTTGATGTGCGATGCTAGCGACTTTGCTATTGGAGCGGTTTTGGGTCAAAGAGTGAATAAACACTTCCAACCAATCCACTATGCTAGCAAAACAATGACGGGGGCTCAATTACATTATACGACAACCGAAAAAGAGCTTTTAGCCGTTGTCTATGCTTTTGAAAAATTTCGCCCCTATCTTGTTTTATCCACCACCATCGTCTACACGGACCATTCCGCGTTGAAGTACTTGATGACTAAGCACAACTCTAAGCCAAGACTTCTTCGCTGGGTTTTACTCCTTCAAGAATTCAACATTGAAATTCGTGACAAGAAGGGTGGCAAAAACCTGGCCGCGGATCATCTGAGTAGACTTGAGGATCCATATCAAGGGGATCATCCGAACAAAGAGATCAATGACTCTTTCCCCCTTGAGACCTTAATGTCTATTAATCTCAATCTGGATGACACCCCGTGGTTTGCCGACATTGCAAACTACTTAGCGGGTGGTATTCTCATCAAAGGGTTAACATCCCAACAAAAGAAGAAGTTCTTGAATGATGTTAAGACTTACTTTTGGGATGACCCTTTTCTATTCAAACAATGTGCTGATCTGATCATTCGTTGATGTGTTGATGGACCGGCAGCTTTGCAAATCCTTGCTGCTTGCCATAAAGGACCCACCGGTGGTCACTTTGGTCCCAACTACACCGCTAAGAAAGTGTTTGATTCTGGATTCTATTGGCCCACCATTTATCGTGACGCTCACAAAATGGTTAAGCATTATGATGCTTGCCAACGCCAAGGCAAGATCACACATAAAGATGAGATGCCTCAAAATTTCATACAGGAATATGAAATCTTTGACGTATGGGGCATCGACTTTATGGGGCCATTTCCATCTTCCAAAGGGAACAAGTACATCCTCGTAGCCGTCGACTACGTTTCTAAATGGGTTGAAGCTAAGGCTCTTCCTACGAATGATGCGAGGGTGGTTGTGAACTTTTTGAAGCAGCTTTTCGCTCGATTCGGCGTTCCTCGTGCTATTATCAGTGACCGCGGGACTCATTTTTGCAACGATCAATTTGCAAGAGTCATGGCTAAGTATGGTGTCAATCACCGTCTTTCCACCGCCTATCATCCCCAAACCAATGGGCAAGCCGAGATTTCCAACCGTGGATTGAAGCGAATTTTGGAGCGTACTGTGGGAGAGCATCGCGCCGCGTGGGCCGATAAGTTAGATGATGCTCTGTGGGCTTTCCGTACTGCTTATAAGACCCCGATCGGTTGTACACCTTATCGTCTTGTGTACGGGAAAGCATGCCACCTCGCCATCGAGCTGGAACATAAGGCGCACTGGGCCTTGAAGTGGGCTAACTTCGACATCAACAAAGCCGGTGATCATCGTAAGATTCAACTCAACGAGCTCAACGAACTGAGGAATGAAGCTTACGGGAACTCACTGATCTACAAGGAGAAGACCAAGATCATTCATGACGCAAGGATTAAGAACCGAGAGTTCCACGTTGGTGATCAAGTTTTACTTTTTAACTCTCGGTTGAAGATCTTATCATGCAAGTTGAAGAGCCGCTGGCCTGGTCCATTCACCGTCGCCAAAGTCTTTCCTTATGGGACCATTGAGCTTTCTCAGCCGAATGGGCCCAATTTCAAGGTGAATGGCCAGCGTTTGAAGCTGTACTTTGGTGAGGACATCTCTCACGAGATGATTCCATCCCTCACCACGTTTCCCATGAACTAAATTTGGGTCGAGTCAGGCTCGTGACTTGGTGAACAAAAACAAGCGCTTCTCAGGAGGCAACCCGTGATCTATCCTTTACTGCTTTCATAATAAGTGTAGGGGGAAGCCCCGTATGTGTTTGTTGTCTTGTTTCTTGTGCTGTGCAGGGATTAAAGCTTCAAAGATCCACCTTGATGACTTTTGACGAACCGTGATACCGTGTTCCCATCTTCCCGGTTCTATCCTAAACTATTGTGATTCAATATTTCATATTATATATGTTCACATTGAATTCACTTTAGTTGTCCTTTCCTTAGCAAGATTTAAACAAAGTGCACAATGTCCTAAGTGTAGGGGAGTTTACTCCCACAAGCTTAAACATTGAGGACAATGTTTATCTCAAGTGTAGGGGGGACTTCTATCAAAGTAAGTGGTCTTTTCCATGAATTTTCCCTCATTTTAACCGGAAAATTTGATTTTTCGACATTTTTCAAAATTTTTAATCTATTTTGGCCTAGTTGTATAATTATATTTTCCTTTATTATGTTTATTTTCTTGCCTTACTAGAATAAATTTTCAATAAAGTGGTTTTAAATTTTTCTTAGTCATGAACATTTTGACTCAACCCGAGTTTACTTATCTAAGTTTACTCTAGCTAGTATCCTTAACGTTTTTAAGTCAAGTTTTGCTAGGATTTTATATAGGGAGCTATAAAACACGAAAGTCTTAACTCTCATGGCTTAAGAACAAGAACTTTTCGCAAGTTCCTATAATTGATCCTAGAGAGTTGTTTATCAAGGGAACTTTAAAATGCGATTTCTAAACTTGAAAAAGTCTAAGAATTTGCAAGATCCTATAGATGACTCGAAAACCCAAAACTTTGATTTAATAGGCTAAGCATCCACGAGTCTCATTCCTTGAGATTTTAAACTGTGGAGAACGAGAGATGATAGAGTCAATTATAAGTTCGGTATTCTTTCGTGAATTTATGTGAGTTAATTATAAGCCTATTCTCCCTTCGCTTGTTAATAAATTTATCTGTAATAAATAAGGTTGTACGATTTAAAAGGTTACTTAGCTTCCAGCCCAAGATCGTTTAAAAGTTGCTCGGTACGGATTAGAGTTCATAGCCAAGGCATAACTTATTGAAGCGGGATGCGAAGATTGGCGAGTCCGAAAAGGCCCTAACAAGGCATGAGGGCTACATTTTGTTGCTAAAGATCCAAAAGTGATGTGAAGAACCATTTATCGAAAATCAATATGAAGGATCGAGACACACGACGAAAAGCAAATACTCCCCTAAAGATCATGGAGAAGTCTATCCAAAAAGGCCCTAACAAGGTATGAGGATAAATAGATCCAAGTCCTAAAAGGAGGTGGATCATTGTATATCAAAGTCCAAAATAAAGATTGGAGAAAAATGAAGAAGTCGTGGTCCAAATATGAAGAATCTCTCAAAATTTCGAGTGAAGAAATTCCTATTATGAAGAGAAGACCATTATTTCATGAACGTCTCTCAAAGATTCGAAGTATGAAGTCGCTGCCAAATATCGGTCCGAGAAAGGTCTCAAATCGTGAAGCGAGTTATGCCAAGATATGAACTTTATGAGGTCCCGAGAAGCAGTTTTAAAAGATTTTGTCCTTTAGCTAACTATTGATTAAATCGTTCACTTTATTTTCGGCCTAAATAACTATCAAAATAAGTCAAACAATGCATCCTCGTGATCATTCAAGACAAAAATAAAATATAAGAGATACACCTAGGAATAAGGGAGTCTAAGTGAATAATTGGCCCACATGAATTCGTGTTAGTCTGCTAACTTATAATAACAATGATCTCGTTTTTAAGCTTGGTATGGGGAACGTGAAACTTGAGGATGATAAACGTTCATGGCAGCCAAACCTAATGTAAGTTTTTAATTTCTTTACTTATTTCTATCTTTACTTATTTCTATCTTTTTTATGTTTAGTATTTAATAAAGGCCAAGGTGGGTTATTTATGATGGAAAATGTAAACCGTGTTTTAAAATTAATGCATTGCATGAGGGCATCGCAATGGTCAAGTGTAGGGGATTTAATAAGTGTGAAAACACTTATCCTTTTACCACTTATTTCCAATAATAACAAGACCAAAACGTGTATTTTATGTCGTAAAAGTCGGAATTATGCGTGGTTTGTGTTTTTATTGTGTTTTAGGACCAATAGATGAAAAGGGAAGAAAACACGGGCTTTCACGGGCTTTTATCGAAGAAAACGGGAAAAGACGAAGTCAAAAGATCAAGAGTGCAAAAAGAACGGAAGTCCAAGACCTATTCTGAAGATTTATCGAAGAAAAAGTTTAAAGACGGAAGTTTAATGAAGTCGAAGAACTTAAGTCTAATAGAAGAAGAAAATTAAAAGACAAGTTCAAATCCGAAGACGACGTCGAGAAAAGACAAAGAATTAAATCGAGTCGAGAAGACGTGAAGAAGGAAAGAAAGAAGAAGCAACACATGCACTCCTTCCCATTTTCCCCTATAAATACCCTCCTAATACACATTAGGAGGGGAGTTAGTCTTTAGTTTTAGTTTTTCATTTTGCACTTTTCTTTCTAGTTTTAGAGAGAGAAAGTTCTAAACTTTCTCTCACTAAGTTTTCATCTTCTTTCTTTTAATCTTTCAAGATTAAACATTTGTGTATTGCTTATTTCATTAATCAAGTTCTAGTTAAGCTTTTAATCCTTAATCTCATTCTACCTTTCTTTGATTTTTAGTTAACTTTTGGTGCAAAATACATTTGATCCGTGTTGTTCTTAATGTTTTTGTGCTTAAAAAGTTAATCTTTTTGTTCCTACATAAGCTTTCATTCGATTGAGCTTTAAGTTCCTTGTGCTTATTGGCTTATTCGTCTCTTTTAGCTTATTTACTTTTAAAAAGTTTTCTTAAAAAGTTCATATTTTTATGGTTTGATTTAAAAGTTTGTTTATCTTAAGTTAGGATAAGTTGTTATTAGTGCTTATTTGATCCGTTTCATTATTGATTCGTTCTAGTTTTGGTGATAAGCTTATCATAATAGCTTATTGCTTTTGCTTATTTCGAATCCCACTTAAATCGGAAAGGGTCTAAACCCCTTTCCGAGCAGCTTATTCCGACCACGACCAAGTATCCCTTTTCCGATCACCAAATCGGAAAAGGGTTTTTAGTTTTCCGATTTAAGCATCTCCAATATTCCGATCGTGTTGATCGGAATAGGGTTTACATTATTCCGATTTGGACCTGTTTTTAAACATTCCGACTGGGTCTGGATTTGGGAATATTCCGATTGTGCTTGTTTCCCTTTATTCCGATTAGCCTGATCTAAGATATTCCGACGGGTATAATTTGCAGTATTCCGATTGGGTTCTATTTTGTAACATTCCGATTGCTGTCTCTTCTGAACATTCCGATCAGTGTTTTCCGACCAATATTCCGATTAGAAATTGATGTGGCAAATTTTACGATGGTTCAGTTTCTTGTTTTTACAAAGTTTTCAATTGTTAGTTCTATTAAGTGTTCAAGTATTGTCCTTAAGTTTTAATTCGTTTATTTTAGTCATTGTAGTTTAATCTTTAAAACTTCTACTTTACTCAACGACATTTTCACTTATTTGCTATTAGTTTAAAATAGATAACAAACCAAACCATTCTCTTGTTCACCAAAAGACAATTGAGTCGCACTTTAGACCGGAAATCAATTCGAAAAGATCGGACGATAAGATTTTATACTTAGCCAAAAACCGAGTATTAGCGGGGTTTTGGTTTGGAGGAGAAAAACCGGGTAAAAGGTAGTTGTTTGATCGGTAACTCAGCAAATTTCTATCCCCTTGAGGTCGAGCTTGGTAATTTTCCGGTGAATAATTACCATAAGCTGCATACACGTTTTCCGGATTTCCTTGAGTAGAAGGACAATCAGTGTATGGGTGTGGACCGCCACATGTTTCACAAGGATTAGCAACCGCTTTAACTTGTTGTTGTTGTTGGTTTGAAGCGAGAAGCAAGATACTTTTGTTCATTTCAGTCATCATGCGGGTGAATTCGGTCATACCAGGGTTGCTGAGGTAGAAGAAACATTGACTCTCGGGTAGTTCCTTGAAGAAGCGGAGGAATCCCAGTTTTTGTGGTTAGTAGTCATGTTCTCAAAAAGCTCTCTACACTCCTCGGGTGTCCTTATCATAAATGTGCCACCGGCGGCTGCATTAATCGTATCACGATCACGAAAAGTCAAACCGTTGTAGAAAGTATCAATTAATGTCACAGGGAGCATGTTGTGGTTTGGACAACAATCAATCAAGACATTATATTTTTCCCAAGCATCAAAAAGAGATTCATCGGGGTCTTGCATGAAACCGCTGATTTGATTGTGAAGGCTCGTGACCATGGATGGTGGAAAGTAGCACGACAAAAAGCGTTGAGTCATGTCATCCCAAGTATGAATTGAATTCTTCGGGAGACGATCAAACCATTTCTCGGCGTGGTGTGATAAAGTATGTGGGAAGATTTGTAGGCGAAGAACATCCATTGTGGCACCGGGCAACTTCATGCTTTGAGTGATTGTAATGAACTTGTCGAGGTGTTTGTTGGCATCATCATCAGGCATTCCTCTAAAAGTATTTGTTTGCACTTGCTGAATCATGTGGTGCTTCAACGAAAACTCCGGAGCCGTGATTTGCATCGGCGCAATCGGTCCTCCTCGTCCAAACATGGTAGGTTGACAAAGCTCTTCCAATGTCTGAAGATCGTGTTGTGGAAGAACATTGTTGTTATTGTTGATGTGCGGTGGATTATTGTTGTTGTTAACACCTGCCATACTTAAATCTTCTCGAGTCTCGGGCTCTTGATAATTAGAAGATCTAGTACGCATAAACCTACAAAGGCAAAAGCAAACAATACCAAACGCAAAGACAATATATATACACAATAAAAATAAAATCTTTTTGGATTTTTGAGATTTTGTAATTTTTATGGATTTTTAACGATTTTTAAATTTTTTTTTGATTTTTTTTTGAATTTTTTTAAAGCAAGAAAAATAACGCTCACAAGTGAACGGATCCCAAAAAGCAACGCGTCTCTCACAGAAAATCGTTAATCTTTACGAAAAGAGCCGGCAGCGGCGCCATTTGATAACTAGGTTTTTTCCTAGTAAGAAAATTATCGTTCTAGTGGTCTAACCGAATTGATCTAGGTTCTATGTGTGACTCAGTCGTTCTTTGGTGGAAACAAAAGTTTGTGTCGTTGTAGTAATTAAAATGCAAAACAATTAAAGTAAAAGGGCTTTAAAGTAAATCTAAGTCTAATTTAAAATAAATGGCAAGTATTTAAAAGCGTGACTAAAATTAAAAGGCAATAAACGTAAATAACGCAAACTTAAATCTATCTAAGGCAAACTTAAAACGCAACTAAAACATAAAACTAAGGCAAGGCCAAAATAAAGCGAAGGAAAATAAACTTAAAGTGCGACTAAGGAAAAAGGCGGGAAAAATAAAGCTTGAAATTAGAAAAGCAGAAACTTAAAAACTGAAATTAAAGAAACCTGAAAAATAGCTCATCCGGAATAATACCCTCATTCGGAATAAACACTCATCCGGAATGTCACCTTCGTTCGGAATGTTTTTCTTCACTCGGAATATTTCCCCAAAACTTTGATCCGGAATAAGTCCTTTATCCGGAATACTTGTCTTGATCCGGAATGTTGCCCTTGATCCGGAATATTTCTTGATCCGGAATATTTCTTGATCCGGAATAATATTCCGAATAAAACCCTTGATCCGGAATATCCTAATATTCCGAAGAAACACCTTGATCCGGAATAATAAATTATTCTGGATGAACTTGCTTGATTCGGAATATTATTTGATTCGGAATGTTAGGTTGATCCGTAATATTCCCTTGATCCGGAATATTCTGTTGATCCGGAATGTCTCAATATTTCGAATGAAAGTATTGATCCGGAATAATATATATTCCGAATGAATGTATTGATCCGGAATAATAAATATTCCGAATGAATCTCCTTGATCCGGAATGTCCAATATTCCGGATGAACGACTTTGGTTTGGAATAATTGATATTCCGAATGAACAACTTTTTCCACTCGTCCTTGATCCGGAATGCACAGTTGGTTCGGAATATCCCTGGGAATACAGTAATATGCAACGAAGAACAAGGAACACAAGAAATAACACGAATCTAATCAAATCTAAACAAAATCAATCACAAGATTTAATCAAACTAATAACAAAACATGTATTAATCATAAACAATCAATCCAAAACAATCAAACTAACAAAACTAATCAAGATAATCAAAACCCACTTAAATAAATCAATAAAAATCAAGAACATGAACATGAACAAATCAACATAAAGATTAAGATCAAGTAAAGAAAGGTAGATAAGAGATTAACAAGAAAAAGTAAAGATTGACAAGAAAAGTAAATGGAAACTTACTTGAAATTAAATGTAATTAAGGTGCAAGACAAGGTATTTAAATGGACATGAATTTAAATGTGCAAGGTAAATAAAATGGAAGAAATAGTGTGTCAAACTATCCAACAAAAATGAAAGTGATTATCCTAATGACTATATATAGGGGAGGATTAAGGAGTGCTTAGGAAGCTTCCTCCCCTCTTTCCTTTCTCCTTAATGGCATGCTTAGTCCTTCTCTTCTTAATCTTTTGTTAATTGCACCATTAGTCCTTAAGCCTTTTAATCTTCTTAATCTTGGACTTTAAATGGCTTTGTCTCGGGATTTCTTCAAACTCGTCTTGTAATTCTTCAATAAATTAGACTTGAGTTTTTCGGCTTTGATAAACTTCCGTCTTTTGACTTTTTCTTCGATAAATCTTCAAAATTGGTCTTGGAATTCCGTTCTTTTTGCACTTTTGACTTCTTGACTTCATCTTTCGTCTTTTTCTTCGATAAAAGCCCGTGAATGCCCGTGTTTTCTCCACTTTTCACCTTTTCGTCCTAAATCACAACAAAAACACAAACCACGCATAATTCCGACATAAATGACATAAAATACACGTTTTGGCTCGGTTATTATTGTAATTAAGTGGTAAAAAGGATGGGTGTTTACACACCTATCAACTCCTTATACTTAATAAATATTAAATATAGACCTTCCAACATCGGTTTAAACTTAAACCTCCAAAAATAAATATCGTTCAAACTCATCCAAAAATTTCAAAAATAATCGTAAAATAAGATTAAGCAATGACCTCGGTTTTGGGTTGTCACATCCCCCCTTCTTAAAAGAAGCGACGTCCGCGGCGCTTAATCCTTCCTAAACAAATGAGGATACTTGTCCTTAAAGAAATCCTCACGTTCCCACGTAAACTCTGGCCCACGTCTAGAGTTCCATCTCACCTTCACAATCGGAATTCTACTATGCTTCAACTTCTTAACTTCCCTATCCATTATCTCTACAGGTTCCTCTATAAAATGCAACTTATCATCAAGTTGAATTTCCTCCAATGGAATCACCACATCCCTTTCAGCTAAACACTTCTTCAGATTAGACACATGAAAAGTATTATGAATAGCCTTAAGCTCATCAGGCAATTCTAACTTATAAGCCACCAATCCAATCCTTTGGATAATCTTAAATGGTCCAATATATCTCGGGCTCAACTTTCCTCTCTTTCCAAAACGAATTACTCCTTTCCATGGAGATACTTTCAACATAACCATGTCTCCTACTTCAAACTCCAACGGTTTCCTTCTGTTATCAGCATAACTCTTTTGTCTACTTCTGGCAGATAACAAACGCTTCTTAATTTGTACAATCTTTTCAGTCGTCTCAAATATCATTTCAGACCCAGTCAAATAACTTTCTCCTACCTCACTCCAACACATTGGAGATCTACACTTACGTCCATACAAAGCTTCAAATGGTGCGACTTTAATATAGCATGATAACTATTATTGTACGAAAATTCAACCAATGGCAAATGCTTATCCCAACCATTTCCAAAATCAATCACACATGCACGAAGCATATCCTCTAACGTTTGAATCGTTCTTTCACTTTGTCCATCAGTTTCCAGATGATATGTTGTACTTAAACATAACTCCGTTCCCATCGCTTTCTGCAAAGACTTCCAAAATTCTGAAGTAAACCTACTATCACGATCAGAAATTATCGACAAAGGCACACCATGTCGACAAACAATCTCCTTCACATACACTGTTGTTAACCTCTCCATACTATCTGTCTTCTTCGTTGGCAAAAAGTGAGCAGACTTAGTCAATCTATCTACAATCACCCATATCATATCACTACCATTTGCAGTCCTTGGCAAACCTGTCACAAAATCCATTGTAATCTTCTCCCATTTCCACTCAGGAATCTCAGGTTGCACTAATAATCCAGACGGTTTCTTATGTTCAGCCTTCACCTTCGCACAAGTTAAACACTTATTAACATACTGTGCTATATCTGCCTTCATATTCGGCCACCAATAGACTTTCTTAAGATCTTGATACATCGTGTCCGATCCAGGATGTATTGAATACTTCGACTTATGAGATTCATTCATCACTAAATCTCGCACCCCTAACGAATCTTCCTCAGACGGACACAACGGTAACCAAATCCTATTCTTAAAATACCTCAATCCATTTGGCCTTACTTCAAACAATGGTTTCAACATTTTACCCAAATTTTCTGCCTCAACGTTCTCTTCCTTCAAACCATTAGTTTGGGCTTTCAATATCGCTTCTGTCAAATCAACACTTTCCAACATCGTCAAAGCTCTAACTCTTATAGACTTATCTCTTTCCTTTCTACTAACTGCATCAGCTACCACATTCGCTTTACCAGGATGGTAACGAATCTTGCAGTCATAATCACTCAGCAACTCAACCCATCTCCTTTGCCTCATATTCAATTCCTTTTGATCCAAAATATATTGCAAACTCTTATGATCAGTGAAAACCACACACTTGATTCCATACAAGTAGTGTCTCCACAGCTTCAAAGCAAAAATAACAGCCCCAAGTTCTAAATCATGCGTAGTGTAATTCTCTTCATGCTTCCTTAATTGTCTCGACGCATATGCTATTACTTTCTCCCTTTGCATCAATACAGCTCCAAATCCTTTATGAGACGCGTCACAGTACATTACAAAATCCTCAGATCCTTCTGGCAAAGACAATATTGGCGTAGAACACAACTTATCCTTCAACATACTAAATGCAGAGTCCTCTTCCAATCCCCATTCAAACACTCGATTCTTTTCTGTAAGCTTAGTCAATGGCTTAGCAATTAACGAAAACTTCTCAATAAACCTTCTATAATACCCAGCCAAACCAAGAAATTGGCGAACTTCAGTCGGCGTCTTCGACACTGACCAACCCTTAATTGCCTCAATCTTAGCAGGATCCACACGAACACCTTCACTATCAATCACGTGCCCCAAAAATTGCACTGATTTCAACCAAAATTCACACTTAGAGAATTTCGCATACAACTTCTCCTTCTTCAATAATTCCAAAATTGTTCTCAAATGCTTCTCATGTTCCTCTTCATTCTTGGAGTAAACGAGAATATCATCAATGAATACGATAACAAACTCATCCAAATACGGCTTACATACACGATTCATCAAATCCATAAATACAGCAGGCGCATTTGTTAACCCAAAAGGCATCACTTGAAATTCGAAATGTCCATATCGAGTACGGAAAGCTGTTATAGGAATATCTTCTTCCCCAACTCTCAGTTGATGATACCCAGACCTCAAAATCGATCTTCGAGTATACACAAGAACCTTACAACTGATCGAACAAATCATCAATCCTCGGCAGTGGATACCGATTCTTGATAGTCATTTTGTTAAGCTCTATATAATCAATACACATTCTAAAAGATCCATCTTTCTTCCTAACAAACAAAACAGGCGCACCCCACGGCGACGAACTTGGTCTAATAAATCCCTTATCCATCAATTCCTTCAATTGATCAGATAATTCTTTCATCTCAGATGGAGCTAAATGATACGGTGCACGAGCAACAGGAGCAGCACCCGGCACTAAATCAATTCGAAACTCCACTTCACGATGCGGCGGTAATCCTGGCAATTCCTCAGGGAAAACCTCAGGATACTCTCTAATCACAGGCACATCCTCCAATTTCCTTTCATTCACACCATCATTACTTATCTGTGCAAGAAACACATCACAACCTGCTTCTATATACCTCATCATCTTTAAACAAGAAACAACTCTCAAACGAGACGTACATTCATCTCCTTTCACAGTCAATACCCTATTCCTTAGCGGTATCTGAACTAATATTTCTCCACAAACAATTACTGCACCATTATCAACTAACCAATCCATTCCAATAATCACGTCAAAAGATCCTAATTCTATGGGCATCAAATCAATACTAAACACATAATTACCTGACTTCAAGGAACAACCTTTTAGTATAGAACTAGTGCTTACAACCTTACCATCAGCTAACTCCACATTATAACTAGTTGTCAATCTCACTGGTTCTCTATCCAATATCTGACTGAATCTAACATCTACCAAACTTCTATCGGATCCAGAATCAAATAACACACTAGCATAACAAGCATCAAGTAAGAACATACCAGTCACCACGGTGTAGCCACTGGGGCCAATGCTGTTAAGGTAGTTTACTGTTCTGGATGTAGAGGCCACGTTCGGCCCTTGAGGTTTGTCAGCATCTCCCACGACATAGGCTGGAGCAGCAATCCCAACAGCAACATTGCCTCCCTGTCGTATGCCAACCCTCGGACAGTTCCCTTGCTTATGTCTATGGCCTCTACATCCAGAACAGTAAACTACCTTAACAGCATTGGCCCCAGTGGCTACACCCTTGTTTCTACAATTTGCCATCTTATGTCCGGCCTTCCCACACTTGTTGCAAGCAGGTGGACAATTTCCAATATGATACAGATTACACCGACCACACTTTGGATTCACCTTGTTACCTTGATTTCCTGTAGCAGCACGAATGATAGGTGTGTAAACACCCATCCTTTTACCACTTAATTCTGAGTAAAACGAGACCAAAACGCGTATATAATATCATTTGTTTGGAATTATGCGTGGTTTTTGTGTTTATTGTGTTTTCAGAGCCAACCGGATGGATATTGGAGAAAACATGGGATTGCACGGGATTTATCGAAGAAAAAGACTCAAGATGAAGTCTATTGTCCAAGAGATGCAAAAGATTTGAAGTCACTGGGCCTATTCGAAGATTTATCGAAGAAAAGGACCAAAGATGGAAGATTTATATAAGTCGAAGAAACTCAAGTCTATTAAACGAAGAAATTAAAAGACGAGTTGAATTTAATCGACGACAAATCCCGAATCAGAATCGAAAACGTCAACTTTTCTGAAAAGACGAGAAGACAAGAAGAACGGGAGAAAGCCCACTCACCAACCAAAAGAAAAGCCTATAAATAGTCCACCCTCACACATTTTAGCCAGTTAGTTTTAGTTTTCTTTCTCCTCCCCCTTTTTCTCTTTTCTGTTTCGTATCATCACCAACACCACTAGGGTGTTTGGTGATCTTGATCTTTGATTTTTAATCTTGTAATTTTCATCTTTGTTTTGTGATTGTTAAAACAGTAATCATCAATACAAGTTCTTGTTTAATCTTTCCATTTCATTTTGTTCATCATCATCTTTATCTTCAAGTTCTTAAGTTCTTATTTTATTGAGTTTTGATCTTCAAAAGTTGTTGGGATTTGTGTTTTTGTTGATGGGAGTTGTAGTTTATGGTTAGTAGATGCTTTGTGATTAGTTTATTTAAGTTTTTGGTGAAAAACTTGGTGATTTTTGGATAAAAATTGGTTTCCTTGTTCTTCGGGTAAAGGTACTGTATCTGTGTTCCCAGGTTCCGGATGAACACCAAAGTTCCGGATGAACACCCATCTTCCGAATGAACTAAGAAGTTCCGGATGAATATGTTCCTTAAAAGTTCCGAATGAATTTTTGTTTAAAAGTTCCGAATGAGTAAAAAAGTTCCGAATGAGTCTTTTGTCAAAAAGTTCCGGATGAACACTTAAGTTCCGAATCAACTTCTTTTCAAAAAGTTCCGAATGAGTTTCCTTTTCAAAACTTCCGAGTCAGTCTAAAGTTCCGGATGAACAGTAACTTCCGGATGAACCTAAAGTTCCGAATGAAGCAAAACTTCCGGATGAACCAAAGTTCCGAGCCAAGTTCCGGGTGAAAGTTCCGCATAAAGATCCGAGCCAAACTTCCGAACGAAGTTCCGAATCAAGGGGTTCCGAGTGAAAAGTTCCGGATGAGCAAAGTTCCGAATCAAGGGTATACTTCCGAATCAAGTTTCTTTTGAGCTTCATTAATTGTTACTGTTTCTTTAGGTTACTGTTTCTTCATTTTAACTTCAATTTCAGTTTTAATTTTAATTTTAACTTTTATTTTAATTCAAGTTTTTATTAATTGTCATTAAATTAATTATCTTTGATTTAAGTTTTCATTTTAATACATTTAATTTTTTATTAGATTAGAAAACCAAACCCTTTTATTTAGTAACCAAGAACAATCATTCCACTTAAGGCCGAGATCAATTCGAGAGGATATCGAGGGTAAAATTGAACCATAGCAAAAGGTTAGTATCAAATGGCGCCGCTGCCGGCTCTTCTCGTTAAGATCAAAAGTTTTTTGTGAGAACTTGGATTTTGGGATCCGTTCCCCGTGAACGTTACTTTTTCATAAAAAAATTTTCAAAAAAAACCTAAAAAATATAAAATTTTCAAAAACACAAAAAAATTAAAAAACATAAAAACCAAAAATATTTTTGCTTTGTTTTTCTTTGTTCGTTCTTTTGCAGGTGTATGCGCACTCGATCCACGTCTTATCAAGAGCCCGAGCCTCTCGATCACTTAGACATGGCCGGTGTACCACCTCCAAACAATAATAACAACAACAACCCACCTTTCAACAACATGAATAACAAAAATGAGCGCCTTCCAGATAATCGCCCGATGATTGAATTGCTGCAAGCTCATGTAGATGGCAACACGGATCCAATTGTCATACCTCCAATTGCCGCCAACAACTTTGAGCTAAAATCAGGCTTTATCCAGATGGTCTCCGCTCAACCATTCTTGGGACATACCATTGATGACCCACACGACCACATCAAGAGATTCTTGCAACTCACCAACACGGTCAAGTTCAATGGGGTGCCACAAGAGGTTATTAGGTTACAACTTTTTCCCTTTTCTTTAGAGGGACAAGCCCGGCATTGGCTTGCTAAGGAACCGCCACAGAGTATTCTCTCGTGGACGGATTTGGAAACCAAGTTCATCAATTACTTTTTCCCACCCTCTCGTACTACCGCTTTGCGGAATGAGATCATAAATTTTGAACAAAAGTACGATGAGTCGTTCAGTGAATCTTCGGATCGCTTTAAAGATCTTTTAAGAAAATGCCCACAACATGGTTTTACCAAAGTACATCAAATTAATACTTTTTACAATGGTTTAAGCATGAGTGACCAAGATTCACTAAACAGTGCCTCGGGGGGTAATCTTTTGGCTAAGACTTCCAATGCTGCTTGGGATATCATTGAGAATAAGTCTCGTGTGCAAACCAAGAGTCTTCGGACCAATGTCGCTAGTGCACTAATGATAGCGACAAGCGACTTGACAAAATCACTGTGCTTCTTGAATCGCTTGTCACCCACACCGTCAGCAACAACGCTAAAAACGCTTAAGTTAACGCTGTCAGCCAACCTTGTGAGATATGCGGTGGTCCTCACTCTTACACTACTTGTACTGCCACCCAAGACTACCCCGCTGAGAATGTGAATGCAGCTTATGGCACCTATCCTCAACCCGCTTATCAAGCTAGACCTCAAGGTGACCGTAACTTGCTAAGCTATCGCTCCAACAACTACCTCTCACCACCTGGTTTTCCCCAAAACAACCCAAACCAACAACAAAACCTTAACCGCCTTCCTCAACAACAACAACAACCTCGTACACCATACATCCCTCCTCACAATCAGCAACAACCACCTCAATGTAACAACCAAGTTTACCAACAACCTGCTTATCAACCACCCGCATACAATGCTCCTCCAAACCAACCCACTGCATTACACCAAGAGGTTGCAACCTACATGAGGACCAATGATGTGATCGTGGAAAATCTCCAACAGGAAGTGCGAAACTTGAAAGCAGACTTGGTCAAGCAAGGAAACGATTTGAGATCCGACATGAGAAACACGTTGGATAGCCAAACTAATGAATTGAGGAACATGATGGCTAGTTTTTTCCAAGGTAATCAACCCTCTTCTTCGGGTACTCTTCCGAGTAACACCGTTGCGAATCCAAGAGGGGAGATGAAAGCAATCACCACTCGCAGTGGTAAAGGTACCAAGGAACCCGAGCTTCCTATACCTCCACCGGTGGTTGTGACTAAGGAGAACGAGTCACCTGCTCCTATTCCTCATCCTTCTCCTTCCCCAATTTCTCCACCTCTTCCTTCTACCCCTCCTCCACCCAAGGATGTGAGTGATCCTAT
Organism: Glebionis coronaria; assembly: GCA_025667525.1. Classification (NCBI taxonomy): domain Eukaryota; kingdom Viridiplantae; phylum Streptophyta; class Magnoliopsida; order Asterales; family Asteraceae; genus Glebionis; species Glebionis coronaria. Next base: position 165,538,214 of record CM046878.1, on the reverse strand, counting down.
TCTCCCAAAGCCTTCCTCTTCTTCCAATATACCTTATCCATCTAGGTTAAGGAAAGAGAAGCTGAAAAGCAAGGACGATATTCAGGTTTCTAACTTTCTTAAAATGTTCAAACAACTGAATTTCAATATCTCCTTCGCTGAGGCTCTCGCTCACATGCCTAAATATGCAAAAATGTTTAAAGATCTTCTGAGCGACAAGGAAAAGCTCCTCGATACTGCCAATACCCAACTTAATGAGAATTGCTCTGCAGTGCTTTTAAGGAAATTGCCAACCAAGCTTGGTGATCCGGGTCGTTTCTTAATCCCCTGCAATTTCCCGGGAGTAGAGAATTGCATGGCCCTAGCCGATCTAGGTGCCAGTATCAATATTATGCCTCTAAGCATTTGGAAGCAATTATCTCTCCCAGAGCTAGTCCCCACCAAAATGACTTTGGAATTAGCTAACCATACGGTTGCTTATCCAGTGGGGATAGCCGAAGACGTCATTGTAGGAGTCGACAAATTCACCTTTCCTGCTGATTTTGTTGTCGTCGACTACGAGATGGACCCTCGTGTGCCACTAATTGTTGGTCGTCCATTCCTGAGGACCGGTCGCACTCTCATCGATGTCGAAGCCGGTGAGCTTATCATGAGAGTGGGTGACGATAAAGTAGTCTTCAACATGGGAAAGTTGTCTAAACAGCCTTATTCATACGAGAGTGTTAATTGTATTGATGTTCTTGATGAGGCTTGTGAAGAACACTTCAAAGATGCTTGTAAAAGTATTCCTACCTCTCTTCCCAATGTTGAGACCGTTTCCTCCATCGACTCATCACTATCTCTATTTGTAGAAAGTGATTTCCTTTGGAAAGATTTGGAAGCCACCATGGGAGATGTGAATTTAGACAATGACGATTCTACTACCAATTGGGATGAAGATCTCCGCCTCATTGAAAACCTTCTCAAAGAAGACAATCCCTCTCCTCCATCTCCCACGGTCATTGCTATCGATACTCCGACTTCAAATACGCCTCCCGTCGAAAATCCTACGGATTTAGAACTTAAGGAGTTGCCGCCCCATCTTGAGTATGTATTCCTTGAAGAAGAGAAGAAGTCGCCAGTCATCATTGCTAAGGATCTGAAGGATGAAGAGAAAACTCGACTTGTCGCCGTGTTGAAGAAGCATAAAACAGCTATTGCTTAGAAAATCTCGGATATTCGTGGAATTGATCCTCACTTCTGCACACACAAAATTCTCATGGAGGACGACTTTAAGCCCACAATTCAAAGCCAACGAAGGGTGAATCCAAAAATACATGAAGTCATCAAAACAGAGGTTATCAAACTTCTTGATGCGGGTATGATTTACCCTATTTCGGATTCACCATGGGTTAGTCCAATCCATTGTGTGCCTAAGAAAGGCGGAATAACCGTTGTTCCCAATGAACACAACGAGTTGATTTCCACTCGTCTCGTTACTGGGTGGAGAGTTTGTATAGACTACCGCAAACTCAATGATGCCACGAGAAAGGATCATTTCCCTCTACCTTTTATGGACCAAATGCTTGAACGCTTAGCAGGTAATGAATATTACTGCTTTCTTGATGGTTTCTCGGGTTATTTCCAAATACCCATCGATCCCCAAGATCAAGAGAATACAACATTCACTTGTCCCTATGGCACTTTTGCTTACAAAAGAATGCCTTTTGGCTTATGCAATGCCCCTGGGACTTTCCAAAGGTGCATGTTAGCTATCTTTCATGACATGGTTGAACAAACCATGGAAGTCTTCATGGATGATTTCTCGGTCTTCGGGGATTCCTTCTCTTCTTGCCTTGCCAATTTAGAACGTATGCTAAAGAGGTGCGAAGACACTCTCCTAGTTCTGAATTGGGAAAATGCCATTTTAAGGTAAAAGAAGGCATTGTGCTGGGACACAAGATTTCCAAAGCCGGTCTTGAAGTAGACCGTGCTAAAGTCGATGTTATCGCCAAGTTGCCTCCACCTTCAACCGTGAAAGGTGTGAGAAGTTTTCTGGGTCATGCGGGCTTCTACCGTCGATTCATCAAAGATTTTTCTCAAATCGCTCGCCCGATGACCCACCTCTTGGAGAAAGATACTCCTTTTATCTTTTCTAAAGAGTGTCTTGAAGCCTTCAACTCACTTAAGGGTAAGCTAACTAAGGCACCCGTCTTGGTTACCCCTAATTGGGAGCTTCCCTTCGAGTTAATGTGCGATGCTAGTGATTTTGCTATTGGAGCGGTTCTGGGACAAAGAGTGAATAAACACTTCCAACCGATCCATTACGCTAGCAAGACAATGACGGGGGCACAATTGCATTATACGACAACCGAAAAAGAGCTTTTAGCTGTTGTCTATGCTTTTGAAAAATTTCGCCCCTATCTTGTCCTTTCCATCACAATCGTTTACACCGATCATTCCGCGTTGAAGTACTTGTTGACAAAGCAAGATTCCAAACCAAGACTTCTTCGCTGGGTTTTGCTGCTCCAAGAATTTAAAATCGAAATTCGCGATAAAAAAGGAGCTGAAAACCTAGCCGCGGATCATCTCAGCAGACTTGAGGATCCTTACCAGGGGGATCATCCGAACAAAGAAATCAACGATTCTTTTCCCTTGGAGACCTTAATGTCTATAAATTCGAAATCTAATGAAACCCCGTGGTTTGCAGACTTTGCAAACTACTTGGCGGGTGGAATTCTCAAGGAAGGGTTGACGTCTCAACAACAGAAAAAGTTCTTCACCGACATTAAGACTTACTTTTGGGACGACCCTTACCTATTCAAACAATGTGCCGACCTGATTATTCGCCGATGTGTTGACGGACCGGCAGCCTCGGAAATCCTTGATGCTTGCCACAAAGGACCCACCGGTGGTCACTTTGGTCCCAACTACACCGCCAAAAAAGTGTTTGATTCGGGATTTTATTGGCCCTCCATATATCGTGACGCTCACGATATGGTTAAACGATGTGATGTTTGCCAAAAACAAGGCAACATCACACATAAAGACGAGATGCCTCAGAATTTCATACAAGAATGTGAAATCTTTGATGTTTGGGGTATCGACTTTATGGGGCCATTCCCTTCTTCTAAAGGAAACAAATACATCCTTGTAGTCGTTGACTACGTTTCAAAGTGGGTTGAAGCCAAAGCTTTACCCACTAATGACGCAAGGGTGGTTTGTAACTTTTTGAAAGCTCTTTTCGCAAGATTCGGTGTGCCTCGTGCCATTATTAGTGATCGTGGGACTCATTTTTGCAATGACCAATTTGCTAGAGTCATGGCTAAGTACGGTGTAAATCATCGTCTTTCCACAGCCTACCACCCACAAACTAATGGCCAGGCTGAAATATCCAACCGAGGATTAAAGCGAATTCTTGAAAGGACCGTGGGAGAGCATCGTGCCTCATGGGCTGATAAACTTGATGATGCTTTGTGGGCTTTTCGTACCGCATACAAGACTCCGATTGGTTGTACACCATATCGTCTCGTGTACGGGAAAGCATGCCACCTCCCCATTGAGTTGGAGCACAAGGCTTACTGGGCCTTGAAGTGGGCTAATTTTGATATTAACAAAGCGGGTGACCTACGCAAGATCCAACTCAATGAGCTCAATGAACTCCGGAATGAGGCTTATGAAAATTCTTTGATCTATAAGGAAAGAACTAAGCTCATTCACGACTCCAAGATCAAAAACCGAGAGTTCCATGTTGGAGACCAAGTCTTACTTTTTAACTCTCGGTTGAAAATCTTTTCGGGCAAGCTCAAATCTCGTTGGTCCGGCCCATTCACCATCGCCCAAATTTTTCCATATGGTACTCTCGAGCTCGCTCAACCTAATGGACCTAATTTTAAGGTGAATGGCCAACGAGTGAAGTTGTACTTTGGTGAGGACACCTCTAAGGAGGTGATTCCATCCCTCACCACGTTTCCCATGAACTAATTTTGGGTCGAGTCAGGCTCGTGACTCGGTTATCAAAAACAAGCGCTCCTCGGGAGGCAGCCCGAGTATCTATCCTTTTATGTTTTAACCTCCTAAGTGCAGGGGGACTTCTATACGTGTTTGTATTTGTGTGGTGATGTGATTACAGGGATAAGTGCACTCTTGGAATCTTTGAAGAACCGTGCTCCCGTGTTATCCGAAATCTGGTTCTATCTCTCAAACTATCGTGATTCAATTTTCTTCATACTCACATTTGAAATTGATCACTTTAGTCGTCTCTTCCTTAACTCAAGTTAACCAACGTGCACAATGTCATAAGTGTAGGGGAGACTTTTCCCACATGCTTAAACATTGAGGACAATGTTTATCTTAAGTGTAGGGGGGACTTCTATCGAAGTTTTAAGTGGACTTTTCCATGAAAATGCCTTCATTTAACCGGAAAATCATATTTTTCAACATTTTTCAAATTTTTTTATTAACTTTGGCCATTTAGTCGTAATTTTTAAATTTTTATCTTTGCTTTCGTATGTATATATCCCGCAATAAAGTCAAAAATATTAATAAAGTGGTGTAGCTAGTTTAGAAATCTTTGACATATTAGGCCCGTTGCGTTTATTTTGACTCAACCCGAATAGACTTATCTAAGTTTATTCTAGCTAGTATCCTTAACCATGTAGACCTTAATTGGTTTATTAGGCTAAGTATCCACGAGTCTCATTACTTGAGATTTTAAATTGTGGAGGACGAGAAATGATAGAGTCAATTATAAGTCGGTGTTCTTGCACAAGCTCACTTGGTATAATTATTTGCCTATTCTCCCATCACTTTCTAATAAATTATCTGCAATAAGTAAGGTCATACGATTTGAAAAGTTACTTAGCTTCTAGCCCAAGATCGTTTAAAAGTTGCTCGGTAATGATAAGAGTTCATAGCCAAGGCATAACTTATGAAGCGGGGCGCGAAGATTGGCGAGTCCGAAAAGGCCCTAACAAGGCATGAGGATTCCGTTTTATTGCTAAAGATCCAAAGTGATGTGAAAAGCATTATTCCCAAAGTCAATATGAAGGATCAAGACTCACGACGAAAAGCAATCAACTCCCATAAAGATCATGGAGAAGTCTATCCGAAAAGACCCTAACAAGGTATGAGGATAAATAGATCCAAGTCCGAAAAGGAGGCGGATCGTTGTATCTCAAAATCCCAAATAGAGATTGAAGAAATAATCATGAAGTCGTGGTCAACAAAGTTGGAGTACCTCTCAAAAGTCTCCAAAGTGAAGAAACTCTATTACGATGAGAAGACCATTATCTCAAGCACGTCTCTCAAGATATGAAGTATGAAGTACATGCCAAATATCGGCCCGAGAAAGGTCTCAAATCGTGAACCGAGTTATGCCAAGATATGAACTTTTTGATATCCCGAGAAGCAGTTTTAAGAGATTTTGTCCTTTAGCTAACTATTGATCAAATCGTCCTACTTTGCTTTCAGCCTAAATAAACTATCGAAATAAGTCCAAAAATGCATCTTCATGATCATTCTGAGACAAAAATAAAATATAAGAGATACACCTAGGAATAAGGGAGTTTAAGCATTTAATTAAGCCATGTGTGTAAGTGTTTGAATTGCTAACTTATAATAACAATGATCTCGTTTTTAAGCTTAGTTTGGGGAACGTGAAACTTGAGGGTGATAAATCTTCGCAGCACCAAAGCCCTAATGTAAGTCCTTGATTTCTTTGCAAGTTATTTCCATCCTTTTGTTTACTTTAAAGTCTTAATTTCTTTTAGTACTTTAATTCTTGTTTAGTAGTATTTGAATAAGGCCAAGGTTGATTAATTATGAGAAAAGTGTAAAGTTGCTTTAGCACTAAGCATTGCATGAGGGCATGGCAATGGTTAAGTGTAGGGGATTTGATAGGTGTGTAAACACCCATCCTTTTACCACTTAATTCTGAGTAAAACGAGACCAAAACGCGTATATAATATCATTTGTTTGGAATTATGCGTGGTTTTTGTGTTTATTGTGTTTTCAGAGCCAACCGGATGGATATTGGAGAAAACATGGGATTGCACGGGATTTATCGAAGAAAAAGACTCAAGATGAAGTCTATTGTCCAAGAGATGCAAAAGATTTGAAGTCACTGGGCCTATTCGAAGATTTATCGAAGAAAAGGACCAAAGATGGAAGATTTATATAAGTCGAAGAAACTCAAGTCTATTAAACGAAGAAATTAAAAGACGAGTTGAATTTAATCGACGACAAATCCCGAATCAGAATTGAAAACGTCAACTTTTCTGAAAAGACGAGAAGACAAGAAGAACGGGAGAAAGCCCACTCACCAACCAAAAGAAAAGCCTATAAATAGTCCACCCTCACACATTTTAGCCAGTTAGTTTTAGTTTTCTTTCTCCTCCCCCTTTTTCTCTTTTCTGTTTCGTATCATCACCAACACCACTAGGGTGTTTGGTGATCTTGATCTTTGATTTTTAATCTTGTAATTTTCATCTTTGTTTTGTGATTGTTAAAACAGTAATCATCAATACAAGTTCTTGTTTAATCTTTCCATTTCATTTTGTTCATCATCATCTTTATCTTCAAGTTCTTAAGTTCTTATTTTATTGAGTTTTGATCTTCAAAAGTTGTTGGGATTTGTGTTTTTGTTGATGGGATTTGTAGTTTATGGTTAGTAGATGCTTTGTGATTAGTTTATTTAAGTTTTTGGTGAAAAACTTGGTGATTTTTGGATAAAAATTGGTTTCCTTGTTCTTCGGGTAAAGGTACTGTATCTGTGTTCCCAGGTTCCGGATGAACACCAAAGTTCCGGATGAACACCCATCTTCCGAATGAACTAAGAAGTTCCGGATGAATATGTTCCTTAAAAGTTCCGAATGAATTTTTGTTTAAAAGTTCCGAATGAGTAAAAAAGTTCCGAATGAGTCTTTTGTCAAAAAGTTCCGGATGAACACTTAAGTTCCGAATCAACTTCTTTTCAAAAAGTTCCGAATGAGTTTCCTTTTCAAAACTTCCGAGTCAGTCTAAAGTTCCGGATGAACAGTAACTTCCGGATGAACCTAAAGTTCCGAATGAAGCAAAACTTTCGGATGAACCAAAGTTCCGAGCCAAGTTCCGGGTGAAAGTTCCGCATAAAGATCCGAGCCAAACTTCCGAACGAAGTTCCGAATCAAGGGGTTCCGAGTGAAAAGTTCCGGATGAGCAAAGTTCCGAATCAAGGGTATACTTCCGAATCAAGTTTCTTTTGAGCTTCATTAATTGTTACTATTTCTTTAGGTTACTGTTTCTTCATTTTAACTTCTATTTCAGTTTTAATTTTAATTTTAACTTTTATTTTAATTCAAGTTTTTATTAATTGTCATTAAATTAATTATCTTTGATTTAAGTTTTCATTTTAATACATTTAATTTTTTATTAGATTAGAAAACCAAACCCTTTTATTTAGTAACCAAGAACAATCATTCCACTTAAGGCTGAGATCAATTCGAGAGGATATCGAGAGTAAAATTGAACCATAGCAAAAGGTTAGTATCAACGAACACCATCATTCCTTCTCAAATTGTATTGCTGATTCCTATTTGGTCCTTGGTTATTGTTATTACGATAACCACCTCGATTCTGCCCTTGGCTTGAGTGTGCAGCTTCCCACTTTCTCTTATTCCCTTCAGCAATACTATCCTTTCGATCCTGCAGCTTTACATCCATTAAAGCATGAGCCATTTGAACAGCTTCATCAAATGACTTGGGTTTCGACGAAGCAGTTTCTCCCTTGATAATACTAGGTAAACCCCTAATATACTGCTTCATCTTCTTTCGGTCATCAGCAAACGCATCAGGACACAACAAACATAAATTAGAAAATCTCCTTGTATAATCTACAATATCATTGTTCCTCAGCACCAAATGCCTCAATTCATCTTCCAACTGACCTAACTCTTACTCAAGACAAAACTTAGCAGTCAACAGTCCCTTGGTCACAATCCATGTTCTAGCATTCGCTTCAACCAACCCTACAGTAGCTACTTGACTATTCCACCAACTCAACGCATCATCCTGAAAAGTAGCTGCAGCAAATTTCACCTTACTAGCTTCTGAACATCCACTGATTTCAAAAGTACTTTCAATCTTCTCAATCCACCTCCTTAATTCCAATGCACCACCAGTACCACGAAATTGGGTAGGTCCACATTTCATGAAACTAGCATAAGAACATTCCTTCTGAACCTGCTGAACAACAGCATTACCTCCAGCTTGTCTCGCAGCATTTCCTTCTGCTTGCTCATCAGCATTTCCTCCAACCTGATTTTCAACATTCCCTCCAACCTGACCAGAAGCATTCCTATTCTCAGCCTCTTGGTTCCTCGCAGCACGTTCAGCTTCCAAAGCTCTAGCAATAGCTTGATCAATCATGGTATTAACAGTAGCAGTCGTCAATTTAGGCGGCATGTTTACAGGAAACTAACCAAACAATAATTTAGTAAAGTCAGAAAAATGCCTCCCAACTCCTTCCTGTAACCATAACAGAAAAAGAACAAGTAAGTATTCATATCAAGATAAGAAGAAGGATTTCTCTATCAAGATGTAACATGAATACTACATGCACCAACAACACAATTCACAATGAATCATTAACCAATCACACAAAAGAACTAATAAGACAAATCATAAGTCATGAAGGTAATTTTGGATTGCTTTGGAAAATCTCCACAAAATTGTGACAAGTAATGTCACTATAATCCTTCATCACAACAAACTTAAAAGTCATTAAGTTTCATCACAAACTAGAGTACGAGTCTACATAAGTTCTATTACAACTAGACTAAATAAAAACAACAGAAAGAACTAAACATCATATCCCCGCAGCTTCTTGTACACCGGCTCGTCACCACTGCTGCTATCATCATCTTCAGATTCTTCATCCATTTTTTCCTTCCCCTTACGACTACCTCCTTCACTCGGCTTCACCAACACTTGAGCTTCAACCTGATCCGGCACATCACGAATCACAACACCTCGACTAGGAAAAGATCTCATCGGCAAACCCCATGCACTCAACCTAGCATTCCTTTCTTGCTCCCTACTTAACCTTTCAACTTGCCCACTCAAATTCAGCACCATAGATCTCAATCTAACAACTTCATCCATTTCCCTTGCCCTAACAAACTCTGATCTCCTCACACTACCAACAAACCTGTCAAACTTTTTCTCATTCTGCTCAAACCTCCTAATCACACGAGTCTCAACCAAATACCTTTCAAACAAAGACCTATCAAACTTCTTAAGAAACCAGAAAATATCATCATAAGACCTAGGACCTGGACAATAAACCTTAGGAATACCATCATGAATAGATCGAGCACTAGCAACCCTACTCGACTCAACATGAACATCACCCTTAGCAAATGCAATCCCAGGCAAACTGCTAATATAAGCATCACAAGTAGGAGTCGAAGAACGAACAACAGGTCGCTGACAATCTGGAACAGTCTGTGGCACAACATTAACCCTTGGAACATAACTACCTTGTATCAACTCAGGCTCTGTCTGACCAACTACAGTAAGTGGAATCCCATCATCTAAAAACTCAAAAGGCTCCTAATCGTCACTAGCACCAAATTTATCTACTTCCTCACCATCCACTACATTAGTCAAATCAATCCATCCATCCTCACAAGGTAAACCAGCCATTTTCTACAATTATAAGGGTTCAAGGATACTTAAGGTCATCGTTAATAAAATAATAATTAGTATGCAATGCTCATGCAAATGTCATACGTTATCCATGCTATGCAACAAAATGCAAATGATGTTTATGCAATGCTCGCAAAAAAAAATATGATACTGACAAGCACTCAGCGTACTTTCAATAATTCCAATACAATATCGTAGTATTTACTTAATAAATACTCGAGAAATCATTTCAGTTATGAGGGATACATCTACAATGCAAAACAAAACTAAAAGTGATCTTACCGGAGCGTTGCAGAGGAGTTGTGTGCTTTTGAAGAATAAATACTTTCGACGCCAAAGTTATAGTTTAGGACAATTTTCAAAATCGACCCAGTTCTCTATAACTTGCAGCTCTGATTACCAATCTCTAACACCCCCAATTTACATTGCGCAGAGGAAATACACAATTGGGTGCTAGACACAAGCATCATCACACAAGGTAAATTGAACGACTCAAAATAGAGACGTTTACACAAAATACAAACATGATTTTCATAAATGGTCTAAAACATAGATTTCAACCCAAATTGTACTGACACGACACCAGAGTAAAGCGTTTAGTCCCCATGGATCTCGACCAACAACCAACAAGTTTAGTACAGTACATCAACATAAAGTAAATTGTTCAACATTAAAAGGTAGAAACAGTTTAGACCAACATTCTTCCAAAAGCCAAGCCACAACCTCCACAGCAAAGCTCCATGCTCCATCACTTCCTATTACCTGAAATACATGCATAAAATGAGTCAACAATAATGTTGAGCGAGACTATAGGTTTATCAAATCACATTTGAACACAAGAAGAAAATCAATCATAATCATTTATAGAATTGTCGTATACACAATCTATATTCAAGGCAGTAATAATAATGATATTATTAAACAAACATTGTATTTAAGCTCATGACACCGACCCCTTAACCAAATAGTCACCCACGCCAAATGCCGGCATGACTAGAATAAAAACCATTGCCCCTCTAGGGTATCAGTTGCTAGAATACCACAATCTTATTCACGTAAAATTATTCTTCCTAGCGGGTTACTCAACGTAATGCCCTGGTCTCAGATAGGGTGGTCAACCCAATAGTACTATCATTAGAATAAGCGGCTATTCCCGACTCACAACATCAAGTCAGAAGATAGTTAACAGCTCATGAATTTAGGGTCTTTAGCAACAAGTTACTAAATACAATGAAATCAACTTTAGGCATCATTCGGGTCCAACAATTACTCATGACTTGTGTTCATTTATTTTCAAATAGCATGTATCCCCCTCGCGGGTATTAAAATCATTAAAACGAGTAGAATGCGAGGCTATAGACTTACCTTTGTATAAGAGATCTAGCGAGATGATCGTCGATGATAATGGATGCCTTTCAAACACGAGAACCGCTACCTATCAAATAAGGCGCGTTTGTTAATAATGACTCGAGAAATAAATCATACATAACAACATCAAACTCAAACTCATAAAGTCACGATAATAAAGTTATATACAACCCTAGGCTATAAGTTAAGCCATTTTTAAAACATAAAAATTCGGATTTTACACTTTACTTACTGTTATAAAATGACTATAAAAATCTTGTACAAAATCAACTTTTTGATAAAAACCAACCATAAAAATGATCATTTCTATACCCTAATATCATCATACATCAACCATAACATCAAAATCATAATCAAAATAAAAATCTTTAGATCAAAATGAAGTTTTTAACAAAGATTTTAGCAAGAACCACCACGGATCATCATAAAAATGCCATGCATGATCATAGCTCCAACCTACCAACATCAAGAAAAAAAAACTTGCTTGCATGTAAGAATTTCTTACACCAATATGATCCTTGATCAAATATAAGAATGGGTCTATACTTGGCTTAGCTTAATTCAACCTCAAACTCAAGATAAAATTGAAATTTGTATGGATTTGGGGTGTGGGTGGTGTTTCGGCAAAATGGAGAGAAAGAGAGAGAGTTGATGAAATTTTTAAATAAAAAATATGAGTGTATGTGTTTGTGTAAGGTTTATATATAGTGGGGTAGGGACCAAAGTTGCAATTTGGCAATGGTTGTGGCTAAAAATGTAAATAGTTAGCTAAAAAGCGGGAAATAACTATCAGTCAATTTTAAAAATATTTACGGGGCTCGGGTTTCATAAAGATACTTTTAAAAATTTAAAACGTACCTCAAAAATAATAATATCGACTCTCGACTCGACTTAACACGTCATTTAAAATAAAACCTCAAAAATAATAAAAATCGAACAACCGACAATAAGACGTAAAATATTTGGCATCCATCGACATCACGCTTGCTAATACTCCTTATACTTAATAAATATTAAATATAGACCTTCCAACATCGGTTTAAACTTAAACCTCCAAAAATAAATATCGTTCAAACTCATCCAAAAATTTCAAAAATAATCGTAAAATAAGATTAAGCAATGACCTAGGTTTTGGGTTGTCACAGTATCAGAGCCAAGGCTTCGACCTGTAGGCTCTAAAACTCGACCTGTGACTAGTGGGTAGTCACCAGAAGCTTCCTAAGTCAACACTCGTTATTCCACGTATTGATGTTTTCAGCACCTTGTCATTTTAAACATGATGTTTTCTTCGGAATTGTTTTACTAATATGGATTGAACAACCGTCATCCATACTTAGTTACATGTCATTGTTTTTATGCTCGATGTTTCTTGCGAATGTTGACTAATATGGACTGAACCACAGTAGCTCATACTTAGTCACACGTTTTATGTTTAGTTTAGACAGTTGGTTTTCATTCATTCTTTTCATGTATTCATTCATGCATTCATATCATTGTCGCAGGAATTATGACTAAGTAATGGTTGGTACAGGACTGGCCCTATTTAGTCGCATGTGCTTTTATCGGAACTTTTAACTTTGGAACGACCCATTGGCGTCCACTTCGCTATGTCTTTGTTTTGGTGAACCGACCCACAGGCGTTCACCCTCGCTCATATAAAAGTTTTCATAAACTGCATCATGCATTTTACATTGTTTCATGTATTATAAATTGTTTCATTGCTTTATACATTGTCCATGCATCTTATGCTCACCTCATATTATTTTAGACTCATCATTTATGTTGCATAGTTTGCATTGTGAAACGGCTCATAGTCGTCCACATTATTAACTTTCAAAATTTATTTCCTTTCAGTCGTAACTTTTCAAGTTCCCTCATTTGTTATTACAGTTCATGTCAATTATGTTGTCATACTATCATGGTGAACTTTGTTTTCATGCCGATTATGTTTTATACTCATTGAAGTAATTTTGTTCCGTGTTCCTTCATGTTGATTTTGCTTCATGTTGGACATTGATAAATTGTAATTAGTCATGCTTTCATGATAGTCATGGTTGGTTGTCATTGATCATGTTTTCATGCTAGCAATCATTAAATTCCACTTAATCGCGTTTGTACCTCTTATGCGACTACAATTATGTCTACGCTAAATTAGCTAGGCTATTTCATGTTCCTTGATCATGTCAAATGATTGACACCGTATCGACCATCTCATGTGAATCCCATGTATACTCCTTGTACCATGTTCAATGTTTACTTCATGTACCATACTCCAGACGTATGCTAGTTACCGCACTCCCTGTGTGATACTCTTCCATTTTCAGTTCTCTCAGACATTTTCTCGCCAATATTGATTAAAAGATGATACCGCTCTCAGCTTGGAAATTTACAAAACAAAGAAGAAGGCAATAGATCGGAGCAACCCGACTAGAATTTTATTAACCCACCAGACGTACCATTTCATTCCATATTATTACCATTTCAGATTGTACGTCACATGTTGTCCAGTTGTCTTTTCCAGCATACGAGCGGAGACCGGTACCAGCCGGCGACTCAGCTGAAAAGTTACATGAATCACAGTCATAATAATGACTGTCATGAAACTGACATGCAAGGATGTAGTAACGACTACCGTGACAGCAAACACTATGTCTATAACGACGGAACTTCGGCTACGGACATGATCAGAAATACAAAGGGTTAGCAGTCCAACCGATCCGCCAAATTCTGACATAAGGACCTAAGACTTTAGATTTCATTTGTTTCACATCTCGAGACTTATGTAAAGACATCCGTCAAGACACATGCCTCACGAACATGTTGAAGATACATGTAAAGACACTAGTCAAGACACATGTCATATGCCTATCTTCTCAAGACACGAGTCAGGACACATGACTCACGTTTATCATCTGAAACAGCCTACGTAATCTAGAATACCCCAAGGGGTATAAACATTCGGTTGTGCCAGGAATAATTCAGGCCATACGTAATTCCAGCCTCATCACTGGAGGGTTGCTCACGCTTGAGCACGTAGTGTTCGTTCTGCAAGAGGCAGGCGAAGCACATTCTGGGAAAAATTACTACGTTTAACTCCATGTATTAGCATGGCACTTTCATTTCTTGAATTTATATTTCATATATATCCATGACCATAAGGACGCGATTTGTGTCATCCATGTATACGAACTCAGTCCTTCAGTATGACGGTAGGATCCAATCTGCTAACGCACTTCCCTCTGACAGACGGGAGTTAAATATGACTTCATCTATGGAATATGAACAACAACCCATGCTACGATAAGCTGTCATTCATATCAGATTATGTACAGCAATGTTCAGGCTCCTGAATACATTCAGCATGTTTTTCCATCAGGAAAATTTGTACAAGTCATTTATGTTTTACAAACATATGATCGTCATTCCATAGCTGGGAAGATTTTCTAGCTATCATCTACAACACGAATCCTGGAACTTCTTTATCCAGAGTCAGCCGATTACTTAAAATTTTCCTGATGTATTTTCAAAAGGAACCTCCCAAATATACTTCCCATCTACAAGATGGATCATAAAATAAAGCAGGTTATGGAGCGACACCAGTCTCCAAGGCCCTTCATCGCATGACTTTCTTGAGCTAAACGAGTTGAAGGATCAGCCGCAGAGAAATATGAACGAAGTTCATTCATCAGGTGAATCACCATGTTGTGCACCGGTTCTGCTTATTGAGGAGAAGAACGGTAACATGAGATTATGTGTCGACCACTATCGATGTAAACAAATCACCATTCATAACCGTTAATTCCCTCCACGTATTTACGACGTATACGATCGACTACAGAGTGCTAAGCACTTTTCCAAAAACAAATTACCATCATACTGACAACAATGGCGAGTGAAAGAGCAGGACATTTCCATGATTGCTTTTTGTACATAATTTGGTTATGTTAAGTTCATGATGTTGATTTGTCTCGTGAATGCTCCTGTAGTATTATGGACATGATGGATGGAATTTCCCTAGAATTCATAAATGAATTCATTATTGTTTTATCATTCACAATCCGATTTTCTCTAAGTCTAGAGAAGGGTATGAAGACCATAGTCGCACTATGTTGACAATTTTATGACCGCAAAAATTTCACCCGAAATTCCTATAAGAATCCTGGTTGATTATAGTGACACGCTGAATCACATTGATTCTCACGGTTAGTCTTATCATGACTCAGCTTATGCGTAAAGAAGAGAACCCTACGCTAAGTTATGTGTTCCAAGAAATCCCACGCTAAGAGTAGTCTAATTGTAGAGACTTATAGTTTTCCAAACTTCTAGGTACCCAGTTTCTATGAATCAAGCTGCAATTAAGTTCATATCTAAGTATCTGCCATACCGGCAGGCTAAGATAGAACACCAACGGACTAAGGGACAGGATCTCCATAGATTCTGTTCTTGGACCACCGCACGCAGATGAAACATGATACTATCTAGTTGTTTTTAACCGTTTGACCAAGTCTGCAAAATCCTTCCATCCGTAAGGATTTCACAGCTGGAAAATTTTCAGACGTTTTCCATCCAGGGAGCATACGATCACTGGACACTCTTTCAGCTATCAGCTCAGAGAAAGACTCGCGTACGCATTCATTCGACATTACGTTCACGTCATTGTTAAATTTTACGTGTTATTTTCGCATTTATGTTCATGACAGTATTCACGTTCATGACCGTATTATGGCTTACAATTTTAAATTGATACTTTCATGCTTGGAAGTTTGCAGAAAGCTTGGGAGACCAGACTCGAGCTTGATAAACTCATCAACTTCAGGCTGACACTTTACGTCTCATTTCATGTCTTACCTCATACCGTTGGCATTAGCGCCTTAGCCATCTCATGTCCACGAT
This sequence comes from Glebionis coronaria, assembly GCA_025667525.1. Lineage (NCBI taxonomy): Eukaryota > Viridiplantae > Streptophyta > Magnoliopsida > Asterales > Asteraceae > Glebionis > Glebionis coronaria. The sequence continues at coordinate 165,522,308 of CM046878.1, read as the reverse complement.
ATGTTTCACATGTTATGTTCATTCCACTTTCCTTATATCGCGTCCACGATAGGTGGCACGTATTATGTTCACCATATGATACAGTTACCATATCTCCACGTATCACGTTCACAATTTATCAATTATCACGTTCATAATTGTTCACGTACTACGTTTCAATACGTCTCATACTTCATTGCTAAAACGTTTCTTATGTCACTGATTCCAGATTACTTCGCATCGTAACGGGTTGTTATCCTTTCACGTTTTCTTTCTTAGCCACTTGATCAGATTCATGAGAACCCATCTCACGTTGGTGAACCAAAAATTTCCTGTATCATCAAGACAGAGTCATGAAGACCAAGGTTTACTAGTTCGTCAGGACCTGTTATAGGAACGTTTCTAGCGGGAAGCCACTTGGAAACGGAGGAGTCCATCTGGATCCTTATCCTCTTTTCTATCCATGAGTGAGATATATTCTTCTTAATTATGTCACGTTCCATGTCCTTTCCAGTCATGTCACGTTCCATGTCTCTTCCAGTCATGTCACGTTCCATGTCCCTTTCAGCCATATCATATTCATGTCCTTTCAGCCTACATGCCTTTTAGTCCTTACAACCCTGTCAGTTATGTTATTCTTATTCCAAAGACGAATGATCCTTTTAGAGGGGAAGAACTGTTATTCCCGCAATAGTATCATGACCCTAATTCGAGGACGAATTTTTCTTTAGAGGGGAAGAGTTGTAAAACCCGCATTAAAATCCCATGAACAGTACACGTGAACAATAACTTATAAAAACACGACAAAATTTAAACTTTCCATTTATAATATTAAGACACGTGTCACGACATTAAATTAACGAATATTCATGAATATTATAAATGTGACGTAATCATGATAATTAATTCACGACATTTAAACACAAACGTACACGACATAATTTTTAAACTTAGAAAAGCTACGGGTTCTCCTTATGGGCCCCATGTGGCCGCGGCTAGAATAAAAGAAAGGAACAAGATGGGCCTTTTGGCCCATGACCCATTATAAACTAACAACAAGGAAAACACAAGGAACTTCTTTTCATAAATTAGGTTTTACAAAAAAACAAGGAAACGCTTGCCTCCTTGCTTCTTGCCGCCGACCATAGCAACACCAAAGGGGTGGTGTTTGTCGAATTTGATTCAAGAATATTACGTGTTTGTTTTGTAATCATAAATCTTAAACAACTACACCTCAAGGTATAATCAAAATATTTTGTTTTAATTCTTTTTATGTTCTAATTATGATTTCATGTGTTAAACCCTAATATAAATCATAATCATGTTGGAATTAATCAAGGAATCATGTAGGGGGTTTTGTTTGGTTCGGCTTGGTTTAAATCACCACCACCGAGACCCAAAAGGTCTCGGCTTGCTTTGGTTCACACGGGTACACGACAAGGGGACCCCGACACTAGGTCGGGGTATGTTTGGTGATTGTTTTGGTTTGAATGGTGTCAACCGAGACCTAAAAAGGTCTCGGTGGGACTTTGGTTCGACTAGTTAACAAAAACAGTGGGACCGGGTAACTAGCAGGGGGAATCAACCTAAGCCGGTGGGACTGTTTGGCTAGCAGTGGCTAGCTGAATGGCTAACCAGTGGGAACCACCAGCTACAGCCGGTGGTAAGTTTTGGCAGTCAGTGGCAGCCGGCTGGGCAAGGTAGCCACTGACGGGCTGTTTGGTTTTGGGCTTATTTGATTCGGTTTATATATTAAAATGGGCACGGGATCAGGAACTTTATGACATCAGTTTTTAAAAGCATGTTATATTAAAACTTAGTCTAAATTAATTATTTTAAATTAATTCATGTATAACCTAAGTTATTTATTTAATTAAACTAGCATTTTAATTAAATGCGTATGATATATAGTTTATAAAAAATAATCAAGTTAATTGTTTAATAACCTATACACTTATAACCATGACATGTAAATTGATAGTAAGTTAGCTTATATTTTCCCTAGCTTAATAATCCAGCTTATTTCTATTTTTGGAAACTTTCTATTTTAGGAAACCTGTTATTTTTAGAAGTTTTCTAGTATTATAATACAAGTATTATAATACACTATACATGAATAATACACAACAGAACATCAGTATAACTACAGATTACACAGTCAAACAGTAAAACATGTCAGATAAATATAATAAGCTAATAGCACACAGAACCAGTAAAATACATGTGTCTCAGATAACTTATTCAGATCCCTATTCTTATGTAGTATTATCCGTCAAGGCGGAGTAGCTTATTCATTCGTTTCCGTTAGCTCTTGCTGGACTAGAGGTACGGATTTCCCGTCCTTCAGTAAGGACAATCTCTTCCTTCATTAGGATTTCCCGTATGCAGCCAACTGTTTTCCCCAGTTGTTACAGATTAAATGCTTATGTTTATTAGTTACCTTAGCCATATACATGCATGACCAGTTTTACCTAGTTATGGAGGTACCATAACCATAACACTAGAGGCACTAGTGTTATGACTTCACCACGGCAGAGTGATAGCTCGTGGCGTCCCTTTTCAGTTATTTGGCTATTATATTATTATATTATCATGTGGGACGTATGGGTGCATCCTAGTTACATGTTTCAGTCAGGATTTTATGGTGAATGTGGTGTCTGCCTTGAATCCTTCACAAGGAGCTGATCCCTCCTACCCACTTACCAGTTAATTAGAGGCAACCCCTCTAATTGCATGATGAGGTCTCCCCTCCAAGTATTCATGCACGTTGTTGACCTCATGACATATATTGGCTATTATGGTACATTAACTAATACAGATTTTCATAAGTAACATAAGCTATGTTTCAGAACTAAAACTAGTTAACATGACAGACAACAGGGTTTTCCAAGACTTATTCATTTTCGCTGCTATTCATGCTTTACATTTCTTCCTATATTATGCCATTCATGCTATGTTATATATCCGTGCACTGAGCGTATTTCTCAGTCGTTACTTTCTTTCCATGTCCCAAAATGGCAGGTACCTAAGGTTAGACTGGAGCATTTGGAGGACATTGATAACTAGGATTTTACCTAATTAAAAAGATTATAAGTTCTTTGTCGTGTGTCTAATCGAATTGATTAACTCGGTTCTCTATGTGTGACTCTATTGTTTTTGGTGGAAACAAAGATGTGTCGTTGTAGTGTTTAAAATTAAATGTGCAAATCAATTAAAGTAAAAGTCCTCTTAAAGCAAATCTGAGTCTAATTAAAGTAAAGGTGTAGGTATTTAAAAGCGTGACTGGAATTAAAAGGCACTAAAGTAAATGACGTAAACTTAAATCTATCTAAGGCAAACTTAAAACGCAACTAGAACTTAAACTAAGGCAAAACTAAAATAAAGCTAAGGCAAATAAACTTAAAGTGCAATTAAAATAAAGGCGGGAAAAATAAAGATTGATAATACAAATCAAAGACAAAAACTAATAAGAACCTGAATACAGCTCATTCGGAATAAACCTTGGTTTGGAACAATCACTCGTCCGGAATGTCACCTTCGGTTGAAATGATTCTTCTTCGCTTGGAATATTGCCAAAATCCTTGATCCGGAATAAATTGATCTGAATATGTCACTTATCCAAAACAATCCTTCGCTCGGAACTTTACTGATTCGGAACTCTAAATTTTGCCTTGATTCGGAACTATTTGGTCACCCTTGATTCGGAAGTTTCCGAATGAAGCCCCTTGATTCGGAAGTTTAGAACTTCCGAATGAACACCTCTTGAGTCGGAAGTTTCCCCTTGATTCGGAAGTTTATTCGGAAATTTTAAGTTCCGAATGAACAACTCTTGGTTCGGAACTTTGGAAACTTCCGAATGAATACCCACTGATCCGGAACTTTTAAGTTCCGAATGAATGGTTCTTTAGTCGGAAGTTTTCCTTCGTCCGGAACTTTGAATGTTCCGGATGAACAGCTTGACTCGGAAGTTTTGCTGACCCCAAAATCTTCCGGATGAAACCTTCATTCGGAACTTTGGAAGTTCCGAATAAGCACTTTCCCTCCTTCTTGGTTCGGAACTTTTCCTGGAAAGATCAGAAACAAAGCAAACACTCCTGAAGAACAAGGAGATATAGTAACAGCAGATATAACCACAAATTAACCAAAATCAAACACACGGATTAATCTAAACAGTAACGAATCAACAAATTAACATCATCAAACAGTTAAAAATACGAAATCAAACAACTTTTACCACAATAATCAAAAACCACTTGGATCAAAATAAAAGCATGAACATAAACATAAACACATAAATCAAAGATTAAGAAAGGTAGATAAGAGATAGACAAGATAAAGTAAAGATTGACAATAATTAAATGAAAACTTACTTGAAATTAAATGAATTTAAGGTGCAAGACAAGGTATTTAAATTTGACAAGAAAAGTAAATGACAAGGTATTTAAATGGTGGAGAGCTAATTGTCACACTTAGCCAACAACAAAGAAATGACTATCCTAATGACTATTTATAGGGGAGGATTAAGGAAGCTTCCTCCCCTCTTTCATTTCTTCTTAATTACAAGCTTAAGTCCCTCCTTTTATTAATCTTCATTAATTGCGTCATTAGTCCTTTTCTTCTAATTCTTCTTTAAACTTGGACTTAAGGGACTTTTGGCTTCGGGATTTCTTCGAACTCGTCTTTAAATTCTTCAATAAAATTGACTTGAATTCTTCGGCTTTTGATAAACTTCCGTCTTTTGACTTTTTCCTCGATAAATCTTCAGAATTGGTCGTGGACTTCCGTTCTTTTTGCACTTTTGACTTCTTGACTTCGTCTTTCATCCTTTTCTTCAATAAAAGTCCGTAAATGCCCGTGAATGTCCGTGTTTTCTACACTTTTCACCTTTTCGTCCTAAATCACAACAAAAACACAAACAACGCATAATTCCGACATAAAAGACATAAAATACACGTTTTGGCTTGGTTATTATTGTACTTAAGTGGTAGAAAAGATGGGTGTTTACACACCTATCAAATCCCCTACACTTGACCATTGCAATGTCCTCATGCAATGCATTAGTTACAAAGCAAGATTTCACTTTTCATCATAATTAATCCACGTTGGCCTTTATTAAAGAGATAGAAAATTAAAGACATACAAAATAAAGAAATCAAAAGCATACCTTGGGTTTTGAAAATGTTATGAGTAATCACCATCCTCAAGTTTTCACTTTCTCCAAACCAAGCTTAAAAACGAGATCATTGTTATTATAAGTTAGTAGACTATCACGAACTCATGTGGGCCAATTACTCACTTAGACTCCCTTATTCCTAGGTGTATCTCTTATATTTTATTGCTGTCTTGAATGATCACGAGGATGCATTGTTTGACTTATTTCGATAGTTATTTAGTCTGAAAATAAAGTGAACGATTTAATCAATAGTTAGCTAAAGGACCAAATCTTTTAAAACTGCTTCTCGGGACCTCATAAAGTTCATATCTTGGCATAACTCGCTTCGCGATTTGAGACCTTTCTCGGACCGATATTTGGCAGCGACTTCATACTTCAAATCTTGAGAGACGTTCATGAAATAATGGTCTTCTCTTCATACAGGAATTTCTTCACTTGAAGTTTTGAGAGATTCATACTTGGACCACGACTTCTTCATTTTTCTCCAATCTTTATTTTGGACTTTGATATACAACGATCCGCCTCCTTTTATGACTTGGATCTATTTATCCTCATACCTTGCTAGGGTCTTTTCGGATACACTTCTCCATGACTTTTAGGGAGTATTTGCTTTTCGTCGTGTGTCTCGATCCTTCATATTGATTTTCGATAAATGATTCTTCACATCACTTTGGATCTTTAGCAACAAAACATATCCCTCATGCCTTGTTTGGGCCTTTTCGGACTCGCCAATCTTCGCGTCCCGCTTCAATAAGTTATGCCTTGGCTATGAACTCTAATCCATACCGAGCAACTTTTAAACGATCTAGGGCTAGAAGCTAAGTAACTTTTCAAATCATACAACCTTATTTATTAGCAGATAAATTATTAGCAAGCGATGGGAGAATAGGCTCATAATTAACTCACATAAATTCACAAAAGAATACCGGACTTATAATTGGCTCTATCATCTCTCGTTCTCCACAGTTTAAAATCTCAAGTAATGAGACTCGTGGATACTTAGCCTATTAAATCAAAGTTTTGGGTTTTCGAGTCGCCTATAGGATCTTGCAAATTCTTAGACTTTTTCAAGTTTTAGAAATCGCATTTTAAAGTTCCCTTGATAAACGACTCTCTAGGATCAATTATAGGAACTTGCGAAAAGTTCTTGTTCTTAACCCGTGAAAGTTAAGACTTTCGCGTTTTATAGCTCCCTATATAAAAGCCTAGCAAAACTTGACTTAAACACGTTAAGGATACTAGCTAGAGTAAACTCGGATTGAGTCAAAAGATTCACAACGTTTGAAAATTAAAACCACTAATTAAACATTTATTCTAATAATGAAAGAAAATAACTATACAAAGGTAAAAACTAATAGGCCAAAATAGATCAAAAATTTTGAAAAATGTCGAAAAATTGATTTTTCGGTTAAAATGAAGACAAATACAAGGAAAAGACCACTTAACTTCGATAGAAGTCCCCCTACACTTAAGATAAACATTGTCCTCAATGTTTAAGCATGTGGGAGTAAACTCCCCTACACTTAGGACATTGTGCACGTTGTTTAAATCTCGCTAAGGAAAAGACAACTAAAGAGATTCCTATTTTAATATTGAGAAAATATATAAAATAGTGAATCGAAAAGAGTTTAGGATAGAACCGGGAAGAAGTAGAACACGGAATCACGGGTCGTCAAGAATTATCAAGAGTGGATCATTGAAGCTCGAATCCCTGATTTAAGAAGTGAGGAGAGGAAATAGCAAACCAAAAGGTCCCCCTACACTTATGATAAAGAAAGCGAAAAGATAGATGCATGGGTTGCCTCCCAAGAAGCGCTTGATTTTTGTTAACCGAGTCATTAGCCTGACTCGACCTTGATCATCAACGGAAGAAGCATGAAACATATCCACCAGGATCAAAGACATAGTTTTCATCCATCAATAAGCACGAGCTTAAGGCGAACAAGGCAAGCCAAATAAGAGTAGGCAAGGTTCCCTTAAGCAGTGATGAAGCACGGTAGAAGCAAGGATGAAGTGGTGCAAGTATGTCTTCAAAATTTCCAAAGATTTTTCCTTTTATTTCATCAGGTGGATACTGAGATGGCTTAAAGACTTCAATACCGGGGTCGAACACCTTTTCCTTTAAGGGAAAATAGCACTCAGGCTCAGCCGAGTGTGAAGAAGATCCGCAAAGAAGCACAACCTCGTCCTCAGAAGTGGGACAAAGAGGTGTCAAATCATACGTGCAACGGATTTCGGTGTCGACCGGTTTCTTTTCCTTTGACAAAATTTTCTTCAAATCCAAAGTAGGATCAAGACGATAATCTTCAAAGTCATAAGGAGGGGCATCACTCTCATGAGGGAAGTAAGTATTGAGAAATTCAGAGAAATCTTCCTCAAATGAATAATCGTCCAAAGTAGGATCGAGTGATGGCGGAGGATCTTCATCATGTGAAGAATCGCTCGAGAGAGTATCAGCCTCATCGAAATCATCGAAAGTGGGCAGCTCGGGATACTCAGAAGTACAATCAAAATCATCCGAATCTGAGCTAGAATCATCATCATCATAAGCATCGAAGACCGGTGGAGAATCATAAATGGGAGAAGCGTCCAAGGTAGGGAGAGAATCATCCACATTATCTTCAAAGAGTGGATTATCAGTGGAAGAATCGAATAGAGGATTGTCATAGACGGTAAAGTCATCGAGCACATTTATCATATTCACTGATTCTCGGCCTCCAAAGGATTTTCCTGTAAGCTTTCCCATTTTAAAAACTTTAGAATCATCCCCGACTCGTAAGATTAACTCACCTTCGGCCACATCTACTAAAGCACGTCCGGTTCTCAAGAATGGCCGACCAAGTATTAAAGGAATACGAGGGTCCATTTCATAATCAACTACGACAAAATCGACCGGGAAAGTAAATGTGCCAACTTTGATAAACACGTCTTCGGCTATACCAACGGGGTAAGCGAGAGTGCGATTTGCAAGTTCGAGAGTCATCTTTGTTGGAATGAGGTCGGGTAATGATAGTGTTTTCCAAACACTTAGTGGCATCAAATTAATACTAGCCCCGAGATCAGCAAGGGCAGTAAATTCTTCAGTTTTGTTGAACATGCAAGGCAACACAAAACGACCGGGATCTCCAAGTTTTTTCGGAAGTTCTCTAAGAAGGACTGCAGAGCAGTTTTCATTTAATCGAGTGTTGGCGAGTTCAATCAACTTCTCTTTCTTGCTAAGCAATTCCTTGAATGCTTTGACAAATTTCGGCATGTGGCAAAGTGCTTCAACAAGGCTAATGTTGATGGTCATTTTAGATAACATATCCACATATTTCGATACTTGACAGTCATTCTTGGTTAGCTCGTTGGTTTTGCCTATGCGAGAAGGGTATGGGATTCTGGGTTGATAGGGAGACGGTGAAGGTGTAGTTGGTGAAGGTTGTGATGTTGAAGGGTCCTTCCGAGATACATCGTCATGACGAGGCGGAGACGGTAATGGTGTACTACTACTAGGTGTAGGAGGAGTAGGGATACATGGTGGTGGAGGAGGTGTAGATGATGGTGGTGGGTTAGGTGGATTGACAATGGTAATTCCACTACGCGTAGTTATAGCACTCACATTAGCTCGCGGATTAGTGACGGTGTTTGAAGGTAGAGAACCCGAAGAAGAAGGTTGAGCTTCGGGTAAGAAACTAGCCAATAGATTCTTTAATTCAGACGTTTGAGTGATGAAAGAGGATTGAATATTATCTCGAACCTCGGTTCTAATGTCATTACCTTGCTTCAGGATATCTCCTTTCATATTGATTATTTGGCTTTGTAGATTCTTGATTTGCTCACCTTGAGTTCTCATGATGGCATCAACATCGGGATTAATGGTTGGGTGTTGTTGGGTGGGTGGTTGATAAGGGTTAGAAGCTCTTGGTGGGATTTGGTTGCTTCTATTATAGTTGGTGGCGGGGTTTTGGTTTTGAGGAGAAAAACCGGGTGAAAGGTAGTTGTTGGAACGGTAGCTCAGCAGATTTCTATCCCCTTGTTGTCTAGCTTGGTAATTTTCCGGTGAATAATTACCGTAAGCTGCATACACATTTTCCGGATTTCCTTGTGTCGAAGGACAATCGGTGTATGGGTGAGGACCGCCACATGTTTCACAAGGATTAGCAACCGCTTTAACTTGTTGTTGTTGTTGGTTTGAAGCGAGAAGCGTAATAGTTTTGCTCATTTCGGCCATCATGCGGGTGAGTTCGGTCATCTCAGGGTTTGCTGAGGTAGAGGAAACATTGACTCTCGGGTTGTTCCTAGAAGAAGCAGAGGAATCCCAGTTCTTGTGGTGAGTAGTCATGTTCTCAGTTAACTCTCTACACTCCTCGGGTCTCCTTTTCATGAATGTGCCACCGGCGGCTTCATTAATCGTATCACGATCTCGAAAAGTCAAACCGTTGTAGAAAGTATCAATTAGGGTCACAGGGAGCATGTTGTGGTTTGGACATCTATCGATCAAGACATTATATCTCTCCCAAGCGTCAAAAAGAGATTCATCGGGATCTTGCATGAAACCGCTGATCTGATTGCGAAGGCTCGTGACCATGGATGGTGGAAAGTAGTGCGACAAAAAGCGTTGAGTCATATCATCCCAAGTGTGAATAGAATTCTTCGGGAGACGATCAAACCATTTCTCAGCATGATGCGATAAAGTATGTGGGAAGAGTTGTAGGCGAAGTACATCCATTGTGGCCCCAGGCAACTTCATGCTTTGGGTGATTGTAATGAACTTGTCGAGGTGTTTGTTGGCATCATTATCAGGCAATCCTCTAAATGGGTTTGTTTGTACTTGCTGAATCATGTGGTGCTTCAACGAAAACTCAGGAGCGTTGATTTGCATCGGCGCAATCGGTCCTCCTCGTCCAAACATTGTTGGTTGACAAAGCTCCTCCATGGTCCGAAGATCGGGCTGTGGAAGAACATTGTTGTTATTGTTGAGGTGCGGTGGTTGATTATTGTTGTTAACACCTGCCATACTTAAATCTTCTTGAGTCTCGGGCTCTTGATAATTGAAAGATCTAGTACGCATACACCTGAAAATGCAAAAGAAAACAAAACCAAACACAAAGACAATATATATACACAATAAAAATAAAATCTTTTTGGATTTTTGAAATTTTTAATTTTTATGGTTTTTTATCAATTTTTTTTTTTTATATGCGAGAAAAATAACGTTCACAAGTGAGCGGATCCCAAAAAGCAACGTGTCTCTCACAGAAAACCATCAATCTTAACGAAAAGAGCCGGCAGCGGCGCCATTTGATAACTAGGATTTTACCTAATTAAAAAGATTATAAGTTCTTTGTCGTGTGTCTAATCGAATTGATTAACTCGGTTCTCTATGTGTGACTCTATTATTTTTGGTGGAAACAAAGATGTGTCGTTGTAGTGTTTAAAATTAAATGTGCAAATCAATTAAAGTAAAAGTGCTCTGAAAGCAAATCTGAGTCTAGTTAAAGTAAAGGTGCAGGTATTTAAAAGCGTGACTGGAATTAAAAGGCACTAAAGTAAATGACGTAAACTTAAATCTATCTAAGGCAAACTTAAAACGCAACTAGAACTTAAACTAAGGCAAAACTAAAATAAAGCTAAGGCAAATAAACTTAAAGTGCAATTAAAATAAAGGCGGGAAAAATAAAGATTGATAATACAAATCAAAGACAAAAACTAATAAGAACCTGAATACAGCTCATTCGGAATAAACCTTGGTTTGGAACAATCACTCGTCCGGAATGTCACCTTCGGTTGAAATGATTCTTCTTCGCTTGGAATATTGCCAAAATCCTTGATCCGGAATAAATTGATCTGAATATGTCACTTATCCAAAACAATCCTTCGCTCGGAACTTTACTGATTCGGAACTCTAAATTTTGCCTTGATTCGGAACTATTTGGTCACCCTTGATTCGGAAGTTTCCGAATGAAGCCCCTTGATTCGGAAGTTTAGAACTTCCGAATGAACACCTCTTGAGTCGGAAGTTGCCCCTTGATTCGGAAGTTTATTCGGAACTTTTAAGTTCCGAATGAACAACTCTTGGTTCGGAACTTTGGAAACTTCCGAATGAATACCCACTGATCCGGAACTTTTAAGTTCCGAATGAATGGTTCTTGAGTCGGAAGTTTTCCTTCGTCTGGAACTTTGAATGTTCCGGATGAACAGCTTGACTCGGAAGTTTTGCTGACCCCAAAATCTTCCGGATGAAACCTTGATTCGGAACTTTGGAAGTTCCGAATGAGCACTTTCCCTCCTTCTTGGTTCGGAACTTTTCCTGGAAAGATCAGAAACAAAGCAAACACTCCCGAAGAACAAGGAGATACAGTAACAGCAGATATAACCACAAATTAACCAAAATCAAACACACGGATTAATCTAAACAGTAACGAATCAACAAATTAACATCATCAAACAGTTAAAAATACGAAATCAAACAACTTTTACCACAATAATCAAAAACCACTTGGATCAAAATAAAAGCATGAACATAAACATAAACACATAAATCAAAGATTAAGAAAGGTAGATAAGAGATAGACAAGATAAAGTAAAGATTGACAATAATTAAATGAAAACTTACTTGAAATTAAATGAATTTAAGGTGCAAGACAAGGTATTTAAATTTGACAAGAAAAGTAAATGACAAGGTATTTAAATGGTGGAAGAGCTAACTGTCACACTTAGCCAACAACAAAGAAATGACTATCCTAATGACTATTTATAGGGGAGGATTGAGGAAGCTTCCTACCCTCTTTCATTTCTTCTTAATTACAAGCTTAAGTCCCTCCTTTTATTAATCTTCATTAATTGCGTCATTAGTCCTTTTCTTCTAATTCTTCTTTAAACTTGGACTTAAGGGACTTTTGGCTTCGGGATTTCTTCGAACTCGTCTTTAAATTCTTCAATAAAATAGACTTGAATTCTTCGGCTTTTGATAAACTTCCGTCTTTTGACTTTTTCCTCGATAAATCTTCAGAATTGGTCGTGGACTTCCGTTCTTTTTGTACTTTTGACTTCTTGACTTCGTCTTTCATCCTTTTCTTCAATAAAAGTCCGTAAATGCCCGTGAATGTCCGTGTTTTCTCCACTTTTCACCTTTTCATCCTAAATCACAACAAAAACACAAACAACGTATAATTCCGACATAAAAGACATAAAATACACGTTTTGGCTTGGTTATTATTGTACTTAAGTGGTAGAAAAGATGGGTGTTTACACACCTATCAGACATGCATAGGATGAGAGCCACCTTAGACTTCTTCTCCTGTTGCCTTTATATATTTTTGCTTGTTTAGTCTTCCTTTAGTTCATTTATATTACTTATGTTTTTGGGCTTATGTTTGGGGACCGATGTTTGACTCCGGTTATCCCTTTGGTCATGTATGTTTATGACATATACCTTGCATGCTTTGATGATACACCATAATTATCCTGTGATATTCCATTTATCAAAATGGGGTGTTACACTAACATATTGCAAAGTGATCTATCACATTACTAGGAATCCCTAATACATATGATTTATTCAACTCAAAGCCATCACCATTAAAGATAAATTCCCCATCCCAATAATTGAGGAATTTCTTGATGAATTACATTGTATTAAGAGATTTTCGTAGCTTGATTTGAGAAGTGGTTACCATCAGATTCGGGTGTTTGAAGATGATATACACAAGATTGTATTTTGAACTCGTCAGGGCCATTACGAGTTTAGAGTTATGCCCTTTGGTTTTACAAATGCTTCAGCCTCATTTCAGGCTTTAATGAATGTTTCATGGATTATATGAGGAAATTTGTACTGATTTTTTTATGACATCTTAATTTACAGTGACAGCCAAGATAGCCACTTGCAACACTTGAGGATAGTGTTTGAAACTTTAAAACAACACACTAGACCTTCGACCAGGCATTCTGCCTTTGTCGATCGGAACCAATACCACTGCATTATGCTCGAACAGTTGAGCAGCCACTGGCCCTTCTGTGCACATATATAGATTCAATTTTCGTACCTCTGGTCCATCCTCGCAACCCTTCGCGGGTTGGTAAGAATCCAGTCTTGTTTGGTAAGACGGAATTTGAACACAAACCCAATCAGGGATTTAGCGAGGGCCGCTCTCACTCTGCTCATTTCCCCTAGAGAAATCATTCTCGTTATATAGGTCATGCCCAAAATCCAGGTTTCATTGTTAATACAAAAACAAAAACGATGCTTTCATCATGGCATTTCGTCTCATGAATGTCGTACGTTTATTCGAAGTTATATCAAACATGAGGAGCATTTGGGTTATTTCAAAATTTTGCATAAAAGGAGTAATATGAATGAAAGATATACATAAAACACATAACCCTCGGTCAGGGCACGTGAAACCCAAACACGTTTAATAATAAAAAATGAGACAAATAATAATAAAGAATGGGAGAAAATAATAAAATATGAGTTATTGTTCATAAGAGGCAGAAACTGTATACGATAAACGTATATAAGTTATAAGTGTAATACCCGCTCCGATAAAGAGACAGAGTGTTACGTTATGGTGCCATATTAGAAACATATAATACGCAAGCGGAAGTCTTAATTTATTAAATATCAAAAAAATTATCTAAAGAGTACAAATCCAAAATATAAGGGTAAAAAAATGCATAAATTCGAAAGATAAAGGTCTTCAAAACATTTCATTAAGACACAAGGGTGACTCTAAGGTAGCTCTGTAACCCAAACTCTTACTTCTCAGCTTCCCGCTTAAACCTGTCGTAGGAAAATAAAACGCGGTTGAGTTAACGCTTAATGAACAAATATGATAATAAAGCTGTAAAGAATAAGATATGTAACGGAATCTGCGAATCATAAGTCGTGAGGATATAAATGTAGTGAGGTAATAAGGAATATCAAGCAAAGGATAACAGAAGTGTAAAGGAAATGCCCACGAGCAATGTATAAGCATGATAAATGAATAGATTTAAACAATCATACCACATAATCACATAAGTATACATGGGGAGCAACTCTCATGAAACCGAAAGCGATATTGGGTGTATTAGACACACAACCTTGAATCACATAACATACTCACATTACCTAGGATGCATCCATATGTTGGGAATAAAATATGGGTCAGTTCACTAGACGCTGATAAGAAGAATGTCAACGCTGATAGGATGACATTGGACGCTAACAGCCAAGCGTTGACATTGAAGAAGTCAACGCTGACAGCCTTGAAGATTGACACTGATGGAATATCTTCATACGAATCTTTTGTTTATTTGTTTCTTTATTTATGTATGGTAAAGATAAGCACGACATTGTATTTTCTATTATTATCTTTACCTAGAATAGTTGATTCGTAGCTTATTGTACAAGACTTCTTGTTCTATAAAAGAAGATCTTTTAGGTTAAAGTTACATATTAGTTTTCATAAGTATTCGCAAGTTAAACCTCTTTCATTGTAACCAAGTACGATTATTCTAATACAAGTGAAAGTTTGTTTAACATCTTTGTGTTTTAGATCAAGTGTTAATTCCGCATAACACTTTGTTACTTTATTCATAAGCAAAGGTTTCTCTACGTGTAGTACTTGATCTAATCTCGTATACACAAAGCTTAATCGATCAAAGTTTGGGATCAACAAGTGGTATCAGAGCTTGTTGAGAAACTTTTGATCTTTAAGTAACGCAAGAACCCTAAAACACCAAAAACCCTAAAAACCCTAAAATTCTCAAAACCCTAAAAACACCATGTCTGGCACAGATCAACCTGCTGCTTTGCTACAAAACAACTCCTCAAATCCTAGTATCAAAATTCCCATGTTTGATGCCAGGAACTTTGAGCTTTGGAAGTCAAATTTTGAGCAATATATAGCTATTCATGACTACACTCTTTGGGAGATTGTCGAATATGGGAACACATTCGACAAAGCAACAAAGATTGCTGCTGCAATTGCCACAAGGACAGCTGTTCCTAATTGTCCTGAAGCTGATAAGAAGGAAAAGCCTGGAGATGGGAGAGCTGTAGCTGTTGAAGATATAGCCAAGAAGAGGGTGGACATGAAAATCTTGAACATCATGAAACACGCCCTAGGTCATGAGAATCAGCACAAGTACAAACGCTTTGAGTCTGCAAAAGAGCTTTGGGAAGCTCTTGAAGTAGCACATGGTGGCAATGCTGACACAAAAGAAGAAAAGAAGAAGCAACTCTTGCATGAGTATGCTGTCTTTAAAGCTCAACCCAATGAAAATCTCAGCAGTGTGAGAAGTAGACTTCTTGACATCACAAGTCAACTTTCCTTCATGGGAACACAGATTGATGACCCTGAATTGACTGCTACTTTTCTCAAAAGCCTTGGTGATGTATGGAAGATTGAGACAAGATCCATTCTTGTCAATAATACCCACAAGACCTCCAGGTTTGATGACATCTTCAACAAACTAAGACTGTTGGAGAATGAATGGCAATTGGATAGTGATAATAAATCTTCCAGTAGTAACATGGCCTTCTTCTCACAAAGTGAAGGCCAATTTGATTCCATGAACTTCTATGGACATCCAGCCACTGGATCTCAAGGTGTCAGCGCTGGATGTCAGTCTGTCAGCGCTGGATCATATCCTGTCAACGCTTTATACTCAAGCGCTGACACACACAACTTTGGCGCTGATAGACTTAAACCTGCTGGTTTAGATCTAGATACTGTGTGTGCATTCATTGCTTCTTTGCCCAGTGATTCAAGGATTACATATGAAGATCTTGAGCAGATAAGTGATGAACAATTGGAAGAAATGGACATCAAGTGGACTATGGCTCTTGTAAGCTTAAGAGCAAACAGGTTTAATAAAAGGTTCAAGAAGAAGATGACCTTTAATGCTAAGGATGTTGCTGGCTTTGACAAGTCCAAGGTTGAGTGCTACAACTGTCATAGGATGGGGCACTTCATGAGGGAATGTAGATCTCCAAGAAGATCTGATGCTGGTAAGCCCTCAAGCCAAATGGTTAAGAGCCAAGATCCCAAGGCCATGGTTGCTGTTCAACAAATTGATGGTGTTGGAGAATGGGACTGGAGCTGGATGGCCAAGGATGAGGAAGAGGACAGAGCTTTGGTTGCTGAAGTTAAAGAAGTGCATGTTGAATATGCTCTCATGGCACACTCCTCCTCTTCATCAGATAATGAGGTATATGATGATGCTTTCTGTTCTAAGGGTTGTCGTTTAAATACTGAAAAACTAAATCAAGAGATAGTAAAATTATTAGATGAGGCAAGTACTGAAAGATGCAAAGTATCTAATTATCAAATTGCTCTTACCCAAACAGAAAAGACAGTAGCTGAGTATAAGAAAATGGAGTTTGATTTAAAGGATCAAATAAATATCTTAAAACATGAGTTACATCAGAGTAAAGATGTTCAAGATATAGTAAATAGGGTTAATCTTGATTTGATAGCTCAGTTAGAGGAGGCTAACAAAAATAAAGATAATATGAGTCTTAAAATCCAGAGATTTGATAAGGCCACACAATCCCTAGGAGAGTGTGTTAGTAAACAAAGAGACTCTAAGGATATGAGTGGGATTGGGATGAATAATTATACTGGTGTTCCACCACCAGCTGGGGATTTCTATGGTGTCCAATCAAAGGATTTATCTTGGACTGGCTTGCCAGAATGCCAAGAGGAGGAATTCATTCCTCCACCTAGAGTGACTTCCCCAGTTGAGGAATACAAGCAAAAACTGACTGACCTAGATGAGTGGAAGAAAGCTAACCACACCTTGTTTGTTAAGGGAGGGTTGTTGTGTGAAAGTCCAAATGAGCCCACACCAAACATGATACCAATTGTGGAGTCCAATGATCCTAAACCTATTAAGATCACACACCCTATCTCTGGCAAAGCTGTTGACCTTGGCCCACAAACTGTTAGAAAACCTAGTGTTAAGTATGCAGAGATGTATAGGAATACTAGGTCACCAAAAAGCCAAGTTAGTAACCAAGGAACAGGCTTCTTTGCTTCTAGACCTAAGACTATGTCTAGAAAAGCTTGTTACACATGTGGTAGCTTCTCACATTTGGCATACAAATGTGTCAACGCTTCCAATGTCAACGCTGATAGGAACCATTTCAGCGCTGACAAAAGTCAAAATAGGTCAAACACTGTCAGACCCAATACCTTTGTGAACAAAAGTTCACAAGTTGTTAGACCAGCCCCATTCTTTTCTAGAGGGTCTAACACACAAGGCCTAAGACCTTTTCAAAAGTCAAACACTTGGTCCAATAGGCAATGGGTTCCTGTAGCAAACCCTAGGTACAACGCTGATAAAGGCAATCGGGGCGCTGACAAGAGCAATTTAAGCGCTGACAGACACACTGCCAAACCTAGGTATTTGCAATCACAGGGAAATAGGTCTAAAGCTTCTACTAGCTTAACATGGAGACCAAAACAAGACCAAAACCCTAATTCTACTGGTATTTCTATGACATGCAACAGGTTTCATTATATTTCAAAGGCATTGTCAACACCAATTGGGGTTAACTGGGAATTTCATTCAAACAGGGATGAAAATGGGGTTGCTATAAGAACCAAGTCTGTTCTTGTTGAACAACCAAATGAATCCAAGTCTTCCAAGGCTTGGGTTCCCAAAGAAAACTAATGTGTTTTCTTTATGTGCAGGGCATTCAGAAGAAGATCAATGATTATGGATACTGGGATAGTGGATGCTCAAGGCACATGACAGGAAAGGAAGACTATCTGACAAACTTCACTCCTATTCAAGATGGTGATAAGGTATACTTTGGAGGGGGCTATGGCACCATCACAGGAAAAGGAACCCTTGTCACCAACAATCTACGATTTGAGAATGTCTTCCTGGTAAAAGAACTGGATTATAATTTGTTTAGTGTATCACAAGTGTGTGATAACAAAAATAAGGTTCTTTTCACAGATACTGAGTGCTTGGTGTTAAGCAAAGATTATAAGCTCCCTGAGGAAAAATACATAGATTTTAGAACACCAAGGCATAAAGACATATATAATGTGAATCTTAATGGAATTAAGATAAATAATAAAATGTCATGTCTGTATGCTAAAGCCTCAATAGATGAAAGTAATCTTTGGCACAGGAGATTAGGGCACATAAACTTTAAGAATATTAATAGACTTGTGAGGCTTGGTTTAGTTGATGGTTTGCCTGAAAAGGCTTTCCACAATGACCACACTTGTGTTGCATGTCTTAAGGGCAAGCAGCACAAGGTCTCATTCAGGTCTAAACAGGTGCACTCTAGTTCTAAACCACTTCACTTATTGCATATGGACCTCTTTGGTCCAACTAATATAGAAAGTTTGAAGGGTAAATCATATTGTTTTGTTATCACTGATGATTATTCCAGGTTTACATGGACTTTCTTTTTAGCCGAGAAAAGTGAAACTGCCCAAAGTCTGATTAATTTCATTACCCAGATTGAAAAGAAAAATGGTAATGAGGTCAAAATTATTAGAAGTGACAATGGGGGTGAGTTTAGAAATCAGTTGTTAGATGATTTTTGTGCCAAGAAAGGGATTACTAGGCAGTTTAGCATAGCTAGAACCCCACAGCAAAATGGGGTTGCTGAAAGGAAGAATAGAACCCTAATTGAGGCAGCCAGAACCATGTTGGCTGATGCCCACTTTCCTATAGCCTTTTGGGCTGAAGCTGTTAACACAGCTTGTTATGTTCAAAATAGGGCATTGGTCAACAAAATACATAATAAGACACCTTATGAGTTACTTTGGGGAAGAAAGCCAAATATTGGCTTTCTCAAGCCTTTTGGATGTCATGTAGTTGTTTTAGAAACTAGTGAGGCCCTAGGTAAATTTTACTCAAAAGGTGATGAAGGCTACTTCATGGGTTATTCAGTGCAGAGCAAAGGATATAGGGTTTACATTAAAAAGGAAAAACGTATACTTGAAAAAGTACATGTTAGGTTTTTAGAGAGTAAACCTAGTGATCCTGAAAGTGGTCCAAATTGGTTGTTTGACTTAGAACCTTTATCTAGAGCTTTAAATTATATGCCTGTTACTGATCCAGACATTGTGAAGGTAACTTCAAATGTTTTGGAAAAGAGAATTGGTAATGTTTCAGGTATATAGGTTGCTAAGGAGGATGGACCACCAGCAGTTAAATCATCTCCCACACAAGAATATGTTACACTTCCTATATGGACAGATGAGTATTATGCTGCTGCTGCTGCTGCTAGAAAAGATAATGGTGGTTTTCAAATACCACCAAATACAAACATGCATGGTTCTTCAGGCGCTGACAAAGGGAAATCAAGCGCTGACAAGACCAATTCAGACGCTGATGGCTTAGACGCTGACAACAACAGTTCAAGCGCTGTTAGCCCAAGCACTGACAAACAAGGATCAGACTTTGGTGACACCTTTACACAGCTTTTCTCTTCCCATTTTGAACAAGGTGGACCTTCCAATGTCCATGAAGAGATTCATGTTGATCAAAGAGAGTCTGATGAAGAAGATATTGGCAACATGGAGCGTGAAGTTGAGGACACCAGACTTTTTGAAGGAGGAGTTCTTACTTCCACAGCAAAGGATCACCCCACATCTCAGATCATTGGTGATGTTATGGCTCCAGTTCAGACAAGAAGATCCCATCAAAGTCTTGGTGGATTTATTGCCAATATACACAAGAAGGTTGATACCCCTCTTGTACAAGCATGTTTGTTTGCCTGTTTTCTGTCACAGGAAGAACCCAAGAAGATTTTTTATGCTCTCAAAGAACCAAGTTGGGTGGAAGCAATGCAGGATGAGCTTCACCAATTTGCTATACAAGATGTTTGGGAGCTGGTTGATTGTCCTAGATATGTGAGACCAATTGGGACAAGATGGGTTCTAAGAAACAAGAAAGATGAAAGAGGTATTGTGGTCAGAAACAAGGCACGTTTGGTAGCTCAGGGATATACACAAGAGGAAGGCATAGATTATGAAGAAGTTTTTGCACCAGTTGCAAGAATTGAAGCTATCAGAATTTTCTTAGCTTATGCCTCTTGCATGAACTTCACTGTTTATCAAATGGATGTGAAGAGTGCTTTCCTCTATGGGACAATTGTTGAGGAAGTATATGTCATGCAACCTCCTGGTTTTGAAGATCCTGAGAATCCAGACAAGGTTTATAGAGTGAAGAAAGCTATGTATGGACTTCATCAAGCCCCTAGAGCATGGTATGGTACCTTGTCTACATATTTAGTGGACAATGGATTCAAGAGGGGCACCATAGATCAGACACTATTTACAAAGAAGAAAGGAAAACATGTGTTACTTGTGCAGGTCTATGTTGATGATATCATTTTTGGGTCTACTGATCCAAAAATGAGTGAGGACTTTTCCAAGCTCATGACAGATAAATTCAAGATGAGTGCCATGGGTGAGATGAACTTCTTTCTAGGTTTACAAGTTCAGCAGAAAGAAGATGGTATCTTCATCTCCCAAGACAAGTATGTAGCTGAAATCTTGAAGAAATATGGTTTTTCTCCACATAAGAAGGATGCTTCCACTCCTATGGATAGGGAACACCCTTGGGGAAAAATTGGAGCTGGAAAGGATGTGGATGTTAGGCACTATAGATCAATGATTGGTTCATTGATGTATCTTACAGCCTCAAGACCTGACATCATGTTTGCTGTGTGTGCATGTGCACGCCATCAAGTGACTCCCAAAGAATGTCACCTTTTTGCTGTGAAGAGAATTTTTAGGTACCTAAGATGTTATCCAGATCTTGGCTTGTGGTACCCAAAAGATTCTCCATTGGATCTTATTGCATATTCAGACAGTGACTATGGTGGTGACAAGTTTGATAGGAAATCCACAACTGGTGGATGTCAATTTCTTGGGAGCAGATTAATATCTTGGCAATGCAAGAAACAAACAGTGGTGGCTAATTCTACAACTGAAGCAGAATATGTGGCTGCAGCAGCATGTTGTGGACAAGTCTTATGGATTCAGAACCAGCTGTTGGATTATGGGTATAATTTTATGCATACCAAGATTTTTGTAGACAATAACAGTACTTTATGCATTATTAAAAATCCTGTACATCATTCTAAAACCAAACACATAGAAATTAGACATCATTTTATAAGAGATTGCTTTGAGAAAGGTTTAATACAACCAGATAGGGTAGCCACAGAAGATAATGTGGCTGATTTATTAACTAAACCTTTTGATGCTGGAAGATTTCAATATTTGGTAACAAATATTGGAATGGTTAATCTCACTTAATATGTGTTTTGGAACCTTTTTGTAAAAGTATGTACAGGATAATGCATTGTTATTGGTCTTTGTTATGATTTAGATTTTTCCACTTTATTTATCTAACACTGACAAAGGTAAATGTAACGCTGTCAAGTGTTATTTTGCCGTTGTTAGAGATATTATTGTCTAACGCTGACAAGAGTTCCTTCAACGCTGATAAGTGTTGTCGGGACGCTGTCAGCAACAAATGTTAGTTTTGTGGTTTTCATCTAAATGTGTAGGTGGTGGTAGCTTTATGCCATTGGATACAGAGTTGCTTATGGATCTTTGAAGAGCTATTTGGACATGTTTTTGTTTATGGATGATGGTTGGAATATTTATATTCCTATCTTGACATAAATTTTTAATGTTCATATATAATTTGAGAACTCATGTATCATAGTTTAAGGGGAGGTTTAAGGAACCTTTAAGACTCTTGGGTATTCTTACAATACTCTCATCACAATTCTAGATTGTGTCCACAGGTGAGTATGGGTTAGTTTTACTAAACCATGAGGCACTGTAGCATGCAAAGTTGATAAACTATGCATGCTGCCAAGACATTTTTGGCCTAGAATTGGTTGTGGTCTGATGGGAGACTTGGGAATAGTTTTGTTATGGGTTTACCTGGGAGTTACAAAGAATCTTATGAAATAACTTTGTTGGTAAGTATTTTGGTTAGCAAGGGACTCTAGAGGACATTTGTGTCTATCTTGCTTATGCAAGTGTGCATAAATGGACAGTGCTTGCCGCCCAGTAATTATTATCAACTTGTAAGATATTTCCCTTAGGATAAATTACTTTCTTAAGGTCTTTTTCTTTTTAAATATTTTTATTTTTAGACGCTGACAAGTTTTTCTCCAAACGCTGTTACGTCCAATCGTGATGCTGACAAGGCTTTAGGCAAACGCTGACAAGAAAATATAGCCGTTGGGCGCTGATGGTCTACTTTTGACCGTTGACACCTAGTGGGCCCTACCCAGTTGTTAGTTTTGACTAATCTTTGGCCGTAATTTTGGGGAGAAGTTACTTTTAATTAATGCATGAGATAAGTTATATTTGATTCAATATTTTCATCATTATTCTTTGAATATAACTGCCTCATTTTTGACCAATCAAAATCATGCATCTCTCCTATAAATTTGGCTAATCTTTTTATTCTGGGTATTCATATTTTCTTGTCTAACATTTTTCTCCTAGATTTTTCCATATCACATAACCTAAACAGCTTTCATCATGGCACCCAAGTTCAACTCAAAGAATTTAACATTGGAATTCAAGAGCCAACATAATATGGTAGCTTACTTGACTGCTGATAATGATTTGTTCCCTCAGTATTCACAGATGGTGGCATTTTTAAATGCATCCTCATTAAGGTATGCACTTTCTCATACACCATTAGTCCCTGTCGCACACATTAGACAGTTTTGGAACACTGCTAGTTCCACAACAGCTAATGGAGTGACCACATTAACATCTACTGTTCATGGAAGAACATGGGTGGTCACTGAATCCTTGGTTCGCCAAGCTTTGCGTCTTGATGACGCTGATGGTGTGACTACCCTTGCCATTGCAACAATAGAACAAGGTCTTAGGGAATTGGGTTATCCTATTCCTGCTGATGTCACTTTAAATAAATATCATAAGCAGGAATTTCCCTCTGACTGGAAATATTTGATACATGTCCTTCTCCAATGCTTAAGTCCAAAATGTACTTCTTTTAATGAAATAAACAGGTCAATTGCAAGTGCTTTGGTTTGTATAACTCGTGGGCTTAAGTATAATTTTTCAAAAATGATTTTTGAGGGGATGTGTAAAAATAAGGGAAGTAAAATGACTTTGGCTTACCCAAGATTTTTGCAAATGGTCTTTGATTTACAAGAATATTGTTCTAGGGATCATGACACTTTTTATGAGATCCCTAAACAACAGAAAACCATTTTTGCTAAAATGAGCTCCACAAACAGATCCATACCTCTTACCCAACCCATGCTTGAAGTAATTCAGGCTGCTCAACCACAACCACAACCACAACCAGACCCTGAACCCCAACTTGAGCCTATTCATGAACCATTACCTTCACCAGAAAACATGGACCTTGACCAACCCAGCGCTGACACTCAAAATGTTGGCGCTGACACAGCCAATCCCAACACTGATACCATTACTGAACAATCCCAAACACCCCTTAACCAACCAACACCCACACAATCTACTTCATCTTCCACCCCATTACAATCTAGGTTGAATAAACGCCAAAGGGTTACTGGAGTGTTCTCCTCTAGTGATCCTAGCCTTGTAGCAGAGAGAACCACCTCCACAAGTGTGGCTGGTGACATGGGTGAGGCTGGGGCTATTGACACATGCTTAGATGCTGGTCAAGACAGTCCCAACATCATTAAGACCTCATCCATGCCCTATGATTTTATTTTGGGAGGTCAAATCCCCATTCTAGCTGAGGGCAGATTGGAACCTATGACTATGACTGAATTGACGGCTGCTGTCATTAGCTTGCAAAAGCAAAATGTCAGCCTTGTACAAATTGTCAACACACAGGGACGTGAACTCCAAGTTTTGAGGGAGCGGGTAACTGTTTTGGAGAATCCAAGTAGCAGGAGTCTAATGGAGGAATCTTCCAAAGGGGAGGATGAAGAGGATGAAGAGGATGAGCTGATTCATACAGCTAGTGAGAAGAGTTCAGAGAAGAGTTCACAATTTAGTGTATCTTTACAGGTTGCTGAAGCTCTCACCAACTTGAAGAAGTACCCAGTTATTGATACATCCAAGGTGACACCATTAAACTTGGAAGGATCTTTCAAAGAAACAATAGGCGCTGATACAGGTTTGAACGCTGACACATCCAGCGCTGAAAAAGGTAATCGTGGCGCTGATAGAGGTAACTTGAACGCTGACAAAGTTGCAGGTGGTGTTGATGTATTCCAGCCATCAACAATCATCAAAGATGTGTCCACACAGGTTTCTTCTTCTACTTTACCTACTATTGATCCAAAAGACAAAGGTAAAGGAAAATTGGTTGAAGAAGATGTTCCAAAGAAAGATGCAGCACAAATTGCATTTGATGAACAGTTGGCTGCACAACTTTTGGAAAGAGATTTGAAGAGGAGTGGTAGATCACCATTTGTTGTTTCTGAGAGTGAGGAAGAAAGTGGTGATGGAAAAGAAGATGATAGCTCAGATTCAAGTATTCAAATTATTGAAGATCCAGAAAGGCTTGAATATGGGGATGAGCTAGCAAAGGAAAGGTTGAGTGATTTGAAGAATCAGATTGATTGGGACCTTCCTGAAATCACCAGAATGTACCATGCTTGGGAAGACAAGGTTATGGACAACCCAGGGATGAGTTTGTCAGATCAAATTTGGGGGTTGGAAGTTCTTCTTAGGGTACAAAATGATATAAAGGTGATTTTGAAGTATAATGCACAGGAGGTCAAAACTTGGCTCAAAAGAGATAGAAGGCAGTTGTACTACAAGTTGCTTAGATGTCATCAACCTAACTGGACATCAAAGAAGTTGCTGGCTTTATCTTTTGAGGAGTTAGAGTATAGGGCACATCCTATTTGGAGGAGTGTGCAAGAAAATAATGTCTATCAGTTTCTTTCAGAAGAAAGGAAACAAGAGCTTGCTGAGGAAATGCAGATTCAGAAGGAAATGAGGATTGCTCAAAGACCAGTGAAGAAAGGAGATCCTTTTCAATTTCCTAAAGACATGGATGTGTATTTTCCAACCGAAGGAGTAATAAGGAAGCATCTCAAGCTTTCTCCATTGGAAGCTTCAGATTTGGTTAATGTAGTACCTCTAGATGACAGAAATCCAATCATCAGTTTTGATGAAGATGAGTGTGGATTTTGGAAGATTGGCAGATTTGGAAAGGAGGTACATACTTTCACTTCAGTTATTTCTATTTTGCAAGCATAGACAGGGAAGACTTGGTGCATCTATGGAGATTAATAGAGGCCAAGTATACAGCTGAAGCACCTACTTCAGCAAATGGAATAAGACTTTGGAACACATTTTTGACTTTGTGTGGTCCAAGAGAAGCAGATCCTGCCATATGGAAGGATCTTGAAGATGATCTCAGTAATCTTCATTGGAGGCTTTATTCTACTTGTGGTGTATTTCATTTGAGCTCTACAAAGTTTTCAGAGTATTTACTTGTGGATGCTGACTATTTCTTGTCCAAAGAAGTGTTGGAGAAGATGCTAGAGACACCCTTGGAGATTGATTATACTAGTGACGTGGCCAAGGACTTGATTAGATATGTTTATCACCAACATAAGAAGTTTTTGCAAGATTCCTCCTAAGCCTTAAGTATTTATTCAGAAACTTGATCATTGGAATGGATATCAAGTTTAGGGGAGGATTGTTGGGAATAAAATATGGGTCAGTTCACTAGACGCTGATAAGAAGAATGTCAACGCTGATAGGATGACATTGGACGCTGACAGCCAAGCGTTGACATTGAAGAAGTCAACGCTGACAGCCTTGAAGATTGACACTGATGGAATATCTTCATACGAATCTTTTGTTTATTTGTTTCTTTATTTATGTATGGTAAAGATAAGCACGACATTGTATTTTCTATTATTATCTTTACCTAGAATAGTTGATTCGTAGCTTATTGTACAAGACTTCTTGTTCTATAAAAGAAGATCTTTTAGGTTAAAGTTACATATTAGTTTTCATAAGTATTCGCAAGTTAAACCTCTTTCATTGTAACCAAGTACGATTATTCTAATACAAGTGAAAGTTTGTTTAACATCTTTGTGTTTTAGATCAAGTGTTAATTCCGCATAACACTTTGTTACTTTATTCATAAGCAAAGGTTTCTCTACGTGTAGTACTTGATCTAATCTCGTATACACAAAGCTTAATCGATCTAAGTTTGGGATCAACACCATACGCCCCTGTAAAATAAAGTCAATACAGCAAAAGGCCATTGAAAGGGAACACCGTGGACTAATCATACCACCATAGATAGTGTCTGTAACACCCCATTTGGATAAATGGAATGTCACGCGTAATTATGGCGTGTCATCAAAGCATACAAGGATAAATGTCTAAAACATTACATGACCATAAAAAAGAAATACCGGAATCAAACATCAGTAGTCCAAAAGTAAAGCTCATCACACACAAACATAAGTACTGTAAATGAAAGGACTAAACAATGTCCATAGAAAGAGTTTCAAAGTATAGATAATGCATAAAGTAAAGAAAGGCTAGAAAGCTTCCAGTCCATATGCACGTACGCTTAAAGTCTACGAGCGTCCCTGAGTACCTGCCGTTTTGGGAACATGAAAAGGAAAAACGGCTGAGCAATACGCTCAGTGCACGGATGTACAATAAAGCATGAATAATATAAGCATATAAGCATATAACAGCGGAAGAAACTAAGTCTGGAATAACCCGGTTAAGTCTTAGTAAAACTGGTTTTATAGTTTGAAAAGCCTTATATTTATCTTGTAAAAACTGTTTAACATATCTTACCGTTAGCCAATATAGGTCATGAAAATCCACCGTGCATGAATACTTGGAGGGGTGACCTCATCATGCAAATTAGAGGGGCTGCCTCTAATTTAATATACTGGTTTTGGGTAGGAGGGATCAGCTCCTTGTGAAGGATGCAAGGCACACACCACATTCACACTGAGTAATCTACTAAAAAACATGTAACTAGGATGCACCCATACGCCCCACATGATAAATATAATATAATATGGCCAAAAGCTGAAGGGACGCCACGAGCAATCACTCCGCCGTGAGGAAGTCATAACACCAGTGCCTCTAGTGTTATGGTTATGGTACCTCCATAACTAGGTGAAACTTGTCATGCATGTATATGGCTTAGGTATTCTAATTAAACATAAGCAATCCAACATACAAACTTATACTATGGGAAAACAGTTGGCTGCATACTGGGAATCCTAATAAGGAAAGAATGTCCATACTGAAAGGACGGGAATCCGTACCTTATGTCCAGTGAACGAAGAAGACGAACGGAAGAGAGTCCTACTTCGGTATCACTAAAGCTACATAAATACATACGTGTATAAGTATCTAATTTCTACATACGTAACTGGTTTTATGTCATGTCTTAGCTTATTTTATACGTTCATGTCATGTTTTACTGTTTAAAGCTTTATACTGTATTTATCTTATATTCTGTCTATTCTGATTAAGTATTACTTGTATTTCATGTATTATTATACTTGTTGTGTAATAATAAGTAACTTTCTAAAAATAGCAGGTTTCCTAAACTAGAAAGTTTCTAAAAATAGAAAGTTACCAAAAATAGAAAATTTCCAAAAATAGAAAGATTTCAAAAATAGAAAGTTTCCAAAAATAGAAAGTTTCCAAAAATAGAATTACTACTTAAAATAGACAAGTTTCTAAAAATAGAAAGTTTCCATAAATAGATTAGCTACCTTAATTAAATAAGTTTCTAAAAATAGAAAGTTTCCATAAATAGATATAAGCTGGTTAAATAAGCTAATTATATAAGCTTAAGAGTTTTCTGATTATTATTCTAAGTCATGTAGTTATAAAGTATAGTTTATTAATTATTACATGTAAATTAAATATTAAAAGTATTTAATTAAATATATCATGTTTTTAATTAAATAAAGGTAAAATACTTAGGTTAAAACATGTATTATTAACTATTAATAATATAACCTAAGTCATGTTAATTAATTAATTATAGTCATGGTTTTAATAATTAATTAATTATAAAGTCTAATAAAATATAAATACTTAGGTTAAAATTCATGATCTAATAATTAAATTTATAACCTAAGTCATGTTAATTAAATTAATCATGTCATGTTTTATTAATTTAATTTTTAACACATAACTAGTAAAATCATAAACCTTAAAAATAATCTATGAACCGGACCCGTGACTAGAAATCATGAACCGGACCCGTAATCAACACCATACCCCGAACCAAGGTCGGGGTTCCCCTTGTTTGCTGTTGCCGTGGGACCACCATCACCATACCGAGACCATATGGTCTCGGTGGTGGGTAATAAGCCAAGCCGAGACCCCTTAGGGGCTCGGTTAGGCGTCGGCTACAAACACAACACCCCAAAACCCTTGTTTTGATTTACCCCATGATCACTAACATGTTTTAATAATTGTTTTTAATTAGTTTTTAAAAACATCATGATTTTATGTGATTCATTAAATCAAAACATAAAAGAAAAGGTTAAAAAAGTTATACCGATTACGTGAAACAAATGAGAATGAACACACACGAATCCTTGCAAAATTCCAAGATCAAAAATCAACCCGAACACCCCTTGTGGTGTTGTGAATCCGGCGGCCAAGGGAGAGAAGGAAGAAGGAAGAACTTTTAGGGTTTTAACTATTTTTCTTGTTTTGTAAATAATAAAACATGTTTTTACCTTAACCCCTTAATTAGTAAAATTTGCATGGGCTTGGCCCATGTCTTTGTATATGCCGCGGGTAGGGGCCCCATATGGGGTAACCCGTACTTTTCTCGAGTCTAAATATTATAGTGTGTGTTCGTGTTTTATCGTGTTCGTGTTTTACGTGTTCTAATTAATTATTGATCGTGACTTAATATATTTATTCGTGTTCGTAATAAATATATATACGCAAATAATATAAGCTCGTGATTAAATTACGTTCATGATTTCATGATCGCATGTTCGTGATTATAATTATTATTTAAATAATTATCGTGTGTTCATACGTAATAAATACTTATCGTGTTCTAACACGTATGTAATACTTAAAATTCTTATACGTGAACGTAAACATGCTAAAAAAAGAAAGTTCTAATCTTGTACGTACGATCTAAAGGGTACTATTCATGGTAAAAGTATGCGGGTTTTACAACTCTTCTCCCCTAAAAAGAATAATTCGTCCCCGAATTATAGATAAAGTAAACTGGAAAAGAAGAACATACCCGAATTCAAAATATGAAATGAGGGTAAGAAGCCCGGATAGACTCCTCTGTTTCCCAAGTGGCTTCCCGCTCGGTATGATCCCTCCAAAGGATTTTGACGAATGGAATCGTCTTTCTTCTCATGACTCGTTCTTGTCTGTCAAGAACTCGTTCGGGTTCTTCTATGAAAGTGAGATCTTCACGTATCGGTTCCAGTGGATACTGAACCATATGAAGGGGATTATACTGGTACCCTCTGAGTAAGGACACATGAAACACATTGTGTACATGTGAAAGCTGCGGAGGTAACGCTAAACTGTAAGATACTTCACCGAATCGTTCAATGATATCAAAAGGTCCGATGAAACGAGGACTGAGCTTCCCTTTAACGCCGAAGCGTCTAACACCACGTGCCGGCGAAACCTTAAGAAAGACGTGATCTCCTACGTTAAAATGTATGTCCCTACGATGCTTATCGGCGTAACTCTTCTGACGTGACCGTGCTTCCTGAAGTTTTTGCATAGCTACTGCGACCCTCTCATTAGTCATCTCTATGATCTCTGGCCCTTCAAGTGTTCGCTCGCCAACCTGATCCCAGCAGATTGGGGCGCGACACTTCCTTCTATACAACATCTCGAAAGGAGCACACTTGATACTTGTGTGCCCACTGTTGTTGTATGCAAACTCCACCAAACAGATATAATCGTCCCAATCACCCGTCCATTCCAACGCACATGACCTCAACATGTCTTCCAATGTCTGAATCGTTCGCTCCGACTGCCCGTCTGTTTGAGGATGAAAAGCCGTGCTAAGCTTAAGTTGTGTACCCCAAGCTTTCTGCAGACTCTTCCAAAATCGCGAAGTGAAACGAGGATCTCTGTCTGAGACGATGCTGGATGGAGCACCGTGGAGTCTCATGATCTCTCTTCTATACGTATCGGCGAGTTTACTGACCGAATCTTCCTTGCGGATCGGTAAGAAATGAGCTGATTTGGTATGTCGATCTACGATAACCCAAATTGCATCGTGCTTCCTCTTGGTTGGCGGAAGACCAGTAACAAAATCCATGGTGATTTTGTCCCACTTCCACTCTGGAATATCTAACGGTTGAAGGAGACCGCCAGATCGCTGATGCTCGATCTTAACCTGTTGGCAGGTAAGACATTTGGAGACGTAAGTGGCAACATCCTGTTTCATACCACTCCACCAAAAGTACTTCTTGATGTCATGGTACATCTTAATCGAACCAGGATGTATAGAGAATGGGGAGCTATGATCTTCAGCTAACAAGGCTTCCCGGAGTTCTTGATCATCAGGAACACAAAGTCTCGTGCCCTGCCATACGATACCATCTGCATCTACTCTGAATTCCGTCTGCTTCTCCAAATTCTGAACTATCGCCCAGATTTCTCCATCATCTTTCTGAGCTTACTTGATCTTAGAGAGTAACTCGGGTTCTACTCTAAGATTAGCCTAGTAACCGTGTTGTCCACGCACCATGATCTCTATGTCTAGTCGCTCCAAGTCTCTTATGATTTCCTCCTCAATCTTAATGTCGTTGATCATTCCATACTTCCTACTAAGTGCATCTGCTACTACATTCGCCTTTCCGGGATGATACTGTAGATTAATGTCATAATCCTTCAACAGCTCTAACCATCTCCTCTGCCTCATGTTCAATTCACGCTGAGTGAAGATATACTTCAAGCTCTTGTGGTCCGTGAAAATGTCACATGATTCTCTATATAAGTATTGCCTCCATATCTTCAATGCAAACACGACTGCAGCAAGTTCCAAGTCATGCGTAGGGTAATTTTCTTCATAAGGCTTAAGCTGCAGTGAAGCGTACGTGATCACTTTCCCATGTTGCATGAGAACACAGCCAAGTCCCTTCCCCGATGCATCACTGTAGATTTGAAATCCACCCGTACCAGATGCGAGAGTAAGAATAGGTGCAGATACTAGCTTCTGCTTCAGGTCTTCAAAGCTCTTCTCTCGTTCTTCAGTCCAGACGAATTTCTCCCCTTTCCGCATCAGTTTGGTCAATGGTAGTGCTAAGCGGGAAAAGTTCTCCACGAACCTACGGTAATAGCCAGCTAAGCCTAAGAAACTGCGGACTTCAGTCGCTGATATCGGCCTCGGCCACTTAGTCATAGCCTCAACCTTCGCTGGATCCATAGTGATTCCTTCTGCTGATACAATGTGACCTAAGAATGCCACCTTGTCTAACCAGAACTCACACTTGGAGAATTTAGCATACAACTGCTTCTGGCGAAGAATCTGTAATGCTGTACGAAGATGGTCTTCGTGTTCCTCCTTGGACTTTGAGAAAATCAAGATATCATCGATGAAGACAATGACGAACTTGTCTAGAAATTCATGGAATATTCTGTTCATCAAATCCATGAACATTGCTGGAGCATTGGTCAGGCCGAATGGCATGACTACAAATTCGTAGTGGCCATAGCGGGTACGAAAAGCAGTCTTGGCGATGTCCTGCTCCTTAACCCGTAGTTGATGATAGCCTGACCTAAGATCAATCTTGGAGAAGTGTTTGGCCCCTTGGAGTTGGTCAAACAGATCATCTATACGCGACAGTGGATACCTATTCCTGATAGTAATCTTGTTGAGCTCGCGATAGTCTATGCAAAGACGCATACTGCCGTCCTTCTTCTTAACAAATAAGACCGGTGCGCCCCATGGAGATGCGCTCGGTCGAATAAAACCTCGTTCTAGAAGTTCTTGCAGTTGATCCTTCAGCTCCTTTAACTCTATAGGAGCCATGTGGTAAGGAGCTTTGGAAATCGGTTCAGCTCCTGGGATAAGCTCGATATTGAATTCCACTTCTCGTGCAGGTGGTATGCCCGGAAGTTCTTCTGGAAATACATCTTGGAATTCCGACACTATTAGTTGATCCTGAATTGATGGAGATTCAACATCCATGTCGTGAACCGTAGCTAGATAACCCTCGCAGCCATGTAACAATAGCGCACGTGCTTGCAGGGTAGATATGATTTGTACAGACCTTCCGGGTACGAACCTGTTGTGAATGTACTCTGGTGCATTAACATCACCGAAGATGACTCGATATGAATGGCAGTCTAGCATGATGCTTGGATAGCCAATCCATGGCCAAAATCATGTCAAAGTCATTCATGTCCAGCGGAAGTGCGTCAACAGGACGAACCTTATCATCAAACTCTAGGGGAAGACTCTTGTATACATGGGTGATTAATACAGAGTCCCTCAAAGGTGTGGAAATACTGAGTCTATTATCTAGTGGCATGGGGAGCATCCTAATGTTCTTAGCATAAGCAGTAGAAATAACCGAGTGAGTAGCACCCGTATCAAAAAGAACACACGCAGCTTGACCATACATATACAAGATTCCAGTGATGGTACCTGTAGACTTGTTGGCCTGATCGCGAGACGTCGTGTAGACGCGTCCAGTGGTAGGAGGCGGCTTGGTATCAGCATGTCCCGATGTGCCCTCCATCTCGCCCTTACGGCAGTCCTTCATGCGATGGCCAGGAAGATCACACTTGAAGCATGCGTTGGTGTCGCGACGACATGGCCCTGGGTGCCTACGGTGGCAAGTAGAGAAAAGAGGATGAGTATATCCTCCAGTAGGTGCTCTGGCTGGCTGAGGACCTGATAAAACATTTTACATGAGACATGATAATAGGGTACAAAGGACAATGCGAGTAATTGTAAGATTGAATACCAGTGATAACTGGATGGCTAGGCTGTGAACCTCTCTAGTTCTGGTCCCTACCATTTCCATGGTTCCTGGTAGAAGATTTGCTAAAGTGTCAGAATTATGAGTTATAACATGAAATCATAAGAAAATGCGTAAGTATTAGGACCTGCTGCCGTTGGAGTGTCCAGCGTTGTTACGGTAATTATCATTACCGACACGCCTATCCGTAGCAGAACGGTCGTTAGCCTGACCGTTTCCCTTGGGCTGATTAGGCTGTTGTTGAGAAGCCGGCTGAGACCGGTCCCCAGTTTTCTGCCTGGAAGATACAATTTAAAGAGATGAATAATCCATATGTATCGAAAGAATACGGATTTGGTCACCGCTAGAATACGTATGTTTACCTCTTGTCGGGTTTCTCACCTTCCCCGAACTCATCACTCTCATGCAGCATCTCCAGCTTACGTGCCGCATCGGCCACTTGTGCTACTGTGTTGAACGTAGCACACACCAAGTTGTTTGCGACCGATGTGCGAAGAGCCCACCTAAAGTGGTGTGCCTGCTCTTCAGGAGTACCTGCCGTTGCACCAAGGAAACCAGCTAAGCGAAGAAAGCGCTGCATGAACTCGTTGCTATTCTCCCTAGCTCCCTGTCGGATCCCATGGTACTCCCTCTTAAGCCTGTCTTGCTCAGCCTTGGGGAAGAACTGCTCCATCACCCTATCTCTGAACTGAGCCCATGTCAAACCAGCCACCCAATTATCACCTCCCTCAGACTGCTTCAATGCTAACCACCAATTTAACACATCGCCTTCGAACCGGTAACATGCCAACCTCGCCTTGAACACGGGGTCACAACCCATAGCATCGAAGATCTTCTCGATGTGAGCCAACCAGCTTTCAGCTTCACTGGGGCTATCTGTTCTCTCGAAAGCTTGAGGACGGAGCTTGTTGAATCTCTCCAGCCATATTGCCAATGTCACTGGAGGAGGAGGAGGAGGTGCTTGGTTTTGCTGCTGATTGTTGGCAGCCTGAACCTCAGCCCTGATGTCATTCCTCAGTTGAGGAAGCAAAGCTTGCATTGCAGCTTGGATTGCTGCATTGAGTTATTCCTGCTCGCGTGTGAGAACCATCTGACAGTATAACATAAAACATATGATTAAACAGATCAAAACATAAAATTTATATACATGAAAAAAAATTTATACCAATAAATCAAGAGAAAAATTTTATGCAAGAAAAATTTGTACATGAAGGCATGATGCAGTTTTATGAAAACTTTTGTATGCTCGAGAGTGAACGCCTATGTCAGTTCACCTAAAATAAAAGACATGGCGAGGGGACGCCTATGGGTCGGTCCCAAATTTAAAAGTTTCGATAAAACACATGCGACTAAATAGGGCCAGTCCTGTACCAACCGTTACTTAGTCATAAACCTGCGACAATGACATATATATGTATGCATGGAAATGATGAATGCATGAAAACCGATTGTCAGTTCTAGGAAGACCATAGTGACTACCCACTAATCACATGTCATGTTTTGAGAGCCTATAGGTCGAAACCTTGGCTCTGATACCATAATTGTAACACCCCATTTTGATAAATGGAATGTCACGCGTAATTATGGCATGTCATCAAAGCATACAAGGATAAATGTCTAAAACATTACATGACCATAAAAAGGAAATACCGGAATCAAACATCGGTATTCCAAAAGTAAAGCTCATCACACACAAACATAAGTACTGTAAATGAAAGGACTAAACAATGTCCATGGAAAGAGTTTCAAAGTATAGATAATGCATAAAGTAAAGAAAGGCTAGAAAGCTTCCAGTCCATATGCACGTACGCTTAAAGTCTACGAGCGTCCATGAGTACCTGCCGTTTTGGGAACATGAAAAGGAAAAACGGCTGAGCAATACGCTCAGTGAACGGATGTACAATAAAGCATGAATAATATAAACATATAAGCATATAACAGCGGAAGAAACTAAGTCCCGAATAACCCGGTTAAGTCTTAGTAAAACTGGTTTTATAGTTTGAAAACCCTTATGTTTATCTTGTAAAAACTGTTTAACATATTTTACCGTTAGCCAATATAGGTCATGAAAATCCACCGTGCATGAATACTTGAAGGGTGACCTCATCATGCAAGTTAGAGGGGTTGCCTCTACTTTAATATACTGGTTTTGGGTAGGAGGGATCAGCTCCTTGTGAAGGGTGCAAGGCACACACCACATTCACACTGAGTAATCTGCTGAAAAACATGTAACTAGGATGCACCCATACGCCCCACATGATAAATATAATATAATATGGCCAGAAGCTAAAGGGACGCCACGAGCAATCACTCCGTCGTGGGGAAGTCATAACACCAGTGCCTCTAGTGTTATGGTTATGGTACCTCCATAACTAGGTGAAACTGGTCATGCATGTATATGGCTTAGGTATTCTAATTAAACATAAGCAATCAAACATACAAACTTATACTATGGGAAAACAGTTGGCTGCATACGGGGAATCCTAATAAGGAAAGAATGTCCATACTGAAAGGACGGGAATCTGTACCTTATGTCCAGTGAACGAAGAAGACGAACGAAAGAGAGTCCTACTTCGGTATCACTAAAGCTACATAAATACATACGTGTATAAGTATCTGATTTATACATACGTAACTGGTTTTATGTCATGTCTTAGCTTATTTTATACGCTCATGTCATGTTTTACTGTTTAAAGCTTTATACTGTATTTATCTTATATTCTGTCTATTCTGATCAAGTATTACTTGTATTTCATGTATTATTATACTTATTGTGTAATAATAAGTAACTTTCTAAAAATAGCAGGTTTCCTAAAATAGTAAGTTTCCAAAAATAGAAAGTTACCAAAAATAGAAAGTTTCCAAATAGAAAGTTTCCAAAAATAGAAAGTTTCCAAAGATATAAAGTTTCCAAAAATGGAATTACTGCTTAAAATTGATAAGTTTCTAAAAATAGAAAGTTTCCATAAATAGATTAGCTGCCTTAATTAAATAAGTTTCTAAAAATAGAAAGTTTCCATAAATAGATATAAGCTGGTTAAATAAGCTAATTATATAAGCTTAAGTGTTTTCTGATTATTATTCTATGTCATGTAGTTATAAAGTATAGTTTATTAATTATTACATGTAAATTAAATAAACTATAGGTTAAAAGTATTTAATTAAATATATCATGTTTTTAATTAAATAAAGGTAAAATACTTAGGTTAAAACATGTATTATTAACTATTAATAATATAACCTAAGTCATGTTAATTAATTAATTATAGTAATGGTTTTAATAATTATTTAATTATAAAGTCTAATAAAATATAAATACTTAGGTTAAAATTCATGATCTAATAATTAAATTTATAACCTAAGTCATGTTAATTAAATTACTCATGTCATGTTTTATTAATTTAATTTTTAACACATAACTAGTATAATCATAAACCTTAAAAATAATCTATGAACCGGACCCGTGACTAGAAACCATGAACCGGACCCGTAATCAACACCATACCCCGAACCAAAGTCGGGGTTCCCATTGTTTGCTGCTTCCGTGGGACCACCACCACCATACCGAGACCATATGGTCTCGGTGGTGGGTAATAAGCCAAGCCGAGACCCCTTAGGGGCTCGGTTAGGCGTCGGCTACAAACACAACACCCCAAAACCCTTGTTTTGATTTACCCCATGATCACTAACATGTTTTAATAATTGTTTTTAATTAGTTTTTTAAAACATCATGATTTTATGTGATTTATTAAATCAAAACATAAAAGAAAAGGTTAAAAGGTTATACCGATTACGTGAAACAAATGAGAATGAACACACACGAATCCTTGCAAAATTCTAAGATCAAAAATCAACCCGAACACCGCTTGTGGTGTTGTGAATCCGGCGGCCAAGGGAGAGAAGGAAGAAGGAAGAATTTTTAGGGTTTTAACTATTTTTCTTGTTTTGTAAATAATAAAACATGTTTTTACCTTAACCCCTTAATTAGTAAAATTTGCATGGGCTTGGCCCATGTCTTTGTATATGCCGCGGGTAGGGGCCCCACATGGGGTAACCCGTACTTTTCTCGAGTCTAAATATTATAGTGTGTGTTCGTGTTTTATCGTGTTCGTGTTTTACGTGTTCTAATTAATTATTGATCGTGACTTAATATATTAATTCGTGTTCGTAATAAATATATATACGTAAATAATATAAGCTCGTGATTAAATTACGTTCATGATTTCATGATCGCATGTTCGTGATTATAATTATTATTTAAATAATTATCGTGTGTTCGTACGTAATAAATACTTATCGTGTTCTAACACGTACGTAATACTTAAAATTCTTATACGTGAACGTAAACATGCTAAAAAAAGAAAGTTCTAATCTTGTACGTACGATCTAAAGGGTACTATTCACGGTAAAAGCATGCGGGTTTTACAGTGTCACGTCATTGGTGCATCAATGACGTGGTCATGGTACCTCCATGACTAGTTACAAGTAACCCGAGCAAAAAAGAAAGCATAATAAATCAAATGGGTCATAAGGATAATCATCACAAGGCAAAAGAGGCATACAAATCACAACGAATCAAAGGGATTTATGAACTCATATAATTCAGTGAGCAATCAAAAGGGAACATAGCAATGACATATGGTAATCAGACTAAAGAAGACTAAAAAGAAATAAGAAGGTCCTTACTGAAAGGACTGAATATCCGTACCTTAACGAATGGGCAACAAAGGAACCGCACACAAACGCTAACGATAATACACATCCGTCACCGGAACTACAAAACATATTTAGATATATTACATACCATAAATAGACACTTACTACAAAAGTGTTTGAAATAGGTGGCTAACACTACATAAACCATAGTTTCCTTATTACTGATTTTATGTAGGTATATAAGGTAAGTGTTACTACATGAATACCCAATCATAAAGTTCCTTTATTTTTTTTATAAAACTAACAGAGGCTCCTATATGATTCTAAAAGGCTTTTGTAAATGGGCTTAAGCCCTACATTATCTAACTCATGCTATGACCCGGCCACGAACTCAAGACTAGCCCAAAAACAGTCCTGGCAGAAACATACTGAAAATAGTGACGTGTTTGACCCACTTAGACAATTACAAAAAAATCAGAAGATGTCCTAATATATGAACAACATCTCCCTGAAGTGGCTTTGCTTTAAACATTATATTTTTGGAGTTAGAATTTTTATACTACAACTAATATTTTTAGTCTGAAAATGAATTTTTGACACTTATTCTTGAAACAATAGTTACCCTGACTTCCCGACCTCTTAAAAATAAAAGGAGACCAGATCCAAAAAATTAATTCAAAGTAGATAAATATAGGCACTTAAATCAATTAAAAAACTATTATAAACTCAAGATATACATGTTTTAAGATGACCATTTTTCTACTTCTCAAACACCCTTAATTAATTAGAGAGTTTCACTTAACCAAACCATTTTAGGGTTTCTAATTCTTGTTTATAACAACTAATAAACTTACTTGCGACCCGTTAAGGCTGTTTTAACATAACTATTA
This sequence comes from Glebionis coronaria, assembly GCA_025667525.1. Lineage (NCBI taxonomy): Eukaryota > Viridiplantae > Streptophyta > Magnoliopsida > Asterales > Asteraceae > Glebionis > Glebionis coronaria. Next base: position 165,483,661 of record CM046878.1, on the reverse strand, counting down.
ATTATGAAGATCAATGAAAAACCTTTTTTTTATCACCATAACATATTTTTAGAGTTTATAGAAAACCTTAAATTACAAATACATAAAATCAAGGTTCCATGGTGACACATGAAATTAAAGGGCTGAAAACTTACATCAAGAAGATGGTTATGATGATGAGAAGATAACCACAATCACCCAAGAACACCAAAACAAAAGAAGGAGAATGAATAAGCAAGAAAACTCCAAAGCTCCAAAGTTCTTCAATGGAGGAATTTGAGAGAAAAGCTTAAGAAACAAAAATGAAGGATTTGTGAAATATATGGGACCATAACTCACGGCCAATGGATGTTATAGGGGAGATTTTGGTGACTAATGTTTGGTGTTTATATAATATCTCAAAATAACACACTATAAATGAAAATTATATATTTTTTGTTTTATTTAGTTAAAAACCGACCTAAAATACATATTATAGGGGAACAAATATTTTATTTACTAACTTTGAAGGTGTATAAAATATACTACTTTTAACAATCCTTACACTCTTTTCTTATGATAAGTCTTATACAAAACAAGTAAGATAATCACAAAATAACAAAATCTTCAATAATATAATCAAATCGGGGCGGCCTATATATTATTTATAAAGAATTATATATATTTTTTTTCATTTTCTAAACTTTATATTATACCCATTTAATTTTCAAATTATATAATTTAAGGTTTAATTAAATTTAAATTCATATTTAAAATACAGTGAAATGAAATGGAATTTTACGAAATGAAATAAAATGAAATCGGAAAGAAATGAAGACCAAATTTTTAAAATGAAATGAAATGACTTATTTTTATATATAATATATATATATATAAAGGGTGCATACAAACATCTTAAATATAAATCTAACTCAAAACCAAAAATTAAGATAAAAATATTAATAATTTAACCATTAGATAATTTTAAATCAAAACATAATTTTGACTTTAAATTTTGACCATTCATTTCTTTTGTAACAAACTTTTGTAACAACTTGTAAAAAACTAATTTTATTTTTAAATTGAAATATCTTTTAACTCATTTAGTCTTTTAATAATCAAATTTCATCATATTTTTTTAAAATTTTGTTCACTTTAATTCAACATCCATTTTTGAAATATTTACAAATTTTTTGTTTTTTTCCCTTCATTTTTTGTGATTTTATTTATTTTAATTCAACCTTTTTACATTTTAACGGTAAACCGATTGTTAAAAAATAGTCACTTATTACCCGTCGCTGTATTACCCGGATATCATGCTAATATTTTTAAAATTCCGGATTTTTTAACTCTTCCTCCTTTAAAAAAAAAATTCGTCCTCAAAATTAAAATACATATTACGAGTTTTATAATAATATTCTTCAACTAAATATTCTATCGATATGCATTAAGCAATATAGTTTATTGTTTTGTCTAATCTAATGAGTCCTCGCCCACTCGTACGATTTTTCGTCTTATCAAGTTAATGGAACAACACGTAAAATTTTTACTAGCGAGTGATCGGGTAGTCATATCACTTTCCTTTAGTGAACAAGTATTAATTGTTTTGCTTCCTCTTTGGAAATGACTATTCTCTATCACGAGGTACACCATTCTCATGCAATAATTGTTTGTCGATATCTTATTTCAAATGAACAATTTTTTTATTAAATTTTGATCGTTAATATTGTTATTTTGTAATATAATATTCAATAAAATATCAATTAAAATATATTTAAAATTTATTCATTCATATATTTTACATCAAATGTTATACACATATTTAAAAATAATTAAAATCAAAGTTGAACAAAAAAGATATCAAAAATCAAACGTGTACACTTATTTTGAAACGAAAATAACAATATATACCAAAAATCGTCAACGTGGGTATGAGATTGTTTCTCGCTCCTAGAAAAGAGCATGCAATCTAGAGGCGAGCATGGTTTTGGTTTTATATAAGTCGACTTTTGGCTAAAACTGAAACTGAATATTGTGTTTTTAAAAATCCGTAACCAAAACATACGATTTTTTTGGTTTTTTCATGTTTTTTTTTTGTCTAATGTTGTTTTTTTTTAACTATTTTTATTTCGTTTTAAGTCAATTCGGTCTAGAAAATATTAATTACGTAATTAAGGTTTTAAAAAATAGGCAAGTTGTTTTTTAATAACCCCGTGTTCTTTTCTGCTATAGAAAAAATGTACGTAAAAATCAAAATAAGGTACAACACGTTTAAAAACTTTTAATCGGTCTACACACTTTCCACTTTTGATGAGATAAGTCCAATATAAGTGATAAGTGCACATGCCCATCACTGAAACTTGCAGGGTTAGTGGGCCGAATGGCCCATCAGGAGTCGCAATCTTTCCCTCTCGTGACAAAAAGGCAATAGGACCAAAATGACCAATAAGGCAAAAAGTACAGATCTAAAGAGCCAATAGTATTTGTTATAAAAATAAAAAGTAGACAAGCGTAAACGTGATAATTGACTTGAAAACCACATTTTAAAATTAGAGGTGTCAATTCGGGTAAATACCCGGAAACCGTAAACGAACCGAACTAGAAAAAATTAATTGAATCAAATTTATAAAAACACAATTTCTCAATCTCAACTATATTAAAAGAAAACACTTTTTATTTAAAGAAATATTACAAAATTAATTTACTTTTTATAAGAGAGGAAGATGTCACGGCGAGCTGGCGCTCATCAAACCGACGTGACACCCTCGTCGAGGTTAGTCGCCCCGTGTCGTCACACCGACCCCCCATTTCGTCGCACACATTTCGCAAAACTGACGCACCAACGAATAATATAGAAACAAAGAAAACGACCGTTACCCCTCCAACGGCTATATTTCAAATATTTAAACAAAAAACTTTTTATTCCTTACATATAATCTTTATTTTCTCATTTTTAGCACACACACAACTATTTAATCTCTCCCTCAAACAACAAAAATCCCATAAAAAATGAATTATTCCGAATTGTCCGATCGAGAAGACATGAACAATTTAGATTACATAATCTAGCTTAACGAAGAAGAAGCTGAAGTTGCACGAAGGCGCACATACATTAATCGTGAACATGAGGTCGCCGAGTCACGTTTAATGGAAGATTATTTTGGTCCGTACCTAAAATATCATGCGGAGTATTTCCAGAAGCGATATCGTATGCGACGTTCTCTATTTTTAGAAATAGTTCAAGGTATTGAAAATTAAATTCAAACACACAATCCTCTACCCAAACACTTTTATTTTTTTACTATTCGAATTGATGCAACGGGTTCAAAAAAATTTAGTGTAATTATGAAATGCACATCAGTCATACGCCAATTGGCGTTTGGTACACTTTCGGATTCGTTAGATGAATACTTACAAATGGGTGCACATTGCGCACGCGATTGTCTTGATAATTTAATGAAGTGTGCAATGGATTTATTTCAACCCGAATTTTTAAGAAAATCCACACCAGTTGACATTCAAAACCTATATGTCGCTCATAATACGATTCATGGGTTTCCCGGGATGCTTGGTAGTACAGATTGTATGCACTGGGAATGGATTAATTGTCCAAGACGATGGCACAGCCAATTTGGTAGAAGGGATAAAAAATACCCAACCATAATAGTAAAGGCTACTGCATCATACGATTTGTGAATTTGGCATGCATTTTTCGGGGTTGCATGTGCGAAAAATGATATTACCGTTCTCAATCATTCACCTTTTTTTGATGATCTTTTGGATGGAAACGAACCCGAGTCCCCGTATGTTGTAAATGGGAAAACATATCATAGAGGGTACTACTTTGCAGACGGGATTTACCCACAATGGTCATAATTTGTGAAATCATTTAGTATTGCACGCGATGAAAAAACAACTATGTTCAAGCGCCGTCAAGAAGGTGTCCGGAAAGATATTAAAAGGGCATTTGGTGTCCTACAAGTAAGATGGCGTATTATTGCTCAACCAGCGCATCAATTTACTGTCAACAAGTTACGTAGAATCATGTACACGTGCATCATATTGCATAACATGATTTTAAAAAGTCAAGGGTATGCGATATCTGAAGCTGCTGAAATGTATGTTTGTCCACAGCCAAATATATTAAGGATATGGGTCGAGCGTTGTGCAACCCGATAAAAAACCAAAAAGAACTTCGTGATAAACCGACACATACAAGGCTTCAACGATGTCTTATTGACCATATTTGGTAGCTTAATCAATCCCAAAATGAGTAGTTTATTTTTATTGTTGTGTTTTTAAATTTTCGTAAAAAAAATTTCGTATCGTATTTTTAAATTCCGTATTTGTAATTTTTATTTAATTATTTACAATTTTAATCTTGAATGAAATAAATTTTAATTTGAATGAAATGAACTGTTTACTAATGTAAGTTTAATATCAAATATATATGTTTGATTTGAACCGTGCAATCTTTTTTTTTTAAATTTACATTTTTGAAGACGTAGATCGTCTATGTATGCATTTTAGTATAATATTTGTGAAATACTAATTATTTTGCTAATGAATTCGATTAAATCATACACATCAAAATAAGAAAAATTTAAAGTCATTATAATGTGTGTTCGTGGAACCGTCTCATCATCGGAGTAGGATTTCTTTTGATTTCCCTCATCGGTTAAATTCTGATCAGGTTTCGGATTTGGAACGACTCATTTCTGATGACGAAATCCGTTTGGCAGTTTGGGGTTGTGGTGAAGACAAGTCTCCCGGTCCTGATGGTTTTACGTTCGAGTTCTTTCGCAAGTATTGGGACATCATAGGGCCTGAATTTTGTGTCGCTATTAAATGGTTCTTCGATCACTGTTCTTTTCCTAGGGGTTGTAACAATTCGTTTGTGTCTCTTATTCCTAAGACACCTGATTCGAAGTTTGTGACGGATTACCGGCCAATTAGCTTGATTGGGTGTATGTATAAGGTTGTTACTAAAATTCTTGCTTCTCGATTGGCGATGGTTATTTCTTCCTTAATTTTTGATGTCCAAACTTCATTTGTTCCGGGTAGACAGATTCTTGATGGTCCATTTATTATTAATGAACTACTCGCTTGGTGTAAACGTTTTAAGCACTCGGCTATGGTTTTCAAGGTGGACTTCGCAAAAGCTTATGATTCTGTCCGGTGGGATTACTTAATGGATGTGTTAGGCTTGTTTGGTTTTGGTGATAAGTGGTGTGCGTGGATTAAGGGCACTTTAATGTCTAGTATTGCTTCCGTTTTGGTTAATGGCAGCCTGACTTCAGAATTTTAGTTTTACCGGGGACTGAAACAAGGTGATCCTTTGGCCCCTTATCTTTTTATTCTTGTTATGTAATCTCTGCATTTATCTTTTTCCAGGCTTGTTGAGGCGGGTATGTTCAAAGGGATTAAAATTGATAACGCCGTTACGTTATCCCATCTTTTTTATGCGGATGACGTAATTTTTGTTGGAGATTGGTCTAATGATAATTTAAAGCGAATTTTGCAAGTTCTTCACTGTTTTTCTCTAGCGTCTGGGTTGCAGATTAATGTTCAGAAAAGTCATCTGCTTGGAGTGGTTGTCTCGCATGCGACTATTGTTCATGCTGCTACTTCGTTTAGATGTTCGGTTATGAAAGCCCCTTTTAAGTACCTTGGTGTTATGGTTGGTGGTAATACATCCAGAATCAATGCTTAGGATTATATTTTGTGTAAGTTGAAATCAAGATTGTCGACTTGGAAGTCTAAAACTTTGTCTATTGGTGGACGTCTCACGTTGATCAAATCGGTTTTAGACTCTTCCCCTATTTATCCTTTGTCTCTATATAAGGCCCTAAGGCGGGTTTATCGTTGATGGAATCGCTTCGCAGATGTTTCTTTTATGGTAATCAAGGAACAAATAAGAAGACCACATGGATAAACTGGTGCAAATTTCTGGCGTCTAAATCTCATGGAGGGCTGGGGGTTTCTAGTCTCTTTGCCCTTAATAGAGGTCTCCTTTTCAAATGGGTGTGGCGTCATATTTCGAGAGATAACTCTTTGTGGTGTCGTTTCATTTCTGCGGTTCATGGCTCGTCTCTCTGGGTTAAATCTAACTATTCCTCTTCTTTATGGTGTTCTATCCTTCTCGATTTTAATTCGCTTAAGGATCAAGGTGTCGATTTGGTGTCCCACTAAGAATCGTGTTGGTAATGGTTTGCTTACGAAATTTTGGGGAGACTTATGGTTAGGAGATTCTAAATTGTGTTTTAAGTTTCCGCGGTTATATGCGTTAGAATTAAATAAGGATATTTGTGTGGCGGAGAAGTTACAGATTTCAGTTGAGTCTTCTTTTCGTCGTCCGGTCAGAGGTGGGGTTGAGACGAGTCAATTGGATCAGTTGGTGGATGTAGAATATTGATAATCAATGAATTTTATTAAGTGGAAAACAAGAAATGACAACAACCAACCCCTTTCCATGGTGGAAAGGGGTATTTATAGTTCCAAGTCATAAGTGGACTTGGGCCGGTCCATGACAAGCCCATGGACCGGTTCTTACTTAAGTTAATAAGCAAATAATAACTAATTACTAACTACGAGCTATTACAACATAAATCATATTGTGGAGTGACCGATACTTCTAATATACGTTAAAACGTATTTCTAACAATCTCCCCCTAAGGGAGGTCACTCCACGTTACAAAGTTCTAAACCTAGCATACTATACTAAGTCTTCGTTCTTTAGCTCGTAGTCCTTTCTTCTTTTCTTTCTTTTGTTGTGAATATGTTGGTTTGATCTTTTTGGCTTTGACTTGAGAGCATTGTTCTTTGGCCTTTCACGTGCGATCTTTGCCTTTCTTGTGAACTTTGCCTCCTCGTGACTTCATGTTCCACACACTTACGTCTTTTTGTTGGATTCTTGAAAGCTTCAGAGTTTGATACAGCGGAAGACTTCATCTTGTACTTTCTTGAATTTTTGTTGCAAAAGACATAAGCATGTGGGAACGACTTTTACAGGTACACCGCAACACCACCGTCTTCACTGGTACACAGCAACGCCACCGTCTTCAACAGGTACTCAGCAACGCCACCGTCTTTAGCAGGTACACATCAACGACACGAATAAAATGGCTTTGAACATTTTATTCTAATTCGGTAGCATTTTACCTCCGGTCGGTGAAGACCGTTGGACGATATTATATATCGTACCCGTGACGGATAGTTTCAATTAAGTAACTTCCTGACAGGATTTCGCGGGTGAACCCGTTCTCTTTATTCGACCGTCCAAAGCTGACTGCGAACATAAAGAGTGAATCACTTGGATAGAATATCCTTGTGATTAAAAGCCGTCAATTCATGAAACCTGGAACAAGTGAATTTCAATTAAGATTTTCACCATCGTTGCTTTCCAGTTGTCACGAGCTCGATTCATAAAGAATCTTGCACGTTACCTACCAAGTGCTGTTTGATGTTGACACTAGAAGGATTTCCACTCGTCACTGTGGTCAATAAAGAGTCACTCTGAGTGTTCTGGCAAGATCATATGATAATGCGAAGAGGCCTGGAACGAGTTTAAGTTCAATTAAGAATTAAACCACTGTTACCTTCCAGTTTTTCACAAGATTGGTTCTAAAAGAACCGCACGTGTAACCTACCATGAGCTTGTTTGATGTTGGCTCAAGCAGGATTTCCATCTTCATTGTAATACTTACGTATTACTCGGATGTTCTGGCAATATTACAAGAATATTGCGTAGGACTCATGAAAATCTCTTACTTTTCACAGTGTGTGAGAAAGCAAGGAATAAATGGAAAGTGTCCTAATGAGACTTTTGATGATCTCTTGGCTCTAGACTCGATTGTGCGTTTTGATTTAGTGAGCGATGGCTGGAGAGGAGTGCCACCTTTTCAATACCAGTTTATTCGGAGTGAATAAACCAATAGATAACGTGTTGATCTCCGTGTGATTAAAACAAATACCTTTTGAGAGATATTTGAGTTAGCTGGGGAAGGGTTGTGCATTGCATCACTGGGTCCATGATGTCTTTCTTCAATACCGAGAATCATTAACAAAAATGACCTCAATAGCATATGTATTGACCCGGTTTCTGCCTAAAGTTGTAAGGAGGGCTTCTTTCTTTACACCCTTTATCTTTACATTTCTTTTTCATTCTTCAACCCCTTCAATGCTTACCAATACGTCATCACTAGCACCTTGTTGTGATTGTTCCAGTGCTAGCTTAAGTACTTGGTCGGCATTCAGCTACGTTCACATTCTTTCTCCATCTTTCCTAGGACTTCTAATTCTATCTAGGGAATTGTCCTTGGGAAGATTCCATCGGCTCTGATGAATCATTGGACTAAACCTATTCCTACCACCCTTTTGTCACCACATCCGTCGTGAATTAAGTGTTTTGGGAAGGAATTGCCACCATGAAAAATCATTGAAAATCACCTAAAGTACTTGTGATATTGAAATCAAAAGTTTTGTACCTTAGGTGTTTTGTTCATAAAAAACGCTCCCCCTTAACACGTGCTTTACACATATTAAGTTGAATAATCTTTAAGTCTTTTTCATCTTTTAGCCAAGTATCACTTACGTCTCCTTAATCCCATTTTCTCCCCTTATCCAAAATGTTAACCATTAATATTTGGGATATTGAATGGATTAACCGGTCTTTGGGTAAAAATGAAATCGATGTTTTGGCCATAGAACAAGTTATTGCTCCCCCTTAAGTTAATAAGGGATAGTTGTAGTGCTTTGGTATGACATATTTTGAAAGATTTAGAATCTCGTGAGAAATTCTTGAAAAATTATCATACCTTAACACTACAGCAAGCCATACAAGCACATTATTCACAAATATACATATTCACAATTGAAAACCAATATAAAGTGACCTGAAATGTACAACCCATTAGATGGATCGTTGCAGTAGCTTGTGGTGCACTAAATACGGTCTTCCACCCACGAATCTTTCCAAGCTCCTCATCAATCTACGTTCACGGAGCTTTTGATCGATCTTTTTGATCACATACTTTGCCATCTGCCGGTAACCCGGATGCCAATCCTCCGTCATCTCTGGCAAAGTCCCACCCGAGTTCAGATGCTCCAACTTTCCTCTGACTTGAAGAAGAGTTCCATCACTATACTTGTGAAGCTCACCCACCCTCATAAACTTCATCAAACCTCGACTGTTCAAGTAGAAAATGCCGGAATTCGGGACAGAAATGCCGGTATAAGGACATCTTTCTACATGTTGAGGTAGCACTTGATTCACAGGACGGGTTAAATTGAGCTTCCTCTGATAGCTTTCGACTCCCAACTGAAGATCTTCAACTCGTGACTTGATGACAACGCTTCGTGTGAACATGCGAAGTGCTGTATTCAAAGCAATCAGGTCTTCACGAGGAATGTGTGTAAGTTGATCTCGGGTCATCAGAAGCAGCATATCTTCAATATCCTCAAGGCGAATGATGGAAAAATCTCCTTGCTGGATTTTGTATTCCCTGTCATCCTCCCTTTTCAAGCGAATCTCCGTCACATGATAGTAGCCGTTCTTGGCTTCAGTTTTCATTCCTAAGATGCTGGAGATGCGGATGTCGGATCTAACATTGCTTCCAGAATTGACCAAGCAGCAACCCCTGTACGCCCTTCGGACTCGTTCGTCCCAATGAGATGCACCTATGACAGCATACATATCATAATTACGATTCATTTTTGGGACCCAGAGTCGATTTACCTTTTCCTCGATGAAGGGTATTGTCCCCCAGTTGGCAGCTTTCAGCAAAGTCAGGGATGTTGCGTATTTTGATGACCCCTTCATAAGATACTCAAGATCATTAGTGACGAAGAATTCAAGAGCAATCTGATTATCTTGAGCAGGATCCATTGGAGGTGGAGCTCTTTCGGATTCATGAAGTCCTGGCCGTTGGACGGTTTTCAAAGCCTTTAGGATCTCATCGGCATAGTACTCGAACTCCATTCGGGGTAATCGGGTTTTGGCGCGAAGTCTCCTATCGTGCAGCACTTTCTTCACCAAGGATGGAGTAACCGAAGTCTTATACTCATGAGCAAGAAATGCACATAAGTCAATCGGACTTCGGATACGGAGATACAACACATCTTTGTCAGCATCTGTGATCGGATCATATTGTGCTGCTGCCGTGATCCAAGCCTGTGGTGGTGCGGTTTCGTCTATCTCCAACGTGTCTTCCCAAACTCTTGTGCTTGGTTCAGGAACCGTAGATTGTTGAGCTTGTTGTTGAGAAGTTGAAGTGCGAACATCTGTTGGTTCAGTTTCAGGCATGTCAGCAGTGTCTTGAACTGGAGAGTGTTGTGCAGCTTCGGGTTCCGTCACTGATTCTGCAATCACAGGAGGAACAACAGCAGAACTAATGGGGTTAGTGGTAATAGGTACAGATACAGCGATAGAGATACCAGGAACCGATGACGCTGTAGTGGCATTCACATCGTGGCGCCACTTCGTTCGTCGTGATTCCGAGGATGTCGATTTGTCCTTCTGTGCTGCATCTTTTGTGGACTTGGTTCCAGTCTTAGTAGCAGTCTTCTTGGAGCTGGTAACCTTGTCTCCCTCTTTCGGCTGTTCACCCCCATCATCATCCTGATTGTCATCCCCGTTACTATCCCTAACACTCTCCTGATTCTCATCACCACCATCGTCGCCATCATCATCATCATCATCCTCGTCATCATCCTCATCATCCTCATCATCATCACCACCCTCGTCATCGTCTTTATCCTTTTCTCCTTCTTCTTATTCTTCTTCCTCTTCTTCACCCGTACCCTCTTCTTCACTTTCTTCCCTTTCTTCCTCAGGTAAGATGTGATATGGTACCACACTTCCAAACGTCTTGAATAATCTATCATCCTCCATGATAGCATCATTCAGGGATTTATATAGAGCTCGTTGAATCCTCGACTTATCATACGACCCAAGTTCCACCATACGAGCCTTAAGGATCTTCTTCAATTCAAAATCCGTCAGGTCATAAGCAATCTTGTAGGCGGCTTCTGAAGGGTTGGATGATTTGACCATCAAGTTGTCAGCAGCAAGTGTCTTCAACTCATCGCGAAGTTTAGGCATTAAGGATTCAACGGATTCTTGCACTCTTTCTTTCACAGATGCTTCAAGTGCTTCTTTTTGTTCCTTATATTTATCCCTCATCGCTTGAAGTCTGGTAATACGTGCAGCATGCTTATCAGCCTCAGCCTGCTTAACCCGAGCAAGTTCCTCTGCATGAGCTTTACGTGTAGCTTCCATGTCTGCAGCGAACTTGGCAATCAACTCTTCTTGAGCTTTCCTTGATGCTTCCTCACTTTGAGCTCTTCTATTTAACTCTCGGCGAAGTTCATCCATTTCTCTCTTTTGTTTGTCCACGTGTTTATCCAACAACTCGGCCATCACTATTGCTGCCATTGCAGATGTTGCAGAGCTGCTCTGGGTTGACTGGAGGGGCTCGGTTGTTACTGCTGTACTAAGGATGGGGATTATGGGTGGTGGAAGAAATGGTGTGGAAGCCGGTCGGGTTGTTAAGGGTTGGATTGGTGGAGGTAGAGTTGCCAAAGGTTGAGTTGTCACCATGATCGTAGGAGCAACAGGTTCCTTTTCCACACTTGTTGAAGTAGGGATTGATGGCTCCTTCGAAGTGGAATAGTTTTCAGGTGACCCAAACTCATCAACATCATCCGGTTCGACGTACTCATCCTCAATATCTACCCTCGCACCTGAACCACTACCTCCAGTATCTTTCCTACTCCTTTTAATAGCAATCTTCATCATTTGTTGCTCGGATTTATCAAGAGTAGGATCAACAATATCTTCTTCATCACGTAGACGCATCAAATCCTTACCCTTTCCCTTCTTACCCTCTGTCTTCTTCTTCTTGGGTTCGGGTTCAGGTAACGCAGCTGGTTGTTTGCGTTTACCTTTACTCTTAACCGTTGTGGACGAGTCTTCTCCAGTCTGAAGGTTTTCTTTCAGCCTCTTGATCTCTATCTGCAGTAGCTTGTAATCAGCAGAACCTTTGATTTTGTCAGACAGAAGGTAGTCAGGAATAGGACCCGGAATCACACCAATAGACGGTCCTTCATGCCTCAGATCTACAGTATCATCAGCTTCTTCAGTGTGATAGCGACCTCCTGCACGCCTATCAATAGTAGAATCAAGCTTCATAAAATAATTTATGATAAGCTTAATAAACCGAGGATAAGGAAAGAAGTTTGTCTTCAGCTTCTTGTTGTAGAAGAGTTGAAAGGTGAATTCTTCCCATATCAACAAAGCATAATCTGAATTTGCAGCTTTGTACATGCCATATAAGAGGTTTATTATGGGACTGCGCAGTGCATCATGGCCACTCGTTTTTGGCGTAAGACATTTACTGAGAATACCCATCAATGCTCTCCAAGGTTGTCCCACCTTAGCAGTTGTAAACTCAGATGCAACTCGTATTTCCGGACATCCAAGTGCGTCAAATAACTCCACGAGTTCATCTTTATTAGGATCCCTTGAGAAAGACATGCCCTTGGGTGTATCCCGTATACCAAGAATCTTACGGAAGTCTGAAACGGTGAGTGTCTGTTGCTTGTTGTCGATGGTGAAGGTGATCTTGTTCGAAGTGATTTCCTTGGTTGCCCAAAATTCAAACATATACTCATAAGGCACCGAGTCTGTACTCCTAAGGGCGTTCTTGAAATGAGAGTTATCAAGAATGGCTATGGCGACCTTAAAACCATGGTGAGTGGATTTAGAGACTTGCTTCAGCCGGTAGTTGTTGGGTATAAACTTAAGGGTTCGGGCTTTAGCAATATCGGCTTCTCTGGATTCTTGGATTGCTTGTACCGTTGGATTAGTCATTGTATCTGCTTAAGATAAGACATGAAAGGTTGATGCACAAAAGCATATAGATATATATCATTCTTACTTCTAAGCATAACACATTCCATAAAACAACAAGTACATATATAGCATGCAAACAAGAATAATCAAACAACTCATCCGAAACTTTTCCTCATTCGGAACATTTTCATCCGGAACATTCTTCATTCGGAACTTCTCCTCATTCGGAACTTCTTCATTCGGAACTTCCTTCATCCGGAAGTTCTTCATTCGGAACTTCCTTCATCCGGAAGTTCTTCATTCGGAACTTCCTTCATCCGGAAGTTCTTCATTCGGAACTTCCTTCATCCGGAAGTTCTTCATTCGGAACTTCCTTCATCCGGAAGTTCTTCATTCGGAACTTCCTTCATTCGGAAGTTCTTCATTCGGAACTTCCTTCATTCGGAAGTTCTTCATTCGGAACTTCCTTCATTCGGAAGTTCTTCATTCGGAACTTCCTCATTCGGAAGTCCTTCATTCGGAACTTCCTCATTCGGAAGTTTTTCAGAAGAAATCCTTCATTCGGAAGTTCTAAGCCATGTTCATCCGGAACTTTTACCAACTAAACTCAGATGTTTGATCTAGCGCGTTTGTGAGTTTCTAAGGCAATCTAAAGCAATTTACTCATCATTTAACCTATTCCGAGCAAAACCCACCATAAATCCCTTATCAATTAACCCTAATTAAGGAATAACCCTAAATCTGATAATTGTTAATTATCTGAATCAATTAAGAGGATATAGATGGTGATTTAGACGAATTCATAAGTTAAAATATGATGTAGATTACCTTATTATGTGAATGAACAGGATGGAGTGATTAGACGAGATGTTTGAATGCGTGTTTGTGTGTGTAACAATGGCGGCAAGTTATTAGATAAACAGTGAACAGAAATAATGGGGGCGGGGAGTGAGTTGTTTGACTTAGGTCAATTTCTAACAACTTTCACAACATGTCACTTTAAGTCCTCCAATTTTACTCCTTTTTCTTTTTGTTTCTAACTGTTTTCATATCACTTAACCCTTTTTTAACTTACACATAACTTAGCAAACACAATCTATAAGCATATCCCCAAAATCTAAAAAAACCATGCCTATCACTTAGAACGAACACAAGTCGTTTTCTAAAGCAAAACCACTCAATTACCATGAAGCCCTTAATTTTCACAATCACTTTTGAAGATCAATTTTAATGACGAAGATGATTTTACTATTTTCTCCCCCTTAAACAATGACCCGTTTTCTATTTAAAGAGCTGTAGTCATTGTTTAAAGAGTCAAATAGTGATGAAAACATTTCCAATTTATCTCTTGAAAAATTTTGATTCGTGGTTTTAATAAGATTTCTCTTATTTTAACGAATTAATGCACTGAGACGTACACAAATTCGTGTCAGACCAAGTTATAAAGTAAACTTGATCCCTTTGCATGATTTGGCTTGTAAATCACGCCCGAGAAAATTAATTCCCGTTCTGAGCCAACGTTTTCCAAGGAAATACGTGACTTTAATATGAAAACCGGGTTGCAGTCTGAAATAACTACAAGCCATAATGGGCATGTTTTAAAAATGTACAACTTTTATACGGACTCTATTTATGGCACCGTGTCAATATTAATCGACATTTCTAAGGCCGTAAATATTACCGTACTAAAAGACATGCCCGTTTTAAAACGAAAAATATTTTTGGTTTTTCTTGATTTTATAATTTTTATGGTTTTTCTAGGTTTTATATTTTTTATGGTTTTTCTTGGTTTTATATTTTTGTATTTTCTTTTTGTGGTTTATATATTTACGATAATATTCATGATCACAACCAAAGGATACTCTGAATAGTTTACCACGACTATTCAGCTGATTCTTCTGCCAACTCTTTGAGAGTCGTTGGAGTAAATGATTTCATGCCAAGCTTGTCGATCAAAAACTCGATTCGTCCTCGATCTAAGGCTTTGGTGAACATATCCGCCAGCTGGTACTCAGTAGTGACAAAATACAGCTCGATCACTCCGTTCTCCACCTGCTCCTTAATGAAATGGTAGCGAATGTCTATGTGCTTGGCCCGGGAGTGTTGAACATAGTTGCAGCAAAGGGCAATGGCGCTCTTGTTGTCACAATACATCGGGATTTTGTTAAATCCAAGACCGTAGACCGTAGTCAGTTAATTGTGATCTCATCCAAAGGACTTGAGCACAACAACCGGACATGGCGATGTATTCAGCCTCCGTGCTTGATATTGCAGCGCTTTTCTGCCTTTTTGAAGACCAACTGATCAATCTATCTCCAAGGAGTTGCACAGATCCAGACGTGCTACGCCTCGTGTCTTGACATCCAGCATGATCGGCATCTGCGTATGATATTAAAGCAATAGAGGAATCCTTCGGATACCATAGACCACGATGAAGTGTTCCTTTTAGATACCGAAAGATCCTTTTCACAACATGTAGGTGCTTTTCGGTAGGCCGAGCCTGATACCGGGCACACATGCATACAGCAAATTGCAAATCAGGCCTGCTAGCAGTCAGATAGAGAAGGGTGCCGATCATTCCACGGTAAAGTTTCGGATCGACAATAATCCCATCCCTATCTTCATCTAACTTGGATTTCTCCACCATTGGAGTGTCTACGGGGTCACAATTCTCAAAGTTATATTTCTTAAGAGATTCTAGAGCATATTTGGATTGATTTATAAAGATGCCTCTGGGATTCTGAGAAATCTGTAATCCTAAGAAAAATGAAATTTTTCCCATCATCGACATTTGAAAGCGTGTGGACATTATCTTCTCAAATTGTTTAGACAATTCTATGTTAGTGGCAGCAAAAATTATATCATCAACATAAATTTGTACCAGAAGCATGTCGTTGCCGTCTTTGAGAGTGAATAGAGTGGGGTCCACTTTGCCTTTGGAGAAGCCTTCCGACATGAGATATGTTGACAGGAGATCATACCATGCGCGTGGAGCTTGTTTCAACCCATAGAGAGCCTTCTTAAGCTTGTACACATGATTAGGAGACTCCGTACTGACGAACCCATCCGGTTGACTAACATAAACTTCTTCCCTTAATTCACCGTTCAAAAATGCCGTCTTCACATCCATTTGATAGACGATCATGTTCATATGAGCAGCAAACGCAAGGAATAGTCTAATCGCCTCCAATCTAGCCACAGGAGCAAAAGATTCCTCAAAGTCTATACCCAAGGCTTGTTTATATCCTCTAGCGACCAATCTCGCTTTATTCTTCAATACCGCACCCATCTCATCAAGTTTAACCTTATAAACCCATAACAAAGTAAGGATGTTAACTTTGTCAGGGCGAGGAACCAATTCCCATACTTCTAGTCGTTTGAATTCATTGAGTTCCTCCTGCATAGCTTCAATCCAAGATGATTGGGTCATAGCCTGCTGCCAATTTTTGGGTTCAACTTCAGAGAGAAATGCATCAAAGTAACAATAAAGTGCACTCTCTTGTAATTGATGGCGTGTAGAGACTGGTCGATCTAGATCTCCAATAACATTCCTAATTGGGTGATCTTTTGTCCATTTAGTGCTATGGTTTTCAATCCTAGGTGGTCTGGAGTGAACAATAGAAGGAGCTTCTTCTGAGGTAGACGCGGCTGAAGGGTTTTCAGGGATCGCTACACCAAAGAAAGGAAGCTCTTGCAAGTGAGCATATTCCAGGTCATGATCAGTAGTATCCTCTTCTACATCATTAGGCACAAGTAGGGGTGATGATTCAGGTGTAGTTTGAGAATCACTGGGTGAAGGTGCATCCGGTTCAATGTGAATCGTAGATGCATTAGATAAAGGTTCATTAACTTGAGCAACCACTTCAGGTATTGGAGCAATTACTACAGGTGCTGGAACTTCATCAGTCGGGGGATCGAAGAATTCATCAAACAACGGTTGAAACAGTTTATCCCACTCGGGCCTTGATGGTGGTAAAAATGATGTAGAAGTAGGATTGTTGGGAACTAATCCGGAACTTATAGCACCGGGTCCCATCTCATGAAGCGCGGGTTCAGAGCTGTGTTGCTCAGAAGCCATCGCTGTCAGCTCGTCGAAATCAGCGTCCATAGTTTCTACAATCTTGCCAAGACGACGGTTATAGATTCGGTATGCTCTTTTGGACGGTGAGTAACCAATGAAAATACCTATGTCGGCTTTTGGTTGAAGCTTACCCAAGTTCTCACTATTGATGTTTGGATAACACAGAGCACCAAACACATGGAAGAATGAAACATCGGGTTTGCGGTCATGTAGAAGCTCATAAGGGGTTTTTCCATGGCGTTTCCGAATGATAGAACGGTTTTGGGTGAAACATGCAGTAGAAATAGCCTCTGCCCACAAGAACAATGGAGCGTTCGCATAAATAAGCATGGTCCTAGCAGCTTCCATAAGTGTACGATTCCGTCTTTCAACGACACCGTTTTGTTGTGGAGTGCGTGCAGCGGATGTTTCATGTGATATACCAACTCCTTCATAATAATCACGAAGAGTCTGGTTGACGAACTCTGTACCATTGTCTGTACGAATACGGCGGACAGTGGTATTCAAGCGTACTTGAATGAATTTCAGAAAGGTAATGATAGCCTTCGGAGCTTCATCCTTTGTACGTAGAAATCTAACCCATGTAAACCTTGAGAAATCATCCACAATTACCAGAATGAATTTCTTACCGCTCACACTTTCAGTTCTCATCGGCCCACAAAGATCCATATGCAAAAGATGAAGTTTTTCTTGATTAGTGTCTTCAGCTTTGGGTTTGTAAGATTTCTTGGTGCTCTTTCCCCTTGAACACGCGGAACATAAATGGTCCTTGTGAAATTTAAGCTTTGGAAGACCACGAACTAACTCGTTTTTAGCCAGATGATTAATAGCATCAAAGTTAAGATGAGATAATCTGCGATGCCATAACCATGACTTGGTCTTGGATGCCTTAGAGAGAAGACATACTGGAGAAGCGGCCATCATATCTTGTAAGGACAAGGTATATAGATTTGCACCACGAGATCCTTTCAACAAATCTTTTCCTTCCAAGTTGCGGATGAAACAAGTGTGTTGTCGAAAAGCAACCTCAAGGTTGGAATCACAAAACTGTCCTACTGAGAATAAGTTATGACCAAGACCTTCAACATAGTATACCCTAGAAATCGTCACGTTTCCAATCTGATATTCACCACACCCCATAATCTTTGCTATATGATCATTCCCAAATTTAACCGTACCAAGAAACTTGCTGACGAAATTTCGGAGCATCGAACGATTTCCGGTCATATGTTTTGAACAACCGGAGTCCAAATACCACAGGATGATTTGGACCACCTGAAAATATCACCACACAAAGACAATGTAGAGGTATCGGAATCTGAGTGTTCCTTGTTATTAGCAGGTACAGATTTTATAATCTTAGATTTGCTAACTCTAGGTTTCTTAGATTTCCTAGCCTTTTTCTTCTTAATTGGTGGTGTAGATTCTAGTTGGCTCAAATCCTGAGGTATTTCTACACTGATAGGCACTATAGTGGGGGCTGACCTAATTAAAGGGCGCTGTTTCCATACTTGAGTGCGAGTGTTCCTAACTAAAGGACGCTCAGACCTAACTTCAATGGATGCATTCCTAGTTAAAGGGCACATTTTACCATCTAGTGTAAAGGTCCTACCAGTGGGACGCCATTGCCAGCCAACTTGGGCACGAGTTCTACCCGTTGGCTTCCATTCAAGACCATTCTTAATAGCATTCATTTCATTAACGTGATCAATCAGACACAAATCATGACGCTGGGAAAACATACATTCATTACAATTCCAACAATTTAAATCAGAATTCACGAATGGTTTAGGCTGCTGCACAGGCGCAGAGCTTTTAGTCTTAACATGATTCGTTTTATTTAAAACTGAACTAGCATTCCTATTGTGGACTTCTACTTTCTTCTTTGTGGCACTACTAGTGGAGGGCTTGATCTTAGCTTTCTTGAGTGGCGATCCTTTAGCCTTAGTAGTCTCTTTTAATCCTGTAGAAGGCAAATTGGGAACATTAGCAGCAGATTTTAAAGGTGTCTTACTTGATTGTGCCAATGACGGTTTCGCTCCTGGAGTCTTATTAAATGGAGTGACAGCAATGGGCCTATTATTAAGTAGTGCAGAACCTGGTGTACCTATGTATTGCAAATAACCCAAGCAATATTGAACTCGCTTAACATATTCATGAGCCGAATAATAGTCGCTACTTGAGGGATCTAAGGCATAAAGATCGTCTAAAATATCCCTAAGAAGATCGACATGCTTAATGGCATTCCTCATATAATCATCATAGGTAACCTGGTTTCTCTTATGAAGTGGATTCTTATAAAGCACTACTTTCTTGGTTGTTGGAGCACTAGTGGACGGTGCAGAGTCGGTAGCTAAGTTATCAACAACTTCTTGTCGGGTGAGAAGAAGTGTCTCCTTTAACTCAGCCAAAACCATATTTTTGTCTATGAGCAGGATGTTCAAGTCAGAGATTTCTTCGCACTTTTGGTTCAATTGTTCAACATAATATTGTTGCTGTGCCGCATTAAAAGCGAAGCGTTCTTCTAGTGAACCATAAAGAGCGGATAGTCCCTGTCTTGTCCGATCCATCTCCCCTAGAACAGTTGATAGTCTAATTTCTAAGACCTGGTTTTTAGACTCTGCAGCCTCTAGTTCCATTCTTAATGTTTCCTTTGATGATACCTCTCTCTTCAATCTCATGATTTCTTCCTCTAATGTCTTAACAAGTGCAATCATCTTGTCACTTGTCTCAACACCGTTTTCACAAACATTTGATATCAAAAGATTTTCATTTTGAGCTTGTTGTTTTAATTCTAAAGATATACAATGTTGTTCTAGTTGATTAAAGCGTTGTGAAAGTAAATTATAAGAATCTTGTAGCTTTAAAAACTCAGCGTTAGATTCGTGACAAGAATGATTATCTACCTCATTTACAGTTTCAGCAACATTTACAGAAATATCACAAACATCATCACAAATATGCACAGCATCACAATTCATCATAGCGGATGTAAGCTCATTCGAATAATTAACATTTACAGTAGTAAGCACATCACACGAGATTACTTCGGACAAGAATCGGTCATATTCGGTTAAAATCTTTTCTTTTTCAATTAGTTGCAGTTCGTAAGCGGTGTCCATTTCATAAAACACTTTTTGAACTTCACCAATTTCAAACTGAAGATTTTCCTTAAGAGATGCAAAACTTCTTTTTAGACTTTCGACAAACGGATTGATCTCAGTTTTAAACACCTCGTTCATGTGTTCGAAAGCCCATTCTCCGGCGTTTAAGCCATTTGAAGTCGTACATTCCAAAATGACCTTGTCAAAGTTAGTAAAGTATTGGTTAATCTCTTTCAAGTTTAACCATACAGTGCTAACAGGTGGAAGATTCTTTGGAATTTCCTTAGGACCTTCCATGTTGACAAGTGTAGGAAATGTACTAGGGCTTTCTTCCTCTATCATGTAGGTTGGTGTCGTGATGAGATCTTTATCCATATGGAAGCGAACTCTAAAATCAGTTTTTGCAAGCTCCTTATTCATTTTAAAATAATCACAATCGGGATATTTTGCAGAATTGTATGACCGATCCTCATCAACTAGAACCTTACTTGTTCGATCATTGGGAAAAACAATCGGGTCTAAAGCCAATCCTAATTGAGTTGCATTATAAAGTCTAGGACTATGTCTTAAAGCTTGTTTTGCATATCGTGGATTAGGGGGAAGGCCTTTTAGACGTGATAAGTTAAACTCTTTAAACGAAGCATCAAATAAGTGAACTAGTTGTGAAGCAGCGTATTGTCTTAACAGCAAGTAGTCTAGACTTCTAATCTTATTAGTAGCATTAATCTCCATTTCAGTCTTCTTAGATTCGAGTAATTCAAAATCAGTTTGAAGTTTTTGAAAATTAGTGACCACTAACTCCTTTTCTCTAAGTTCACTAGACAAATTTGCTCTTAAGTTTTCGATTTCTTGCAAGTGACCCATTTGTTTGTTTCTAAAGTGATCATATTCGAGATTTGTGAGAACACTAGACGAAGGCACTAATTCCAAAGTTTGTACTTTCTCATTGCTTAAGGCAAGCTCATCAGACAAATTCTTATTCTTAGCTAAGGTTTCTAAGAGTGCAGCATTCATTTGGCTAAGTAATGTAGCAGGAACCATGACCAAATCTTGTTGAGCAGGAGTAGGCGTATGCGAACTGGGTCCCGGTTGTGATTCACTCAAAGTCTGGGAACTCACATTGATATTGCTATCATTGTTTGTCTCCTCATTTGAACGACTCACCACCGAAGATTCATTCGAATCAGCACTCTCTTGCCCAACTTGATGTGGTTGAATACTAGCATCAGTGGCATTATCGGTGTTATTAATAAGTACCTCAGATTTCTTATCTGGCCCTAAGCTGGAAAAAGTTGCCATGAAAGCAGCCTTTGCAGTTTGAAAGTCATCACAGTCGGAATCATACGCATCAAGATCATCGGCTTGGTAAGCTGCATTCTGCGTAGTGACAATGTCTTGTTCAGCAATCCCTGGGTCAGCAAGAAATGCAAGCTCCTCTTCATCAAGTTCCCTTCCTTGCGCCTGAGCATTTACCAGATAGATCTTTTCTGCAAACCACTGTCCATCCCTTCTCCTCTTGGGTTTCTTACAATCCCTGGACATATGACCCTCTTCCTTGCAGTTGTAGCATGTGATCATTCTCAACTTGCCTGTATTAGCCCGTGGAGGATTGTTGACCATTGGAGCAGGAGCAGGATTGGCGGTGCGAACATTGGTTGATGTGGAAGTTCTCCCCTGATATGGCTGAATTGGCTGAACCATTACCCTGCCATTCTCAATTGTAGCTTGTTGGCGAGAATTGGATGAATTCCTCAACTGATTGTTGGTAGGAGCTGATCCTCTGTATCCTCGTTTGCTTAAAGTTCTTGTGAGATAAGCAGACATAGTAGTTAGCACTTCAACTGGGTCAGCTCCTTGTTGGAAAACAGGAACGGGGACTTCCTCATCATCACAATATAGTGCTTGATCTGGATGAGCTGCATAATCAGTAGAAGGAATACTCATTTGATCAGGGTAGCTTGATGGATATGCTGCATAAGGTGCAACATTTGCTGGATGAAGTTGTGAAACATACTGTGGTGAAGGTGCATTGAACCGATATTGTTGCTGATGTGAGGTGGGTGGTTGTGGTAGGATCGAATATTGGGGAAAGGCTGGTGTCATGTAAGGTGATTGATGATAAGCTTGATGTCCCAAGATATAAGGTGTGTTGTTGTGAGACAAGCTTGGTTGATTCGCCATCAAAGCTAAGGAATCTGGATACATACCGCGAGGAGAACGGTGCATAATCACATGCTTCTCATGCTGCTGAAGGAAGGCATATATTTGATCCAAATTGCACTTATGCAGATCCCTGGTTAACTTGACATCAGTAATGTACTCACCCCATTCAGCTTGAGGTAGAGTATTCAAGAATTTGGTGTTAACCTGGAATGGTGCAATCACAAGATTGTATACATTCAGATCATTCATGAGTGTGGTGAATCTGAAGTAATAATCGTGAAGTGTTTCCCCTGGGTTGTAGGTGAATCTATCAAACAGGTCATACAACTGACATTCCCTTTCCTGTTTGGTGAGAGACGTTCCTTGTAGCAACACCTTAAGACGTTCCCATAGATCCTTTGCCACCGTATACTGACTCACCATCCTATAGATGTCATGGGGAAGAGCTTGGAGAATTGTTTGAAGAGCTTTTTCATCTGCATCTGCAACAAGTTGTTGAGCTGGAGTGAGTTCTTCAAATTCTCGTGGTCTAGTCACGTTGTCAACCGTAATGGTACCATAGTCGAGTGGACCATTCAAAATCGATTTGACCATAAGCCTTCCGTATGTCGGTTTCCCCTTTAGATATTGCATCATTCGACCTTGCCATGCCTCAAACACCTCTTTAATAAGCATCGGTGGACGGCTATCAGTTCCCGTTATGATTGATATATCCGTAAGAGATGTCATCTGAGGCATTACTGAATTTGGATTCATTTTGTTTTTCTTCAAAGAAACAGAGATTATCGGTTGATCGAGCAGTGAAGTAAAGCTTGTGAATTGTGTTGTGTTTTTGTTGTAAGAAACCAAGATTAAATCCTCTAAAAATCGTCGAAAAAACAAGCAAAATAACCCTTGATTCGGAACTTTTTGTTGATTCGGAAGTTTGATTCAGAAGATTACCTTGATTCGGAACTTTTTTGTTGATTCGGAAGATTACCTTGATTCGGAACTTTTTGGCTTGATCCGGAACTTCTTGACTCGGAAGTTCTTGGTTCGGAACTTTTGAGCTTGATCCGGAACTTCTTGGTTCGGAAGTTCTTGGTTCGGAACTTTCTTGATCCGGAACTTCTTGACTCGGAAGTTCTTGGTTCGGAAGTTTCTTGATCCGGAACTTCTTGACTCGGAAGTTCTTGGTTCGGAAGTTTCTTGATCCGGAACTTCTTGGTTCGGAAGTTTCTTGATTCGGAACTTCTTGACTCGGAACTCCTTGATCCGGAACTCCTTGATCCGGAACTTCTTGACTCGGAACTCCTTGATCCGGAACTTCTTGATCCGGAACTCCTTGATCCGGAAGTTTTGCTGAATGAACAAAAACTATTCCGATGAACAGTCGAACAGTAACAATGAAGATTAAGCCCAGATTTTGACCAAATAACCCAAAAAGTTTTGTGCTTTCGACTAAAATAAGTAACAACTAGTACTTATCCACTAATCCCAATCACAAAAACACCAAAAACACCAAGAATCAAGATGATTTTTCTTAAAGAACACTAATACAATCAAAAACTAAAAAACCACACAAATCACCACCTTAAATCACCCCATAGCTCTGATACCAAATGTAGAATATTGATAATCAATGAATTTTATTAAGTGGAAAACAAGAAATGACAACAACCAACCCCTTTCCATGGTGGAAAGGGGTATTTATAGTTCCAAGTCATAAGTGGACTTGGGCCGGTCCATGACAAGCCCATGGACCGGTTCTTACTTAAGTTAATAAGCAAATAATAACTAATTACTAACTACGAGCTATTACAACATAAATCATATTGTGGAGTGACCGATACTTCTAATATACGTTAAAACGTATTTCTAACAGTGGATTTGGTTCGTCCTGTGTTACTTTCAAATTCTTGTGATCGTTGGGTTTGGGATCTTAACGGAAGTGGGGATTTTTGTGTTAAAGATGTGCGTCGGAAATTAGATGCTCATTTTCTTCCGATTGAAGATGTTGCTACTCGGTGGATTAAACAACTTCCGATTAAATTAATGTTTTTGCGTGGAGAGTTTGCCTTGATCATTTGCCGACTAAGTTGAATCTCCTCCGTAGAGGTATTCAGGTTAGTACCCATTCATGTCCGATGTGCAGTTCTTCTGATGAAGACAATTCGCACATTTTTTCAGTTGTTCTTTGGTGACCGAGATCTCCCGTTTAATTTGTCATTGGTGGGGTGTGTCGTGGATTCCCCACGGGTCTTATTCTGATTGGCTTTCCTGGTTCAAGTCGCTTCGTACGGTATCTAAGATCAAGAGTTTGTTTGAAGGTGTTTGGTATGTTTCTTGGTGGTTTGTTTGGAATTTCATGAATCAAGAGATTTTTTCGGCTATCAAACCAAGGAAAGCAGTGCTGTTTAATGATATTGTTGGGAAGTTTTTTTTGTGGTATTATGCTAGGTGTAATTTTCCTTTAAGTTAGGATATGTGGTGTTATAATCTTTCTTTGATTGTTTTGTAACAGTTTTTCTAACTCTTTGCTAGTGTTTTAATAAAAATTGTCTTTTAAAAAAATTATAATGTATAAAAACGTGTAAATATAAAACGTCCATTCTAATGCCTTCAAGGTTATAAACATTCAACCGACTGATTTAAAACGAACTTTAGATTTAGGTGTCGTTTGGTTCGGGGATATTCAAGGATATTAGGGGATATTCAAAATTTTTACATTTTAATATCCCCCAAATATTGTGTTTGGTATAACCAAAGAAGGAATTTAAAATTCTTTAAATTCCCAACATGAGGGATATTAGAATTCCTCCAAAAAGTGAGGAATTTTAATTTACTTGAAAATTATTTTTCATAAACTTTTTTTTCTTGTCGTTATTATTTCGGTTTTTATGTTTAAATAAAAAATTATAAAATTTTAAAAATTTATATAAAATTTATAAAACTTATATAAATTTAAGTAAATATTTATATAGAATTTTTTTATGAAATATATATATAATTTTTATAAAATTTATTGAAATTTCTTAAAAAATTTAAATACTTTTTTTATAAAATTAATGAATTTTTATAAAATATATATAATTTTTTTATAAAATTAAATGATTTTTTTAAAAAGTTTTAATGAATTTTTTACAAAACTTATATAAAACTTATATAAATTTTTTATAAGATTTTTATAAAATTTATATAATTTTTTTTTTATTTTATTAAATTTTTATAACACTTAATGAATTCTTTTATAATATTTATATAATTTTTTTTTATAAAATTTATGATTTTTTTTTATAATATATAAACTTTTTATAAGGTTTATATATATATTTTTATAAAAGTTATATAAACTTTTTATAAATTTTGTATAAGAATTTAAAAAATTTATATAATGCTTTTATAAAAATTATATAAATTCTTATAATATTTATATATATAATTTTATAAATTTTAAATAAAATTATTATATATTTTTTATAAAATTTATATAATTTTTTTAAAGATTTATATAAAATGTGAAAATTCGAATTTTAATCTTTTAAATAGAAAATATATATAAAAAAATATTTATTCGTTAATTGGTTCAACCTAAAATCAAGATTTCTAAAATTATAAATTCTGCCAACCAAACAGGTTTAGGCATTTTAAATTCTAGAATTTTAAATTCTGAGGAATTTTAATATACTAGAATTTAGAATTCCAAAATTTTAATATCTTGAACCAAACGGCCCCTTAAATTAATAAAAAGTGCTTTAAAACATTGTGTATAGTTTGATCCTACCATTGTCCTTCTAGCAAAAGTGATCATTGATAATTTGATATCATCTAATAATACTTGGAGCAGTACATGCATGTGCGTTTGTAGTACAATTATTATATGTAGTGACGTGTACAAGAAACCACGGCTTGTTGAAGTCCATGTTTTGAAATTCGGGTCTCAAATCGACATGGTAAAATCACTGAGTCTGTGTTAATTCGAGTCAAATTAACTCAGTCCGGATTAACTTGATTTTATAAAAAAAAATATTTATATATTTTTAATAATTAACAAAAATTATATATACAAACAATAAAAATTCCCGTATATTAAAGATATATATATATAGTTTACCAATCAATATAATATTTAAAAATAAAATTTCGTCGCAAATACGAAAAATTTACATATTTTTTTAAAAATCAAAACCCGACCAGGTCTCGAGAACCGGATTGACCCGGGTCACCCCATACCCGACAGGTCGAGCAGGATTTTGAAAATGTAAAACCCGGATCAATATGACCCCCGGTTTTTCAACTGGAACCGAATCAACCGGTTGACCCGGTCGAATTGACCCGAATTTCAAAACATTGGTTGAAGGTATGGTGTAGGCCGGTGTTCTAGATTGTGATATGGCCATTTGAGATGATAAGTATAATGGTAAATCTTTCATCAATGTTTTTACTTTTACTATTATTAGACATAGAGGTGGCAAAATGGGCGGGCGGGCGGGCACGGGCGGCGGGCTAAACGGGCAACGGGTTAAACGGGCGGCGGGCTAAACGGGTGTGGGCTAAACGGGCACGGGCGAAACGGGCGGGCTAAACGGGCGCAAGCTAAAAAAGGAAAAAAAAAACATATATAAACCCACAAATGACAAATAAAAATACTTGTATGAAAGCCGGGATAAAAAAATTAATAAAAAATATTCGTCGAGTATACTAATTTGTATTTTACAAGTGCGCCCGTTAAGCCCATTTAGTTTCTTACATATGCGCCCGTTTAGCCCATTCATTATAAAGAATGGGCAAAAGTGCCCCATCCTTTTTTGAAAATGGGCAAAAAGTGCCCATATGTATCAAAATAGGCAAGATTTGACACCTCTAATTAGACATAAACTCGCGCATAACATCAAAATTGCTATTTCAAGATAGTTGACGATATATTAATTGATCTGATAATTGAATTGGTAACTCAATGATTCGATCGGATCGATCTAATTGTCTAACATATGACCTGATGACTCAACCGAGTTGATCAAGTGGTCAAATTCGTGACCCGATAACACGACCGGATTAACCCGATGGCCGAACATGTGACCTGTTGAGATGACCTAATAATCGAACCCGTAACTCGGTGACTGATACACTGATTTAATATTAGCATTTTGTATAACTTAAATATAACTGATACTCTCTTTATATATTACTAGCAGGGTACACGCGCGTTTCGGTTTTGGGTACCGTGAAAGTAAATTATGCGAATGTAATATTTTATAAGTATACATATTTTTCAATTACAAATAATGATGATAGTTTTGTGTTGGAATAACTCTAACCAATAATAACCATTTCATATAAAATAGTATTACGAATTTGTGACGATTGATCGTGAAAAATATTTGTTAATCTTGTAACATTTGTCATAATATTATATAACGTGTAAATATAGAAAATTTTCGTAGTTTCTATATGTACACGTTTTCATACATTATTATAACCTAAAAGTCTTCTTATTTTGATATGTAAGATTAAATTGAATTAATTTGCAAAATATTGGTATTTCATTAAATTATACAATATAACTGTTTTACGAAGCTTATAGGAATATTTTAATAATACTATGTGGATTTGGCGGGAAAAAATAAAACCCACGTGTCCCTTACGTGGATAGAAAAACAAACATAGGTTTTATCGTTCTCTTTATCAATATTCATCAACGCCCATTTTTTTCAGATCTCACCAAACAAAACTCTCACACACATCAAATCAAATCCAAACCCTAACAGTCTCTTCGATCTCTCCGATTCCTTCGTTGCCACCGTTCGTGGTAGGCGATGTTGCGTATCGGTGTGTGACGTTCGTGAGTTCCGACGTCTGTTCGCCGTTGATTTTGTGGGTCATTTGATTTATGATGTTTTGTGTGTTGTGATGGTGATCCCTGTGTCGATGTGTATTCGTCCTCGCCTTTCATAGTGCATGATAATAGTGTTCAGTGCGTGATATTGGTTGAGGGTTCTTTCATTTGTTTGGGATTTGTTGTTCCCAACTTCTGAGAATCTAAACTGGTGATTTTCGTTACACATGATTAACACACTTATTTTGATGAATTATTTTTGTTCTTTGCCTTTTGAATATTGATTTTGGCTGTTTGTTGTATTTGAAGGTTCTTCATAAGCTTTTCCTATTCCCATAGGCTTCGTAAAACAGTTATATGGTATAATGTGAATGTATAAATTTGAGAATCTCCACATATTGGCAGGGAAAATAAATCCTTTTTAGCTGAAACCATACATATCCGCCTGATGGGTTAGTTGATTTTCTGATTATGTTCGCCTACACCCGTGAATGTTTGACACTAGCTCATTTTGGTATACTAATAGGCTGTGATGATAACCGTATACGCGGGCAAGTTTGAAAACATTATATGGTTTTTTTATGTGCAATCTGGATGGTAATTGCTACTGGAGAAAAGAGCATTTGCAACCATTGCAGCCATGGGTTATTAGCGTGAAATAAACGTGCCTGCTTCGTATCTGAGCCAATTTAATAGAGAAGCGGTTCGTATCTTTGATTCTTACAGTGGTCTTTTACATATTACATGTTTGTTGCCTTCGCTATATGTCGCTGTCATAATTCTAACCATGTCAGTGAAGCTGACATTCTTCTTACTTTGGCAAGGCACCCACGTGGTTGCAGCCACAGGGGATGGATCCTATAACTATGTCTTGGCTGGTACTTATTACTGTTTTACGAAGCCTCTTGGAATATTTTAATAATACTAAGTGTTTTTGGCGGGAAAAAAACACGAACAAGTTTACCTGTTGTGTTGGGTATTCAGCCTGATTTGGTGTTGCTTTTGTTCATTGTTTGTTGTTGTAAACTTGCCTTTCGGTCAAGCAGTACAATAGACCGTCTTACTTTTCATTGGCGATGATGATAATACCTGAGCATTCCCAACTAAAATCCAACGGGACTCGAATTACGTGTTACCTGGCAAGGCAAGTTTTTACGCTTGCAGCCACGGC
This sequence comes from Glebionis coronaria, assembly GCA_025667525.1. Lineage (NCBI taxonomy): Eukaryota > Viridiplantae > Streptophyta > Magnoliopsida > Asterales > Asteraceae > Glebionis > Glebionis coronaria. The sequence goes on along the minus strand of CM046878.1, from coordinate 165,454,516 downwards.
GACCATAATTTCATATCCGACTGCTTACGTATCTGAGCCGCTAAAATTGTCAGCCTACAGCGAATCGCAGGTACACCTATCTTTATTATATCTGTTTACATATATGTTTTTCCGCCTCCCGGAAATTCATAGACATTAAAACGATCACATATTCGTATAAATTTCTCATCAGTACGAGCCTGGAATAGATTTGGCATCTATACGAAGCTACCATCGACACAACGCGAAAACGCATGAACATTTACATACCGCACAACCAGCAATCCTCGATAGAAAATTTCCACTCCGTCATACAAATCTCAAAAGAGTTCTTATCACCTCCATTTGTTTCCTGACCCAAATCACGTGTAAGATAGGACACATATTCATTGCGGGTGACCCTATCATCTTTACTCAGACAAACAGCGAGTCAAAATCCAGGTATATATTTTTTTTAGTCTTTCTTACTTCATCTTTAGTATTGTTTTGGGCTCAACTTCATACTGTTTTTTGTTTACTTTTTCCCGAATACTGAATGCAGTGTCGTTTCCAGATAAGCTAGAAAACTACATTTCGTACTTTTCCATGTAAGCTTTACTTGCAATCTTAGGTAACTAACGCATAGGGCCTTTAAATGATGATGGAAAAATGGCACGAGTCTGCGATTGTTTTACAGTGGTATGTGAAAGCATATGTTAGAAGTGTTTGGAATATGGTTTCCCCCAAACAGCTCCAAATTTTTACTATTGAGCATTGTCTGCTTACAGTTCCCATTAATTAGGTAGCCAAATAGTTAGGGACTTTAGAAAATGGTTATTTTGTTTAAGGGATGTTTAAATAGTTTTATGGAATTCATTATTCCTCTATTGCAAGTTTAAGGCGGCACGTATATACTAATTTGTCGAGGTTTCAGTATTAAAAATCATGTTCTTTATGTAATTAGAGAGTATCCGTGGATCTTATTTTAGAACTCATCTATGTACATTGTAAAAGAACGTGTGGGATTGCCTATATAGTTTGTTTCTCTCTTGCGTGGGAATGTTCTGTCTCATGTCTTGATTTTACTGACTGATCATATCGGCACAGAACCTTTATATACATATTTGAGCTCACGTGCGAGATGTTTTGAGGCCATTTGTTAATAATTTTGGGAGAAGTCACTTGGTAGTAATAAAGGCTCAAAGTTAGTAGTGTTACTTATGCCGTTTTATTCAGCTCTGTTAGTAGTGTTACTTATCCCGTGTCCAAACGGCCCTGTAGGCCGAATCTGTCCAAATAACCCTTTAGGCCAAATCTGTCCAAACAACCCTGAACAATTTCTTTTTTATTCAGCTCTGTTTCATTCTATATTTTTTAGAATTGCGATTGATGGTTGAAAGTTTTTTGGGTTATCTAGATATTTAAAGATTATTTCTTGATTTTTAATGTGAAATTGGGGTATTTTTTTGGCTTTTTTATTATAGGTTGTAGGGCAACGCTGAAGAAAAGCAGGTTATTATATTGATTATTTGTGTTTTTATGTAAATAAGGTAGAAAAATGAATTTGAAAAGTATATGATTTCATCTTAAAAGCTAAAATTGGGCAAAGATTTTTGTTAATATCAAGAAACAAGGTGTCCATCGAACACTCTTTTTTTGTTGGCTGTTAGTGTTAATATTAATAAATATTGATGGCATTTCAATGAAATTATCGCCTTTTAGCTTATTTAATTTCAAGAATATTATCGCCTTTATTAACCTCCTCAGTAATCATTAAATTCTCCCATGATTCACCCTAACCGAAAGTATGTTAGCGTACACATGAAACTCTGTATGTACTTTTGCAGGATGTAATGTATTTGTGTTTATGTTAAAAGATGTGTTTTATGCAACCATGGGTAAGCTTCCTATGTATGATTATTAAACTTTTAAAGGTGGTTAGCCATAATCTCACTGAAAACGGCTTATTGTGCCACAAAATAGCTCAATCATACTAATTTGTGTGTTTGTGTCAACTGATCTTTTCTCCTATGATTTAGTTCTGCTACTTCACTGTGATTTTGGATTCTGATTTGTCAAAATTCAGCAACCATGTAACTGATTTTGAATTGGTATTGTATTCATATTATACGATTATTATTCGACGTCTGTTGTTCGACGTATGTTGTAGGATGTTGTAGTCAGCCTTATGCGTATTGTTGTACTAGCAAGGGGAAAAATCCTCATATTACGAACTAATGTTTTGTTTGTGGGTACTTCAGGGAGGATCAGAAACTGTAATGGCCGCGCCTGAAAGATTTATTAACCATTTACAAGATGAATATGCGACTTGATATCGGGTTCAAGCCTCAAATGGAACCTATTATTATCATGAAGGGGAATATAACAAAATATGTCTTCTGATGATTCTGGTAATGAAATCCAAATAAACAACTTGAGGTAGCCAAATACCTTTGTTTTCTTTAATATAAGCCATACGTGGCTAGATACGATACACGGAACTTGCCGCATCAAAGCACTATCTGCCGGAAAGATTACCAACCCTTTAGTACGACGTTAAACTTAACAAACGAAAAAACTGGCCCCGCAGCGAAGCGCGGGTGTGCCCTACTTGTTTATACTAAAATACATACATAAACGATATGTGTTTTCAAATATGCAAATTTATACAAAATTGAATGATTCAAAATCAAATTAAACTTATATTTGTGAACAATTAAATTTTATGTAACAAATTGTAGTTTATAGCAATAATTTTTTATACATGTTGCATATAATTTGTATTAACTTTGTCATTTAATGTGTATTGCACCCCATTTAATACAAAAATAAATTTATAAAGTTTTTATGTTGTACATGTTTGTACCAAAAGCTTGTAACAGTGTAATAATTTAAATTTTGGAAAGAGAGTGTAATCTCTTTTATAAGTAGTACATATTTATGTGTCGTTGTAATGGGGTTGTTTTTATCGGTTTCGATGTGGCCTATTCGGTTCTTATTCTGACGGCTTTTTGGCTAGCCGAACTGATTGTGACTCTAGTTCCCAGTTGAACCCGTTGGTCTGATTCCGTTTTAAAACTATGTACACCATTATTTTAGGTAGACAACATACGTATAATTTTGTTGATATATATTTTTAATGGGAGATGATTTGTGCACCATTTGTTTTGACAATACACCATTAAAATGTGCATTTGTGTGTTATACTATGTGCATGATTAATATGATTTATTGGTGTATGGCAAAAAAAATATGGTGTATAAATCACTTCCCATTTTTAATTGGTGTACAATATGTATATATAATTATATTTTTAAGTAATGAGGTGTATTAATTATATTAATTAACTTTACTTTTAAGTGTATTAATTATTATCTTTAATTACTTTTAATATGAGTATTAAATTATGTGTTTATATTTAAATTGATTTTTAATTATGTATTAATAATTGTATCATGTGTTGTTTTAGTTGTCAAATAGGGTAATGGAGTGTTTTAATTATAGTATTTAATGTAATATATTATAATTACATGTTTCATGTTTCTCTTTTTACTATGTGTAGAAACTAGAAGTGAGGGTTGAATAATTTCTCTTCGATTAGTCACCTAATTAAAATTACTTTCAATTAGGTTTGTATCAAAACTATCTTTTACTTGAAGCTAAGTTGCATAATGATTAGGTTCAATTCAAATGCATTAGCAATGGTAATAGGTAAGTGTAATGACAATGAAATAAGTAAAGAGTAAGAAAAGAGACAACCTAATGAGAAGACACCAAGATTTATAGTGGTTCGACAACGAGGCTCTATCCTCTTTTCTACTCCACTCCTCGAGTACACCTACTCGAGATTTCCACTATATCCACAAGCTCCCTTCTTGGCGGAGAAAACCTTACATCATCGCTTACATTATTTTCTGACACTAAGCGAAATGTCGAGACCTAATCTTTAGCTAGGACCAATTTACACAACGTTGCCTACTTCACAATTTAACGACACAAGGCTAGATGTCGAGTTCTAATCTCAAGGTAGAACCAATCTTCACGACGTTGCCTACTTCACCATTTTACAACACAAGGCTAGATGTCGAGTTCTAATCCAAAGCTAGAACCAATCTTCACGACTCTTCACTTTGAAGCTAAGTGAAAACTTCACACAACACAACTACTAATCACTTTCAAGTTTAGTGAGAACTCACAAGACACAACCACATCACTTTATAGTTTAGTGAGAACTACTACACGATCTATTACAACTCAACTAGACATATCCAAGTACACACATGTAGCTTGGATCTACACAACATAAATCCAAGCAAACACATATGCAATGGATGTACACAACAAATCCAAGTATTCACAAATAGCTTGGATAAACACAACTAGTCCAAGTATTCATAAATACAATGGATTAACATAAAACAAAAAGGCTAACATGATGAACATGACTAATTCATGGATTCATCTTTATCACAACACTAGTGAGTGAGTGATCTTCTCTTTGGACAAGGTAAAGGAGGGGATCAAGAGGATAATCATATGTAAACATACTTAACACATTAAGTGATCATTTACTAATGATTATGCTATAGAAAAGGGAAAGAGGGCTGAGAAAAACGTCCAAAAAGGATTATTGGAAAATGAGATTTGATCCACTATTTATAGGAGACAAAGTGCAACGGCTAGCTAGGCGCGGTTCTTTATCTAGCCCGGCGGTTCCATATCGCTAAAGAACCGCCTAGCTATTTAAAGGACCGCCCAGTAGACTACGCTCTGATTTTGTCTTTTAGTGAGGTAGGAATATCTGAGGTTTTTTAAACCTTCAAAGGATATTCTTATGGCATATGGAATATGCCATTTTCAAATTTATATTTTCCATTTAGTAAAACATTTTTTTAAAAAGAAAGTTTATTAAAAAATCTGTTGTCATATTAACAAAAGTGAGTTTTAAGGATAATCACTTTGATGATCACTAAGTATGATTAAGAAAAGTTAGTGATATGATTATTACCTTGATGATAGTGTTAGTTAAATAATTCGTTTTGTGTTTTACACTAAATGTGTTGTATAGTTTGTTGTGATCAAAACTAAGAAATATTAGTTAACGCTAATAATGTTTTTAGGCATCACTTGCATTAACAATCTCCCTCTTTTTGATTACGAAAAACTATAAACTCATTTACGTAGAAACACAAAATATCGAATTATTAACGAGTTTATGACTATCATTTCTCCCACTTTGTCGTAGCAAAAAGTTTAGCACAAGTCTTTGAACAAAACCGGACTTTGCTAGTAGCTCCTCCTTGGTGGTTGCTCCCCCTTGCTTGGGGCACCAAGTGTATGAGTTAAGGTGACATGCTACACAAAGGTTAGTAGAAAGAAAAGAAACACCAATGTATATATGATCACTACCTACTAAGTAACTTGAGAGGGAGAAGGAGAAGAAATCTCAAATTAGAAGCAAGTATTGCTAAGTATGTCCAGAGAGGTAAATGACAAAATCAAAGTTCAATTGGTGGAATGAAGTTAGAAAAGAAACATCCAATCAATGAAGATGATAAATTTGTCAAGGGGTTAAAGTTTATAATTGATGGAATCACCCATAATCAATTGTAAAGATTAACTACGATCAACTCAAAAGAAAAAGAGAGAATGATCAAAGAAAGAAAACAAAAAACAACACAAAGGTTTCATATTACAAAAATATGAAAGAAACAAACAAGGTAAATAGTCATACACACAATATGAGTATCTAAAGCAAAAAAATATAGAAAATAAACCACAAAGCATAAGCTATTCTAATAGTGATAATTTTCCAAGATTGCTTAAAATGTTGTTGACTCCAAAACAACTAAAGTATTATTGATTCCAAGAGTGCTTAGTCCTTTAGTTAGAAAAAGACGACGAGGCATCATTCGAAGTTTTGTCCACGGGAACGAAAACTTTGAGAGGAGGTCGAGTGAGGAGGAATTCAAGAAAATTTAACATCTCATATACATGAGCAAGTTCAATTTGTTGAAATCGACAACAAGCACACGAGGATCCATGATGCAAAGCAAATTCGGTTGATGGGGGAAGGCCATCAAACCTAGGGTTTGGTGGTGGTGAGGAGAGTGGGTAGGAAATGTTTTTACAATGTCTTGTGAGGTTTGGGAAGGTTGAAAGGTTATTAAGTTGAGGGGTGTCGAAAGGTTTTGGTGGTAGGGGAAAATTTTCCTTTTCTCCAGTGATGGGGTTAATGGAGTAGGTCTCATTTCAATACTTTATTGGAGAGAAGGTGGGGTTCTTGGGTGGTTTGGAAGAAGAGGGTTCATTTTTGTTGATCCAAATAGGTCGAACCGAGATCTTCGGTTTCTTGGAAAGCTTGGATGAGGAAGCTTTGGGTGAGGAGGTTTGTGACAATGAAATGTCAAGGTTATAAAAGGAGGAGTTAGGCATTGTTGAGGTGTGAGAATGAAATCTCGAGGTGGGGGTATAAGAAGAAAGTAGACAAGGCAAAGATTTGAAAATAAAATGTAAAGTGTCAAGGAATGTTTAGCCAAATTGAGTATACATGGAATCTTGACAGGAATTAAGGTGATGAAGAAAGACCAAAAACGAGCCAAAAATTGGCTATCTGTCCGCGGTTCCTTATAGGGACCGGCGGTTCCTTAGCTCTTAAGGTACCGCGCGACTTAATGAGCCGCGTACAGTGGACGTGAAACCATGATTTTCTAGGGTTTTGAGAAAAACTAAGACTTTTTCAAAAAATTGCAAATCTTAGAATTTTACCTCTATTAGCACTAAATTATGCTAAGGTTGCATAAAAGCAACACATTCACAAAGAATGTCTTGACAAAGGGTGATAAAATATTTAGATAACATTTTGAACCAATTTTAGTCAAGTTTTAGAGGTTGTGATAGATTTAGGTTCAATTTTAATTTAAAATTAAACTTGATTAATGTGCACATAAAGATAAAAACTCATGGAGGGAAGGAAATACATTAAGGAAATAAAAACGACTAACTAAAACAAAGTTAGCTTAAAACTAGTTCTTGATGAGTAGTCTTCTTTGGCTTGGTTTTTCTTAAAAAACACTTATTAAAGAAAATCATCATTCATCTCCTAGGAGGAGGCATGGTAAACAATGTGAGCAAGAAATCTTGCAACCTCCTATAAAGTTCAAACATCTCCATCCTAAGGTTGTGAATGATGTAGTTGTTGTAGAGGCAACATGGACAATGAGAACCATGAGCTTCTAAGAACCCAAGGAAGTAAGGATCACCCATAAAGAGGGGAAGTGGGACACCTAAAATGAGATTGTTTGAGGGAGGTGGAGGTGGAGGAGGTATGTTCTCCAAGGGTGATGTGGGTGAGTGTGGAGGTATGTTCTCCAAGGGTGAAATGGGTGATGTAGGTGAGTTTGGAGGGGTAAAAGGTGAAGTCACCAAGGTATCAACAAAGTCATTCACAATGGGAATGCCTTGGATGGGTTGAGGTTGGGTAGTCACATCCAAGAGAGTACTTGGAGTGAAGGGTGAGGTTAGCTCATTCATTCTAGATTGGAATGAAGAGGAGGTAGAACTATGAGAATGGTTGGTACCATGGGTTGAGGTAGTCTTGCATGGAGCAAGAGGTGGTGAGAGTGATGAAGAGATGAGAATTGGAACAATCTCATTCTTGGGTGTGTTAAAGGGTGAAGAGTTAAGTTTGGGCAACTAAATCTTAATCTTAAGGTTTTTCTTTGAAGTGGAGGTTTTGGATGAGTTTGAGGTTCTTGTAGAAACCATGGTTGTAATGAGTGGTTTAAGGGTTAAGGATGAATGGTTTGATGTGTGAAGAACATGGCTAACAAGGTGGGTTTAAAAGGGTGAGGGGATGATCCAAACTAGTAATGGGTTAAAAACATTTTATGTGAATAATGAATTTAGGTAACCTAGTTTAGGAAATGTGCAGGTTTTTGCAAAGAATCAAGCAAGGTTTACACAGATTAAGGAAAATAGTGTAAAGCAAAGATTCTGTCGGACACAGTAGCCGGCAGTTCCCTATCTAGGATGGGCGGTTCCTTATCGATAAGGAGCTGTTGGTCGATATGGAACCGCGACCAGAGGTGTTCAAAAATCGCACTTCCTCAAACTTTGGTTAGCCCAGATTTTTACCAAAGGATTAACAAGCCAAAGTTAACTACTGACCAAAATCTAGGAAGCTAACTAACACATAGGATGCACAAAGCTATGCAAATTGTAAACACGATGGCATAGACAACATTAGGATTAAAATAACAAGTAATCCAAACAAGTAGTATTAGTTAATACATAACCAAAATAAAGTAAAAAGAAGCAAATGTTCAACATCACATTACATGTTTAGCAACATGTATACTTCGAAACAATTCAAAGTTTTCATCTTCTTCTCTTGACCAATCCCTTGATCATGTTTCCCAAGTACTCGAATCCCTTCCTTGACTCAACTCGATGATTATGTAACTCACCTCGGGTTCGAAGAATTTGACGGTAAAGTTCCTCCATATTGAGATTATCCGGAACTTCACTAGTGGAATGATGAGGAGGGGAAACAATGTCATCTAAACCGTCCACGAATGAGTTTGTGAAGTGGTGAGAAGTACTCGAAGAGCCAATGGGAGCACTTGTGCCAATGCCATCACCATCACTTGTTGGCATGTCAATGTCCTCATCATTGGACTCTTGTTGGCCGGATTTTCTAAGTCTATGATCACATCTTGTCTTTCTCTTATATACCTCTTGAATAGGTAGCATAACCCGTTTGACCGGTTGAAAATGAGAAAGATCAAGATTGGGAAAATCACGGCCAACCTTTTTAAAAAGGAGAGTGAGAAGCATTGTGTAAGGCGGTTTGTTTTAGGCTTATGAATAGCATAATTGATCCGTTGAGCGATAAAATATGCTAAATTGTAATTGGTGTTGGTAAAGTTGCAAAATAACATATGCACTAAACACGCCGGAACATGATCTCGGTTTCCACCAAGACAAAACACATTTTCCCTAAGGATATTGGTCCATTGGACCATATTATCATTAAGGTCGCTTAAGAGAACCTCATGACATTTCACCGAACGTACCTTAGTATGAAGGCTTCTTTTAACGGGTCGATTACGATTTTTGGAGACAATGTCAACAATGTAGTCAAGATCAATTTCCGCTTGATCATTTGGAGGACAATTGTTGGATTCAAGGAGAGCACTAAGCTTCCATTTATCCGTGAAGCGACAAGTGCCTACAAATGGGACATCAAGAATTTGACCAAGACTTCGAGAGAGTATTGTATGAGTTGACCATTCAAGATGAACCTAACAAATATTCCATCATTGTTTTCGATGACGGAATATGTGCTAAAGAACTCCAATAGAAATCGGGGATATATGTATTCCTTAATGTGCAACAAACAATCAAACCCAATGTTTTCAAATATAGATTTGATGTAGACATAATCCTTAATATCCCTTTGGACAACTCTACCCTCATGAAAACAACGGGATTGAAGGGAGGAATAAGTATGGGCGAGATGTGTTGAGTGACAAAAGTCGGAAAGGTTAGGAATATATTTTTTTGTGAGTTGATGATCCTTATGGTATTGTGAAGGCATGATTAGTACCTAAATAAACACAAGAAAATATATTTCCAATCACTCATATGAAAAATAAAATCAAAAATCAAAATATGAGAATGTGTTATATCAATTTCTTGACAAACAAAGGATTGAATCCATATCATTCTCATGTTCACAATGTATCTATTCCATTATTAACCAAGAACATATGAACTATGTTGGATAAACAATGGAATAGAACACTGGTTTTTCAAATCAAGGTTTTTAGGTAAGCATTAACAATGCAATTACCTAATTGTTCATAGGTTCATCTCAATTCCATCTTTTAACCAAAATCATTTAGCCAAAATTCGGATTTGTTCTACAAGTGGGTTTTAGTGAAATCTCAATGAATATGAACCTAAGGAATAATAGTAAAATAAACATGTCAACCCATATTCCTATTAAGGTTCTAATTCAATTTCAATTTAAAAATCCCCAATTATGAAAGGATGAACCCTAGAACAAAATTGATGAAATTGAAAGAAAATACTTACAATTAATTGATGCTTGATGAAGGATGAGTGAAACCCACAACTTGGAATCAATTAATTTGAGTGATTGAAGGTTTTTGAAGCTTCAACAATGGTGGAAAAAGGGGAACCCGACGGCTGTGTGTTTTTGGGAGAGAGAGGGTTTTGTTTGAAAAAGATTAAATTAATAAAACTGGCGCTCTGACAATTTTTACTGCCCGCGGTTCCTTATTGATAGAGAACCGCGGGTTTGAACCGCCAGAGATAAAGAACCGCCTATAGAGGCAGGTTTTTATGAATGAAATACGCCAAATTTTTGAAAACCAAGTTTTCTAAATCACTTAAGAATATATCTTAAACCTTTTAGAATATCATTGGATCATCATAACACTAAGCAATATGCCTTAATGAAGGATTACGAGTTGAATCGAGATCGAAAAGAACCGAAACGGACAAACGACTACTCGTAGCGAAAAAGCAAAGTGGAGAGAAGTCAAGGGAAGTGAATCTAGACTAAGACCAATGCACAAGGGATTAATGACAATCTTCAAATCGTGGAGACGAAGAGCTTGTGTCATATATAGTGGTTTAAGACGTGCCTTTCCGGCGAAGTGTTAAACGGCTTTGGTAATGAATAAACACAAAGAAAATATTGATGCATAGACTAAGATCACTTTCAATAATAGTCTTAGTCTAAACCAAAATATGAGCAAGGTATTAATTCACTTTCTCTCCCACAAAGGGCCTACTAACCGTATGGGTGCAAACCATGGATATCATGCTTGATACTTTAAGCTACTACTAACTCACTCTACATCACCATAGTGAGTCAAGTATCCAAGCAATGAAGGTTTGAGAGGATAAAAGAAAAAATCACAAACCACAAACAAGTGTCAAGGCAAGGATGCCAAGAACAAGCACATAGTCAAGTAATGATCAAAAGAATGATCAAAGGGCGTGTGGAACAACGGAAGCGTACTTTGGCCACAAAGAGCATTCCAATCCATCAAGGAATCAATGCAAAGCCCAAAAATGACCATGATGAGTACTAAGTCTTCAAGGACTAGTATTATTCCCAATCTTCTTGATATCATCATTCAAAGATGTTGAAGATCAATGAAGATGAGTCTTCTACAAGTGCAAGTAACTCAGTCCACAACCAATTAAATGATTGATCTTCGTGAGTACCTACACAAAGCAAGATGCAAACTAGTAGATACATTTCAAGAGTAGATCTAAAATGCATAAAAGATACTAATCTAAGAGGGATGCAATATTACCAATTAAAAGACCTATTTTCAAAAAAAAAATAGTTTTGACCAAAGAGAAACTTTAGTACAACTTGACCTTCTAATTTGAGGAGACAATGGATCGATCCAAGTTTTAAAGTACAATATACTTCAAAGATCTTGAGTGACCATCGCTCTGATACCAATTGTAGAAACTAGAATGTGGGTTGAATAGTTTCTCTTCGATTAGTCACCTAATTAAAATTACTTTCAATTAGTTTTGTATCAAAACTATCTTTTACTTGAAGCTAAGTTTCATAATGATTAGGTTCAATTCAAATGCATTAGCAATGGTAATAGGTAAGTGTAATGACAATGAAATAAGTAAAGAGTAAGGAAAGAGACAACCTAATGAGAAGACACCAAGATTTATAGTGGTTCGACAATGAGGCTCTATCCTCGTTTCTACTCCACTCCTCGAGTACACCTACTCGAGATTTCCACTATATCCACAAGCTCCCTTCTTGGCGGAGAAAACCTTACATCGTCGCTTACATTATTTTCCGACATTAAGTTAAATGTCGAGACCTAATCTTTAGCTAGGACCAATCTATACAACGTTGCCTACTTCACAATTTAACGACACAAGGCTAGATGTCGAGTTCTAATCTCAAGGTAGAACCAATCTTCACGACGTTGCCTACTTCACCATTTTATGACACAAGGTTATATGTCGAGTTCTAATCCAAAGCTAGAACCAATATTCACGACTCTTCACTTTGAAGCTAAGTGAGAACTTCACACAACACAACTACTAATCACTTTCAAGTTTAGTGAGAACTCACAAGACACAACCACATCACTTTATAGTTTAGTGAGAACTACTACAATCTATTACAACTCAACTAGACATATCCAAGTACACACATGTAGCTTGTATCTACACAACATAAATCCAAGCAAACACATATACAATGGATGTAAACAACAAATCCAAGTATTCACAAATAGCTTGGATAAACACAACTAGTCCAAGTATTCATAAATACAATGGATTAACATAAAACAAAAAGGCTAACATGATGAACAAGACTAATTCATGGATTCATCTTTATCATAACACTAGTGAGTGAGTGATCTTCTCTTTGGACAAGGTAAAGGATGGGATCAAGAGGATAATCATATATAAACAAACTTAACACATTAACTGATCATTTACTAATGATTATGCTATAGAAAAGAGAAAGGGGGCTGAGAAAAACGTCCAAAAAGGATTATTTGAAAATGAGATTTGATCCACTATTTATAGGAGACAAAGTGCAACGGCTAGCTGGGCGCGGTTCTTTATCTAGCCCGGCGGTTCCATATCTCTAAAGAACCGCCTAGCTATTTAACGGACCACCCAGTAGACTACGCTTTGATTTTGTATTTTAGTGGGGTAGGAATATCTGAGGTTTTTTAAACCTTCAAAGGATATTCTTATGGCATATGAAATATGCTATTTTTAAATTTATATTTTCCATTTTAATAAAACATTTTTTAAAAAAGAAAGTTTATTAAAAAATCTTTTGTCATATTAACAAAAGTGAGTTTCAAGGATAATCATTTTGATGATCACTAAGTATGATTAAGAAAAGTTAGTGATATGATTATTACCTTGATGATACTGTTAGTTAAATAATTCGTTTTGTGTTTTACACTAAATATGTTGTATAGTTAGTTGTGATCAAAACTAAGAAAGATTAGTTAACACTAATATTGTTTTTAGGCATCACTTGCATTAACACCATGTAAGCTTGTTTTGGTTGTACAAATATATTAATAATGTTATAATTTGAAATTTCAAATATTTTAATAACATGCTAAAATTCTTTATAACAGAGTATAATAAGTAGAGACGGATATAACAAGTGTACAACTTAAAAAAATGACTTTTTACATATATATTTTACTTACAAGCCGATTGTCACAAGTGTTAGAGCATTGGGTACTTAATGAGAATAGTTTTATGGAAAATAAGTGTAATAAAGAAAAATAACTAACGTTAGAAATTTTTAACACTATATCTTTTGAACTCACTATATTTACTGAACTCGCTCATTGACACGAGAAAATATAGTGTCATAAGCAAAGAAAAAAGTGAGTCATAAATACACACGTACTTTAATATATATATATATATATATATATATATATATATATATATATATATATATATATATATATATATATATATATATATCTTTACATTATATATAAGAGGAGGGATTTGCCACGTCACTTATTATCTACTAATCCACGTCAGCTGGGCCAACGCATGTTTTCTGGACTCTGGCCCGTGTTTTAGCAAGGTTTTTTATTTTAACATATACAATCAAAACCCCCAAAAAAATCGATTACAAATTCCCGAAACCCTAAACACAACCCCAGAAATCGATTCAATCGATTCCAAGATCTGTACTAATTCAAGATCACGTTTTCATCAAAGGTTTTTTATTATTCACATATATATTGTTAATCTTCACAATACATACACACTTTGATGTATTTTTCGTATATGTTTTTGTGCAACCTCAATTTTGATAGGTTTTTATGTATTTTTTGAATTGGGGATTTTCTTGCATTGATGTTCTTATTGTAATTGTTTATCCTATTGTGATTGTATTGGTATTAATTTTACGGATTTTTTCGAACACTTGTGATTGTTTATGCTCTTGATGCCATTCTTCCAATTGAATTGTTTACAAATTAATTTTTTATATTTTATTACGTGATCCAGTAGCTTACAGCGAGTTGGTTTTTTGGTTGATCCATTGTGAATTTTATATACAAACATCTTTCAAGTTCGGTAAATAATCTCTTAAAGACCATTACTAATTTAGATGGTAGAGGGGTAATAGTATATTTTGCCTAGAGACGGTTTGAAGCCAAACAATACTATATGCCCTTTATTTGTAGTGAGACCATGTAAAATAGTTTACGCTCCTATCCAATATACTAGAGGTCTGCCATATTATCTGAGTTGCTGCAAATAATGGTTGTTTTTTTTTTGTTTTTTAATAGAAATAGTTATGCGTTTGGCAGTTAAAAGAATGGTGCATCATGTCTCTGTGTCACACTTCACAGTAGTAAGAACTGTAAATAGCTCTTCTAAATTATGAATTTCATCCTTATTCAGCAGTTACAATGAGAGACATTGCAATGCAAAAGTGTGTCTTTATACTTAACTACAACCGGTAAGTATTGTTCAACTTAAAAGTCCTCTGATTTGATCCTTTTAATTACATACTGAATTGTATTTATTGATATAATGGGAACATGATTGAATAAATATGAAGTTTTTCTTGATTATGTGTCGAGTATTGTAGTATGGAAGGAAAAGCATTTATTGACAACTTATCACCTCGCTTAAAACCCCAAAGCACGATTTGAGGAGGTGTATTATTTTTAATCATGTTATGGTATTGTGTATGAGATGTAATTATATGTGTTTGTGCGCAGATCTCTGTAACAAGAAAGTGATCTGGTTAAAACAATCCAAAGGCTCGTCACAGATTTTTGATCTTCCTTTCCTTTGATGTGTTTTTTTTGTAGCTTTAAGCATTTATGTACCAAACAAGTTTAGGCCCTCTTTCCAGCTCGCATGAATTTATTAGGTAAATGAATGTAGCCATAGTAGAGAGTATGAGTATCTCAATTTCTCTTTTTTTTGAATTTTTATTCAAGGTATAAGAGCAGCTTGTTATGACCGAAATTCAGATGACGACTTTACCTCTGAAGTTACTTTGCAAACCAAGTTCTAATCGGGTATTCAATGCTACTTGCATCATCTTCTCTACTTTCCATAAGGCATTTTTATTCCTTTAAAGCTGAATCTGAACTTAAGAAATTGCAAAATCAGTACCAATTTTAGCAGTGTGGTACAAATAGGAATTAATAAAATCTGATAGCACTCCTAGAAGGTAGTTTAAGTTCCATATATATAGCCTATCAATCAGTATTTTGACTCTGCTATTCAAATATGCTCTATTTATCTTTATTAAGATATATCATTGTGTCCTGACTGTCAGAGTCCTATAACCCACATGCGAGATATGGTGCATTACTTACTTGCGCTGGTACGTGCCTAAATGAGGCCATATCGTTGTTAGAGCCTTCTGCATCAAATGTAAATGATTTGTGCGCCAAGGTGCCCTAATAAAATTCGTGAGAGAACAAAAGAGTTGAAAAAGATGTGAAGCTCAATGTCTCTGCTTTATTGGTTATCGATACACCTGGACACGAGTCATTTAATAGTTTAAGATCTCGTGGTTCTGGTTTAAGGCGATCCTATACCTCCAATCAAACGTGCTAAGGTCGCTGAGATTTTTAGTGATCCTAAATTTGCAGCACAAGTGCCCAGGTAAGCGGGGTGATAAACACTATCAGATCGTAGCTTCATTGGTGTCGGTTGCAGCCAAACGCAGCACCGCCGCAATTGCGGGTGGCAAACACCTTTTATCTTACAGTCTCCAGGTTACCGGCTTCCATTTTACCATTTAACATGGTCAAAAATATGGCTTCCTTCGTATCTATTACATGCCTATTTTTTGATTTTGTTAACATCTGAACTACAATTAGAAGAAATTGAACTTATATCGCGACTTAATTTCAAACACTGTTCCTGATATCAAAAAACGCACTTTAGTCTCATTTATTGACCAGTCTTTCGTTTTAGACTGGCACCTGCTAAATCAGTGGCTTAAAAAAACAGTGAATTATTTTGGATTTGATACTGTTGCTGATAATTTGATAATTGGTGAGCCTGGTGTGGGTTTGATTGCTTGAAGGTCTTTGTATAGCTCTTGCAACAGAAAACCTAAGAGTCCGCAACTAAAGCATTGGGATTACTGCTCATAAGCAGCTATAGATATAAAATGTTCGCCAGTTTTTCACCTCTAACTTTGTGGTAAATAATGATATGACTAACGAACCTTCACTCGCACAACAATCAGCCTTTGAGTGCAGAACAAAACGTGATCTGAGTAAGCAACGTTTTAGTATTGGTTTGAAACTTTAAGATAACTTTGTGGGATGCTAACTTCTGTTGTAGGTACTTCTGATATGGACCACCACCTATGGAACTAGCTTTGTTTCCACGACCTCCACCAAAGGGCTCAATGGACTCGAAGCCTTTAGAATTTGGTCCAATTGTGCTTTCCCCTAATTCAAGAAAAATAAGAAAAGTGATGCCTGATAGCGTGATGATTAATTTTTAACGGGGTAACCCTTTACCTAAAAAAAGATAAGCGTGATGACCATAGCATTGGCAATGAAGGAAGTGGGGGTCTCCAGCAACGTCTCTCAATTTTTCAGAGTTTGAAGATAAGCCTTTGGCAATTAACAGGTAATGCATGATGGTGTGTTGTTTTGGCTCATTTATCTAGCTATATTCTTCATTGCACACTATCATCTGGGATTGCATTTGTGTTTAGCTGATTGGGTAATAATATTATATGTTGTGAGACCCTTGGAATTCATCATTTACGTTAAAATTTAGTGTATTACCCCTGTATTTCTCATATGATGTCAATATAACACTAAGGTCATTCTAATTTCCCTAAGCATCAGAACTTGCCTATTCCCAGCGTTTGAATGAGTTGGGTGACAAAACGAAGTTGCTTCCTCTTTGGAGACACGCGGAGCCACTGTTCTTATGTAACAGTTATATGTTGGAAGTGTTTTCAGATAACAAGGTTCGTTTTTTTGGGTAAATTTTGACTTTTAAAAGATACGATTTTCTGACTTTGTCTGGTCATGTGATTGTAGCTTGATCCATACATGCTTTCTGTTATCCAATGGTGTATCCTTTCTTTCATTATTATTTGCCTTTCCAATTTATAAAATGCAAACCATATGAGCGTCATTTTCTTGATTTAAGGAAGAAATACGGAAATTTTGTAGCTGTCAATACTGTAATATATGCTTTTCTCATGTCATTAGCTCTATATAACAGGTACAATTGATTATGTTAGAGTATGTATATTTACACCAGTTCATAAAAAGATCATGAAGAAAACCTTTAAAATCTATTAATAAAGGTGGCTAAATGTCTCTCTATGCATATGACCTCATAGCAGTTATTCGTAAAGCTTCAGGTCTAAACCATATGTATTGTTTATTGTAGTGCTTCTGTAGGTGTGTGTTCATATCAGAAGAAGTCAGTTGTATTACGTCATAATCTGATTCGATTTTTTTTATGTTGCTTTTCGTGAAATTTTTGAAACGTCAAGCCTCTGCCCATCCTTTTGGAAACATTCAATTGTTTTTTCCTCCGAATTCTTGGCTTAGTTTACACAAATAAGCTTTCAAAAAGTATGCGTGCAATCTAACTTTGGATATTTTCTTGAGAGTTGAGACGGTTCTTTTTTTGTATAATGCAATTTTCTCTATCGAGGTTCTTTTTAAAATTATGATAATTCTATGTTTCCGTGATAAACAGATTTAATATTTGCTGTTATTTTGTGGATATAGGTACTTATTTCAGCAATTTAAGAGTTAATTTTGGAAAAGAAATCCCTAATAAGGAAACTTGGTTTGCAGAGGAACTGATATGTCGGGTCCTTACGACATACTGTGGATCTTTTAGACAGGCTGGTGATTATACGATGAGAAACATATGGTCCTGCTGAGATTATTTGAGTATATAAACCAGTTGCTATAATGATACTCATTTATTGAAGTTAGCTCACTAGAAGCTTATGTTACGTCTCTGATATGGTAAGCTATAACTTTAACATCATTATTGACATCGATAACTCCAGCATCATAACCGTTTCCTGATGGTATTGGTTCTTATTGGCCAGTCTCCAACTTTTTCAGTTGAATTACATGTTTAGAAAGACCGATTTTTCAATATTATCAGTAGGTCTGGAGTCCGAAGTCATTTTGGTAACTATGTGGCTCAATTAACATCTATTAGAGGTAAGTTATTCAATTGTACAACTCTTTTACCATTATATTTAACCTATACCTTTTAAAATTTAGGTGTTCATTTTTTTAGCATACTCATTTTTATAAGGAAAATCCAAACCTTATTTCCTGAAGTGCCTATTTATAAGCAGCATATAAGTACTTACTTTTAAGCGGAAGCGTAAGCGAAAAACATAACCAATCCCAAACACCCCCTTGATACTTTAAGTTTGAAATAGTTGTTACTGATGAGTTTGCTCTTTTTAAACGCCTTCTAAACTTCTATTTTGTTTTTGACGCACTAAGGTTATTCAGTTGACTTGCAGTCCAGAGCGAGGTTTCCTTCTCATTTGGAGGAAAAAGTGTTGGTACACTTTCAAGGTCTCTGCTTCAGTTACGGATTCCCTTTTTAATCTCTCCAACTGTTTTATTTTGCTGTCATTGATTGCTTAGATGTTTCGACGGCTAAAATTTCTCTAAATTATTTGATTGTCAAGGGTGACACTTGGTCAATATATAAATTTGGCAAATGAATAATCTGTAACTCCTGTTGTCATTATCCAATTCATGAGCAATTAGGTCTGATCCATTCTTTATTGTAGCACCTGTTTTGAGGTAAGATATTATAATAAACGCGCGTTATGTATAATATTTGGCAGCAAAAGAGATTGTTAAGGACTCATGGGTAAAGTTTGATATATGATTAGCTTGAGTAACTTATGGTTTTCGAGTATTGTAATCTATACTGTATTTTTTTTAGTATATTTAAAATTGTGTAAGTAGGCCTGTCGGGTGATAGTTAGATTTATATGGTTTATGAAATTTTTTGACATTTGATTAGTTTGAGTTATCAGTTTAAGTGTTAGGCTATGATATGTGCTTTGTATCTTTAACTCAAGGATATTTGATGGGTTATAGTTATGGATAATGCAATATCTTGGAGCAATGGGCATTAGGGAAAATCTAGACGTTGTACTCAGTTTTGTTATATGGGTGAGACATGATTAAAATTTTAAAGTGGGACGATGGCGTAAATGAAATGTCATTTGTATATGTTTTGGTAATTATGGTTTTGTCGCGACATTGAGACATTGATTGGTAGATGGAAAATTTACTTGTTGGTCATTTCTATATAGTATAAATCTGTTTGTGAGCGGTTTAAACTTTTTTTCCTTCAGATATATGGATTCTTACCACGGAGTATTATTGTAAATTAGTTTCACACGATATGTGCGAACTACTACTATCTCATTTGTTAAGTTTGTTGGTGTGTTACTAACAGGTCTATTGTTTTCAATTTAATAAAGTTGTTATGTCACAAACTATAAATAAAATAAACGTCAAACTTAAAAATAACAATACATGAATTTCTTTTTCATAGACAACATAATATGGCAATACACTATATAACTGAAATAACATTTTTTTTAACGGCGAGTTAGTTGGGCAGTATACAAGATTCGAAATTTTTCCTTAGGGGATAAACTTCACTCATGCTTCTATTTAATTTGGGCTCCTGATTAACGGCGAGTTAGTTGGTCGAAACTTTTCCTTAGGGGATAAACTCTACTCATGCTTCTATTTAATTCGGGCCTCTGAAGGTCCTTAGTGATACTCGAACTTGATACTTCTCAAAGAACACCTCTCTAAAATTATCTTCGGTGGCTAACTAAGCTAGCTCAGTTGGTTCTATAAAACTGAAATAACTAATGTAGGATATTATTAAAATTTATCTTAAAAGCATGCACGGGATGCTAAAATAATACGAGTGGTTGTCTTTTCCGATGATATATTATTATATTTGTTATGATTTTTATTCAAATTTATTCACTTATTTTACATTTCAAAATTAAAGTATCCATTAATCAAAAAATAAAAATAAAAATTTAAGTATCCCTAGCATGATGCTTCTTAAGTAAACTCACCCGTTCATTACGCGTTTTTTTTTATTTGTAAAAAAAACATTTTTTCCAATAAACAAATTATGATTTATAGTGAAAATGACAACTTATGAATTTTTTTTATTACTTAATGTGCATTTCTTTTCATGTTTTATCGTGTATAATTTTCAATAAAATTAATACGAATTTTAAGTGAATACCTCAAAACTATAAAATATTCTTAGTAATAAAAAAAAAAAATTTTGATAAAAATTGCTAAAGATCTTTGCAAAATATATTTTTAACAACAATTTATAGCTAATAAAAAAATATCAACGATAATTATAAGTCATACGCGTCTATCAGAAAATAACATATTAACATATAATATCATTAAAGAGATCAAATTATTTTCTAATCACAATATTAACATTAAAGAAACCAAACATATGTTTTATCTAACTGTATTTTGACATGTGGGTGGCTTTGGTTTCGCCATGCTTGGGTAATCTATGTGTATATAAGTTTTCTCATATCATGTCAACATCAACAAGTTAGAGTAAGATGACAACAATTCAAAAACTGTATGGTAGTATCATTTAAATGTTTTTGATTTAATTTTAGTATATCTTGCTCATTATTTAAAAAGCGCAAAATCCATGTTCTTATCTTTTCGTTTATCAAACTCCTTGACGTTTCTTCTTTCTTTATGTATATTTATCGATGTGACCAATACTTATTGTACGACCCTTTGTTAATTTCGTTAAAAAAACTTTAAAATGCAAATAAAAGATAAGGCATTAAAATACAATTATATTAAAAAATTAATTAAGAAACAAATATTTACCAAATAAAAAAAGTTAAATGACAATCAAAAGTCATACCCGTCCATCGGACGGGTTTTGCCACTAGTATATATGTATATATATATATATATATATATATATATATATATATATATATATATATATATATATATATATATATATATATATATATATATATATATATATATATATATATATATATATATATATATATATATATATATATATATATATATATATATATATATATATATATATATATATATATATATATATATATATATATATATATTATATAAGAAGAAAAATGTCATGGTGAGGGCCAATGGTTGCGACGGCAGAAGCTTCGGGGTAAGACCTGGTGTCGTCCGTCGTGTCATGACTTGTGTCAAAGCCCAAAATGTTACTCACGACGCTAGGGTGACCGATGCTCTTAAAATACGAGGTACTGTTGGTTTTTTACTTAAGCCAAAGCTTTTGGCGCGAAGAGAACGATGGTGCATCATACCTGAGCTAGAGTCAAAAGGTCTGGCGCCGAGGCGATCAGTCCATACCAACGATTTTCTTTTTATTTTTTAAGGGTCGGGGATTGGTTGTGTTTATCTGTGTATATTTTACGTTTAGGGGTTTGTTTATTTTTTTATATAATTAAGTATTTGGTTTTGTTTTGAATGGGTGAAAAGGGTTCTTTTATACTAGCATGGTATCCGTGTGTTGCGGCTCCGTGTACCTTAAACTAAAATTTTGCAAGCGCAATGTTTTATAGTAATATTTATAAATTATGATGATAGTTTTAAGTTGGAATAACTTTGAGCAATAATAAACCATTTCATATAGAAATGATATTAGGGGATTATTGGGGATTGATGGTGAAAGATATTTGTAAATATGTATAACATTCGTCGCAATATTATATAACATGTAAATATAGAAAATCTTTTTAATTTATATGTTTACACGTTTTCATACATTATACTGACCTTAAAATCTTCCTATTTTGATATGTACAATTTAATCTAATTAATTAGCAAAATGATAAGTATTTCACTAAATTTATATTAAAATACATACATAGACGATTTATATATTTGAAAATAAAAATTTCTAAAAAAATTGAATGGTTCAAAATCAAACACATAAATTTGATATTAAACTTACAATAGTGACAATTTAAATTATTTGTATCTAAAAAATTAATAGAATTTATAAAAATAATCATTTGTATATGTTGCATATTAATTTGTATTAATTTTGTCATATAAAATGTATTGCCCACCAATTAATATATAAGTAAATTTATGAATTTTTGTGTTGTAAAGGTTTTTGTTAAAACGTTGTAACGTTGTACTACTTAAGTTTTGGAGAGAGAGAGTGTAATCTCTTTTATAAGTATTACAAACTAGTACATATTAATTTAATGGTGTCATTTTTATCAGTTTAGTAAGTTGGTCCTCTCCTTATCGTCTTCTAACGATTTTTATTAGCTAGTTGAACCGGTTGTGACTCCGGTTCCTAGTTGAACCCCGTCATTTTAGATAGACAATATGTACGATTTTATAAATATATATGCTTTTAATTGTTATACAGTGTGAATATATAATAGTATTTCTAAGTAATGAGGTGTATTAATTATTTTTACTTTTAAGTGTGTATTATATATTATGCATTATTTGGTTTTAATTTAGGGTTAAGTCCATATATTACTAATGTACTTTCAAACTTTTACACACTTAGGTAACGAATATAAAATATTACTAATATAGTCATTAAACATTTCAAATTTGTATAAATATAAGCAACATGATTGGTTAGGTGCCGGTTAAAAGTAAAAAATGACTGACACATTTTAATTTTTTTTGCTTAGTTGGATATAATAGTTTCAATATACATATTCCACATCACTCAATAATACACCGTAACTCTTTATAAAGATATATATAAAGTATATCCATACTTAACATCTTCTTCTTCACCTTGTCTTCTTCGACGGCACCTGCAAATTTCGGCGAGGCAGCAACAGGTTCTGACGAGACAAAAAATATATTCTGGCAATACACAAACAATAACAATTAGATCAACACAAATGACATCCAGATCTACAACAACAGTTATATTCAAGTGAGCATCCACTAGATTTAATTTCTTGAACCTTCTAATTGTAATATACCTTTATCAAAATGATCAAGTTATATTCAAATTCTTGAATCATTGACATCGAAGTCAGCATTTACAAGCCACTCGTCCACAAGAAGATGAAAAAAAGCCGCAGATATATATATTTTCAGATTTGATTAGATGGATGCATCATTGTATTTTGTGTTTTTTTTATCAATTTTGGAGACGAGTTTGCTGTTTAAAGAAGATGAATTTCGTGGTAACCATGGTTGGTTGTAGATCTGTTTCTATAGATGCAAGATAAGAGATTACAGATGACAATCAAAGGTTTATACTAGTAAGCATAACAACAAAAGGAAATAATTCAACTTACAAAATGTGAAAAAATATACACGTGGAAAAAAAGGAAAAAAAGAATTAGGTGGAAAATTATCCGGTTATATTACCTATATTTATACAAATTAGCCAGTTTTGATGATCATATTAGTAATATTTGACATTCGTTACCTAGATGTGTAAAAATTTGAAAGTACATTATTAATATATGGACTTAACCCTTTAATTTAAGTATTTAATTAGGTATTAATTAGTTCTAATATTATATATTAAATTAGTTTCTAATTATGTTTATATATATGTAAATTATGCATATATTGTTGTAAGTTGATTATTCATAATTTCTAAAAATACAAGATATTTCTTTTAATATATATTGTTAGAAATACGTTTTAACGTATATTAGAAGTATCGGTCACTCCACAATATTATTTATGTTGTAATAGCTCGTAGTAAATGTTAATTATTAAGTTAAGTAAGAAACCGGCCCATGGGCTTGTCATGGGCCGGCCCAAGTCCAAATAAGGCCTTGGATATAAAAACCCCTTTCCACCATGGAAAGGGGTTGGTTGTTGATCATTACACTTTTTCATTTGAATAAAAAGACACATAGTTTCTCTCTCACTTTCTCTCTCTAGTTTCTCTCTCTAGAAATCATCAACTCACTTCATAGATTCATAGGTTATCAAGATTCTACATTTTGTATCAAGAGCTATGGGGTGATTTAAGGTAATGATTTGTGTTGTTATTTAGTTTTTGATTGTATTAGTGTTCTTTAAGAAGAACCATCTTGATTCTTGTAGTTTTTGGTGTTTTTGTGATTGGGATTAGTAGATAAGTATTAGTTTTTACTTATTATTGTAGAAATCACAAAACTTTTTGGGTTATTTGGTAAAAATCTGGGTTTAATCTTCATTTTTTTGATCGACTGTATACTCGAACAAGGTTTCTGTTTTCCCAGTAAAAGTTCCGAACCAAAAAGTTCCGGATCAAAAAGTTCCGGATCAACCAAAGTTCCGGATCAAAAAGTTCCGAACCAAAAGTTCCGAATCAAGGAAAGTTCCGGATCAAAAAGTTCCGAACCAAAAGTTCCGGATCAAGGAAAGTTCCGGATCAGGGAAAAGTTCCGGATCAAAGGAAAGTTCCGGATCAAGGTAAAGTTCCGGATCAAGGGAAAAGTTCTGGATCAAGGAAAGTTCCGGATCAAGGTAAAGTTCCGGATCAAGGGAAAGTTCCGGATCAAGGGAAAGTTCCGGATCAAGGAAAGTTCCGGATCAAATCTTCCGAACCAAAAGTACCGAATCAAGGATTTCCAAGCCAAAATCTTCCGAATCAACACTTCCGAATCAACAAAAGTTCCGAATCAAGGGATATTTTACTTGTTTTTTAGAGGATTTAATCTTGGTTTCTTACAACAAAAACTCAACACAATTCACAAGCTTTACTTCACTGCTCGATCAACCGATAATCTTTGTCTCTTTGAAGTGAACAAAATGAATCCGAATTCATTAATGCCTCAGATGACATCACTTACGGAAATTTCCGTCATTACGGGAACGGATAATCGCCCTCCAATGCTCATTAAAGAAGTCTTTGAAGCATGGCAAGGCCGTATGATGTCATACCTTAAGGGAAAACCGGTATATGGGAGGCTTATGGTCAAGTCAATTCTAAATGGTCCACTTGACTATGGTACCATCGTGGTTAACAATGTGACTCGACCACGAGAATTTGAAGAACTTACACCAGCTCAACAACTTGTTGCAGATGCAGACGAAAAGGCTCTTCAAACCATTCTCCAAGCTCTTCCACATGACATCTATCGAATGGTAAGTCAGTATACGGTGGCAAAGGATTTATGGGAACGTCTAAAGGTGTTGCTACAAGGTACGTCTCTTACCAAACAGGAAAGGGAATGTCAGTTGTATGATCTATTTGATAGATTCACGTATAGCCCAGGG
The DNA here is from genome assembly GCA_025667525.1 of Glebionis coronaria. Classification (NCBI taxonomy): domain Eukaryota; kingdom Viridiplantae; phylum Streptophyta; class Magnoliopsida; order Asterales; family Asteraceae; genus Glebionis; species Glebionis coronaria. The sequence continues at coordinate 165,429,182 of CM046878.1, read as the reverse complement.
GAAACGCTTCACGACTATTACTTCAGATTCACTACTCTCATGAATGATCTGAATGTATACAATCTCGTGATTGCTCCATTCCAGGTTAACACCAAATTTTTGAATACTTTACCTCAAGCTGAATGGGGTGAGTATATTACCGATGTTAAGTTAACCAGGGATTTGCATAAGTGCAATTTGGATCAACTATATGCTTTTCTTCAGCAGCATGAGAAACATGTGATCATTCACCTTTCGCCTCGAGGTATGTACCCTGATTCCTTAGCTTTGATGGCGAATCAACCAAGCTTGTCACACAACAACACTCCTTATATCTTGGGACATCAAGCCTATCATCCATCACCTTACATGACACCAACCTTCCCCCAATACTCGATTCTACCGCAACCACCCACCTCACATCAGCAACAATATCGGTTTAATGCACCTTCATCACAATATGCTTCACAACCTCACCCAGCAAGCATTGCATCTTATGCTCAGTCTTCATATTCTACTTATCAAGAGAATGCAGCATATCCATCAAGCTACTCTGACCACATGAGTGTTCCTTCTAGTGCTTATGCAGATCAACAAGACCAAGCAGTGTATTGTGATAATGATGAAGTCCCCATTCCTGAATTCAAACAAGGAACTGATCCAGTTGAAGTGCTAGCCACTATGTCTGCTTACTTCACAAGGACTTTAAGCAAACGAGGATTTAGAGGAACAGCTCCTACTAACAATCAGCTGAGGAATTCATCCAATTCTCGCCAACAAGCTACCATTGAGAATGGCAGGGTAATGGTTCAACCCATTCAACCTTATCAGGGGAGACCTACTACATCAACCACCAATGCACGCATGGTCAATCCTGCTCCAATGGTCAACACTCCTCCACGGGCAAATTCCACAGGCAAGTTGAGAATGATTACATGCTACAACTGCAAGGAAGAAGGTCACATGTCCAGGGATTGCAAGAAACCCAAGAGGAGAAGGGATGGTCAATGGTTTGCAGAGAAGATTTATCTGGTGAATGCACAGGCACAAGGAAGGGAACTTGATGAAGAGGAGCTTGCATTTCTTGCTGATCCAGGGATTGCTGAACAAGACGTGGTCACTACACAGAATGCAGCATACCAAGCAGATGATCTTGATGCTTATGATTCAGACTGCGATGAACTTCAATCTGCACAGGCAGCTCTTATGGCAACTATCTCTAGCCTAGGGCCAGAAAAGAGATTTGAGGTACTTATTAATACCACTGATAATACCACTGATTCTAGTATTCAACCACATCAAGTTGTGCAAAAGCGTGCTGATTCGAATGAGTCTTCGGTGGTGAGCCTTTCAAATGAGGAGACAATCGATGATAGTAATATCAATGTGAGTCCCCAGACTTTGAGTGAATCGCAACCGGGAGCCATTTCGCATACGCATACTCCTGCTCAACCAGATTTGGTCATGGTTCCTGCTACATTACTTAGCCAAATGAATACTGCACTCTTAGAAACCATAGCTAAGAATAAGAATTTGTCTGATGAGCTTGCCTTATGCAACGAGAAAGTTCAAACTTTGGAATTAGTGCCTTCGTCTAGTGTTCTAACTAATCCCGAATATGATCATTTTCGAAACAAACAAATGGGTCATTTGCAAGAAATTGAAACCTTCAGAGCAGATCTTTCTAACGAACTTAAAGAAAAAGAGTTAGTGGTCACTAATTTTCAAAAACTTCAAACGGATTTTGAATTACTCGAGTCTAAGAAGAATGAAATGGAAATTAATGCAGCTAATAAGATTAGAAGTCTAGATTATTTGCTTTTAAGACAATACGCTGCCTCTCAACTAGTGCACTTATTTGATGCTTCATTTAGAGAATTTAACTTATCACGTCAAAAAGGCCTTCCCCCTAACCCACGGTATGCAAAACAAGCTTTTAACCATAGTCCAAGACTTTATAATGCAACCCAATTAGGATTGGTCTTAGACCCGATTGTTATTTTCGATGATAGCACCAATAAGGATCTAGTTGATGAGAATCGGTCATACAACTTTGCAAAATATCCCGATTGTGATTATTTTAAAATGAATCAGGAGCTTGCTAAAACGGATTTTAGAATTCGCTTCCATATGGACAAAGATCTCATTACAGCACCAACCTACATGTTAAATGAAGAAAACCCTAGTACACTTCCTACACTTGTCAAAATGGAAGGATCTAAGGAAATTCCAAAGGATCTTCCACCTGTTAGCACTGTATGGTTAAACTTGCAAGAGATTAATCAATACTTTACTAATTTTGACAAGGTCATTTTGGAATGTACGACTTCAAATGGTCTAAACGCCGGAGAATGGGCTTTCGAACACATGAACGAGGTGTTTAAAAATGAGATCAATCCGTTTGTCGAAAGTCTAAAAAGAAGTTTTGCATCTCTTTCGGAAAATCTTGAATTTGAAATTGCAGAAGTTCAAAAAGTGTTTTATGAAATGGACACCGCTTACGAACTACAATTAATTGAAAAGGAAAAGATTTTATCCGAATATGACCGATTCTTGTCCCAAGTAATTTCGTGTGATGTGCTTACTACTGTGAATGTTAATTATTCGAATGAGCTTACATCCGCTATGATTAACTGTGATGCTGTGAATATATGTGATGATGTGTGTGATCTCTCTGTAAATGTTGCTGATACTTTAAATGAGGTAGATAATCATTCTTGTCACGAATCTAACGCTGAATTTTTAAAGCTACAAGATTCTTACAATTTACTTTCAAAACGCTTTAATCAACTTGAACAACATTGTATATCTTTAGAATTAAAACAACAAACTCAAAATGAGGATCTTTTGATAACAAATGGTTGTGAAAACGGTGTTGAGACGAGTGACAAGATGATTGCAATAGTTAAGGCATTAGAGGAAGAGATTATGAGATTGAAGAGAGATGTGTCATCAAATGGAACATTAAAATTGGAACTAGAGGCTGCAGAGTCTAAAAACCAGGACTTAGAAATTAGACATTCGTCTATTCTAGGGGAGATGGATCGTGGAAGACAGGGAATGTCCAAACTTTATGGTTCACTAGAAGAACGCTTCGCTTTTAATGCGGCACAACAACAATCTTATGTTGAACAATTGAACCAAAAATGTGAGGAAATCTCTGACTTAAACATCATGCTCATTGACAAAAACATGGTTTTGGCCGAGTTAAAGGAGACACTTCTTCTCACCTGACAAGAAGCTGTTAATAACTTAGCTACCAACCATGCACCGTCCTCTTGTGCTCCAACCACCAAGTCAGTAGTGCTTTATAAGAACCCGCTCCATAAGAACAACCCGGTTACCTATGATGATTATATGAAGAATGCAATTAAGCATGTAGATCTTGTTAGGGATATTTTAGACGATCTTTATGCCTTAGATCCCTCAAGTAGCTACTATTACTCAGCTCATGAATATATTAAGTGAGTTCAATATTGCTTAGCATATTTGCAATACATAGGTAAACCAGGTTCTGCACTACTCACTAATAGACCCATTGCTGTAACTCCATTCAATAAAACCCCAGGAGCAAAACCGTCATTGGCACTATCAAGTAAGGCACCTTTAAAATCTGTTGCTAATATTCCCACTTTGCCTTCTACAGGAGTAAAAGAGTCTACTAAGGCTAAAGGATCGCCATTCAAGAAAGATAAGATCAAGCCCTCCACTAGTAGTACCAACAAGAAGAAAGTAGAAGCTCACCATAGGAATGTTAGTTCAGTTTTAAATAAAAAGAATCATGTTAAGACTAAAAGCTCTGCGCCTGTGCAGAAGCCTAAACCATTTGTGAATTCTGATTTGAAATGTTGGAATTGTAATGAATGTATGTTTTCCCAACGTCATGATTTGTGTCTTATTGATCATGTGAATGAAATGAATGCCATTAGGAATGATCTTGAATGGAAGCCAACTGGTAGAACTCGTGCCCAAGTTGGCTGGCAATGGCGTCCCACTGGTAGGACCTTTACATTAGATGGAAAAATGTGCCCTTTAACTAGGAATGCATCCATTGAGGTTAGGTCTGAGTGTCCTTTAGTTAGGCACACTAGCACTAAAGTATGGAAACAGCGCCCTTTAATTAGGTCAGCCCCCACTATAGTGCCTATCAGTGAAGAAATACCTCAGGATTTAAGCCAACTAGAATCTACACCACCAACTAGGAAGAAGAAGGCTAGGAAATCTAAGAAACCTAGAGTTAGCAAATCTAAGATTATTAAATCTGTACCTGCTAATAAAAAGGAACATTCAGATTCCGATACCTCTACATTGTCCTCGTCTGGTGATATTTTCAGGTGGTCCAAATCATCCTCTGGTATTTGGACTCCGGTTGTTCAAAGCATATGACCAGAGATCGCTCGATGCTCCGAAATTTCGTCAGCAAGTTTCTTGGAATGGTTAAATTCGGTAATGATCATATTGCAAAGATAATGGGTTATGGTGAATATCAGATTGGAAACGTTACGATTTCAAGGGTATACTATGTAGAAGGTCTTGGTCATAATTTATTTTCGGTAGGACAGTTTTGTGATTCCAACCTAGAGGTTGCTTTTCGACAACATACTTGCTTCATCCGCAACTTGGAAGGAAAAGATTTGTTGAAGGGGTCTCGTGGTGCAAATCTTTATACTTTGTCCTTACAAGACATGATGGCCGCCTCCCCAGTATGTCTTCTCTCTAAAGCATCTAAGACCAAGTCATGGTTATGGCATCGCAGATTATCTCATCACAACTTTGATGCTATTAATCATCTGGCTAAAAACGAATTAGTTCGTGGTCTTCCAAAACTCAAATTTCATAAGGATCATTTATGTTCCGCGTGTTCAAGGGGGAAAAGTACCAAGAAATCATACAAGCCCAAAGCTGAAGACACCAATCAAGAAAAACTTCATCTTTTGCATATGGATCTTTGTGGGCCAATGAGAACTGAAAGTGTGAGCGGTAAGAAATTCATCCTTGTGATTGTGGATGATTTCTCCAGGTTTACATGGGTTAGATTTCTACGTACAAAGGATGAAGTCCCGAAGGCTATCATCACTTTTCTGAAATTCATTCAGGTACGTTTAAATACTACTGTCCGCCGTATTCGTACAGATAATGGAACAGAGTTCGTCAACCAGACTCTTCGTGATTACTATGAAGGAGTTGGTATCTCACATGAAACATCCGCTGCACGCACTCCACAACAAAACGGTGTCGTTGAAAGACGGAATCGTACGCTTATGGAAGCTGCTAGGACTATGCTGATTTATGCGAACGCTCCATTGTTCTTGTGGGCAGAAGCTATATCTACTGCATGTTTCACCCAAAACCGTTCTATCATTCGGAAACGCCATGGAAAAACACCTTACGAGCTTCTATATGATCGTAAACCCGATGTTTCATTCTTTCATGTGTTTGGTGCTCTTTGTTATCCAAACATTAACAGTGAGAACTTGGGAAAACTTCAACCAAAAGCCGATATAGGTATTTTCATTGGTTACTCACCCTCCAAGAAAGCATACCGAATTTACAACCGTCGTCTTGGTAAGATCGTAGAAACTATGGACGCAGATTTCGATGAGCTGACAGCGATGGCTTCTGAGCAACGCAGCTCTGAACCCGCGCTTCATGAGATGGGAACTGGTGCTATTAGCTCCGGATTAGTTCCCAATAATCCTACTTCTACATCATTTTTACCACCTACAAGGCCCGAGTGGGATAAACTGTTTCAACCGTTGTTTGATGAATTCTTTGATCCCCCAAATGATGAAGTTCCAGCACCTGCAGTGATAGCTCCAATTCCTGAAGTTGTTGCTCAAGCAAATGAGGCTTTATCTAATGCATCTTCAATTAACATTGAACCGGATGCACCTTTACCAAGTGATTCTCAAACTACACTTGAATCGTCACCCCTACTTGTGCCTAATGATGTTGAAGAGGATTCTATTGATCACGATTTGGAATATGCTCACCTACGAGAGCTTCCTTTCTTTGGTGTACCGATACCTGAAAACCCTTCAGCCGCGTCTACCTCAGAAGAAGCTCCTTCAATTGTTCATTCCAGACCACCAAGGATTGAAAACCACAGTACCAAATGGACAAAAGATCACCCAATTAGGAATGTTATTGGAGATCTAGATCGACCAGTCTCTACACGCCATCAATTACAAGAGAGTGCACTCTATTGCTACTTTGATGCATTTCTCTCCGAAGTTGAACCTAAAAATTGGCAACAGGCTATGACTCAATCATCTTGGATTGAAGCCATGCAGGAGGAACTAAATAAATTCCAAAGACTTGAAGTATGGGAATTAGTTCCTCTCCCTGACAAGGTCAACATCCTTACTTTGTTGTGGGTTTATAAGGTTAAACTTGATGAGATGGGTGCAGTATTGAAGAATAAGGCAAGATTGGTTGCTAGAGGATATAAACAAGCCTTGGGTATAGACTTTGAAGAATCTTTTGCTCCTGTTGCAATATTGGAGGCTATTAGACTATTCCTTGCGTATGCTGCTCATATGAACATGATCGTCTATCAAATGGATGTGAAGACGGCATTTTTGAATGGTGAACTAAGGGAAGAAGTCTATGTTAGTCAGCCGGATGGGTTCGTTAGCACGGAGTTTCCTAATCATGTGTACAAGCTTAAGAAGGCTCTTTATGGGTTGAAACAAGCTCCACGCGCGTGGTACGATCTCCTTTCAACATACCTCATCTCGGAAGGCTTCTCCAAAGGCAAGGTGGACCCCACTCTATTCACTCTAAGGAGGACAACGACATGATTCTGGTACAAATTTATGTTGATGATATAATATTTGCTGCCTCTAACATAGAATTGTCCAAACGCTTTGAGAAGATAATGTCCACACGCTTTCAGATGTCAATGATGGGAAAATTTTCATTTTTCTTAGGATTACAGATTTCTCAGAATCCCAGAGGCATCTTTATTAATCAATCCAAATATGCTCTAGAATCTTTAAAGAAATATAACTTTGAAAATTGTGACCCCGTGGACACTCCAATGGTGGAGAAATCCAAGTTAGATGAAGATAGGAATGGGACTATTGTCGATCCAAAACTTTACCGTGGGATGATCGGCACCCTTCTCTATCTGACTGCTAGCAGCCTGATTTGCAATTTGTCGTATGCATGTGTGCCTGGTATCAGGCTCGGCCTACCGAAAAGCACCTACATGTTGTTAAAAGGATCTTTCGGTATCTCAAAGGAACACTTCATCGTGGTCTATGGTATCCGAAAGATTCCTCTATTGCTTTAATATCATACGCAGATGCCGATCATGCTGGGTGTCAAGACACGAGGCGTAGCACTTCTGGATCTGTGCAACTCCTTGGAGACAGATTGATCAGTTGGTCTTCAAAAAGGCAGAAAAGCGCTACAATTTCTAGCACGGAGGCTGAATACATCGCCATGTCCGGTTGTTGTGCTCAAGTCCTTCGGATGAGATCACAATTAACTGACTACGGTTTGGGATTCAACAAAATCCCGATGTATTGTGACAACAAGAGCGCCATTGCCCTTTGCTGCAACTATGTTCAACACTCCCGGGCCAAGCACATAGACATTCGCTACCATTTCATTAAAGAGCAGGTGGAGAACGGAGTGATCGAGCTGTATTTTGTCACTACTGAGTATCAGCTGGCAGATATGTTCACCAAAGCCTTAGATCGAGGACGAATCGAGTTTTTGATCGACAAGCTTGGCATGAAATCATTCACTCTAGCGACTCTCAAAGAATTGGCCGAAGAATCAGCTGAATAGTGGTGGTAAACTATTCAGGCGTATCCTTTGTTTGTGATCATGTATATTATCGTATATATATAAACCACAAAAAGAAAAATACCAAAATATAAAACCAAGAAAAACCATAAAAAATATAAAACCTAGAAAAACCATAAAAATTATAAAATCAAGAAAAACCAAAAATATTTTTCGTTTTTAAATCGGGCATGTCTTTTAGTACGGTAATATTTACGGCTTTAGAAATGTCGATCAATATTGATACGGCGCCATAAATAGAGTCCGTATAAAAGTTGTACATTTTTAAAACATGCCCATTATGGCTTGTAGTTATTTCAGACTGTAACCCGGTTTTCATATTAAAGTCACGTATTTCCTTGGAAAACGTTGGCTCACAACGGGAATTAATTTTCTCGGGCATGATTTACAAGCCAAATCATGCAAAGGGATCAAGTTTACTTTACAACTTGGTCTAACACGAGTTAGTGTACGTCTCAGTGCATTAATTTGTCAAAATAAGAGAAATCTTATTGCCACCATGAATCAATCTTTTTCAAGATACTAATTGGAAATGCTTTCATCAATATTTGACTCTTTAAACAATGACTACAGCTCTTTAAATAGAAAACGGGTCATCGTTTAAGGGGGAGAAAATATTAAATCGTCTTCGTCATCAAAACGATTTTCAAAAGTGTTTTGTGGAAAATTAATTGGCTAAATGGTTATGAGTGGTCTTGCTTTAGAATACAACTTGTGCTAGTTCAATGTGATAGGAATTGCTTTAAGATCTTGAGATTTGCTAATAGGTTGCGATGCTTAAGTTGTGTTGGCTAAGTTTAACAATGGATAGGGAGATTAGAAAAGAAAACCAAAAAGACAAGGAATAAAAAGGGAAAAGAATAGAAAAGGGTAGGGGTTAAAAAGGACTAAAGGTGAAACTTGAAAAACTTTTGACCTAAGTCAAACCAAACCCCCCCCCCCCCCCCCCCCCCCGTTCATTTTCTTCACTGTTTCATCTTTCCACCATTAACACACACTTAACACACACACAATCTTTCAAAATCGCGTTTTAATCAACTCAATCCGTTTTCATTCATTCAAACAAGGTACAAACATCAATCTTTGATCTTTAATTCGCCTAATTCATTGAAATCCACTTAATTAATTCGTTTGAATTAAGGTTAATCTAATTAGGGTTCGTTTGCCTAATTTAGGGTTAATTTAATTAGGGGTTTTAGATGGGTTTTATGCGGATTAGCATTAGAATGTGTTAAGTTGTCTTAGATTGCCTTAAAACTCACTATAGCACTTAGAATAATCTTTCATAGCTACGTTTGTAATATTCCGGATGAACATGGCTATCAAACTTCCGAATGAAGGAAGTTCTGAACAAACTTCCGAATGAAGGAAGTTCTGAACGAACTTCCGAATGAAGGAAGTTCCGAACGAACTTCCGAATGAAGGAAGTTCCGGATGAACTTCCGAATGAACTTCCGAATGAAGGAAGTTCCGAATGAACTTCCGAATGAAAAAGTTCCAAATGAACTTCGGAATGAAAAAGTTCTGAATGTACTTCCGAATGAAGAAGTTCCGAATGAACTTCCGAATGAAGAAGTTCCGGATGAACTTCCGAATGAAGAAGTTCCGAGTGAACTTCCGAATGAAGAAGTTCCGAATGAACTTCCGAATAAAGAAGTTCCGGATGAACTTCCGAATAAAGAAGTTCCGGATGAACTTCCGAATGAAGAAGTTCCGAGTGAACTTCCGAATGAAGAAGTTCCGAGTGAACTTACGAATGAAGAAGTTCCGGATGAAATTCCGAATGAAGAAGTTCAGAATGAAGGACTTCCGAATGAAGAGTTCCGAATGAAGGAAAGTTCCAGATGAAGAGTTGTTGGATTAATAGTTGTTTGCATATTATAATTACTTGTTGAAATGTGTTATGCTTAGAAGTAATAATGATACATATCTATATATTTTTGTGCATCAACCTTTCATGTCTTATCTTAAGCAGACACGATGACTAATCCAACAGTACAAGCAATCCAAGACTCTAGAGCAGCCGCAATTGCTGAAGCACGAACCCTCAAGTTCATACCAAACAATTACCGGCTGAAGCAAGTCTCAAAATCCACTCACCATGGATTTAAAGTAGCCATAGCAACCCTTGATCACTCTCATTTCAAGAATGCTTTAAGGAGTACTGCCTCGGTGCCTTATGATTACATGTATGAGTTTTGGGCTACCAAGGAAAGCACCTCAAACAAGATCACCTTCACTCTCGACAACAAGCAGCAGACACTTACTGTTTCAGACTTCCGTAAGATATTTGGCATTCGGGATACACCCAAAGGTATGGCATTTTCGAGGGATCCTACTAAAGACGAACTCATGGAGATGTTCGATGCTCTTGGATGTCCTGACATACGAGTTGTGTCTGAGTTTACCACTGCTAAAGTAGGTCAACCTTGGAGAGCAATGTTGGGTATTCTCAGTAGATGTCTTACGCCTAAAACAAGTGGGCATGATGCTTTGCGTGGTCCTATTATGAACATCTTCCATGGAATGTACAAAGGCGCAAATGCAGATTATGCATTATTGTTGTGGGAAGAATTCACCTTTCAACTCTTCCAAAACAAGAAGCTGAAGACTAATTTCTTTCCTTACCCTCGGTTTATCAAGCTTATCATTAATTATTTTATGAAGAATGATGTTACTATTGATAGGCGTGCAGCAAGTCGTCACCATACTGAAGAGGCTGATCACACTGTGGATCTAAGACATGAAGGAACATCTGGTGGTGTTATTCCTGGTCCTATTCCCGATTATCTTCTGACGGATAAAATTAAAGGTTCTGCTGATTACAAGCTACTGCTGCTAGAAATCAAGAAGCTAAAAGCAAGCCTTCAGACAGTAGAAGACTCGTCTACTACGGTCAAGAGTAAAGGTAAACGCAAGCAACCAGCTGCTTTACCTGAACCCGAAACCAAGAAGAAGAAGACTGAGGTTAAGAAGGGAAAGGGTACGGCTGATAAGTTAGTTCTCCGTGATGAAGAAGATGTTGATGATCCTATTCTTAACAAGGCTGAGAGAAAATCAATTAAGATAGCTATTGAAAGGAGTAGGAGAGATACGGGCGGTAGTGGTTCTGGTGCACAGATGAATATTGAAGAAGAGTACGAGGAGCCAGAGGATGTTTATGAGTTTGGATCACCTGAACGGTATTCTACTTCGAAGGAGACATCCATCCCCGTTTCAGCAAGTGTTGAAAAGGAGTCTGGTGCTACTACAATCATGGTACCTACTCAACCTTTAGTAACTCAACCTCCACCAATACAACCCTTACCAACCCGACCGGTACCAACACCACTCCTTCCACCACCAATAACTCCCATCCTTAGTACCGTAGTCACAACCGAGCCTCTTCAACCAACCCAGAGTAGCTCTGCGTCATCTTCAATGGCTGCATTTGTAATGGCCGAAATGTTGGATAAACATACGGATAATCAAAAAAGAGAGATGAATGAACTTCGCCAAGAGCTACATAGACGAGTTCAAAGTGAAGAAGCATCTAAGAAAGCCCAAGAAGAGATGCTTGCTAAGTTCGCTGCAGAGATGGAGTTGACACGTAAAGCTCATGCAGAAGAACTAGCTCAGGTTAAGCAGGCTGAAGCTGATAAGCATGCTGCACGAATCACGAGACTTCAGGCTATGAGGGATAAATACAAGGAGCAGAAAGAAGCACTTGAAGCTTCTGTTGAAGAGAGAGTGAAAGAATCCGTTGAATCCATTATAACAAAACTGCGTGATGAGTTGAAGACACTCGCGGCTGATAACTTGATGACCAAGTCATCCAACCCTTCAGAATCCGCCTACAAAATTGCCTATGAGTTAACGGATTTTGAATTAAAGAAGATCCTCAAAGCTCGCATGAGGGAACTTGGATCTTTTGATAAATCTAAGATTCAACGGACACTCTACAAATCCCTGAATGACGCTATCATGGAGGATGATCGGTTGTTCAAGATGTTTGGAAGTGTGGTACCTTACCACATTCTGCCTGAGGAAGAAAGGGAAGAAAGCGAACAGGAAGAGGGTACTGGTGAAGAAGAAGAGGAAGAAGGAGAAGAAGAAGAAGAAGAAGAGGATGATGATGGTGATGATGATGAGGATGATGATGATGATGATGGTGATGATGGTGGTGATGGAAATGAGGAGAGTGCTAAGGGAAGCAACGAGGATATCGATAAGGATGATGGTGGTAAACAGCCGGAAACAGGGGATAAGGTTGCCAGCACAAAGAAACCGTCTAAGTCTGGAACCAAGTCTAAGAAAGATGCTGCGCAGAAGGAACAATCCACCTCAACGGAATCAAGACGATCCAAGTGGCGCCACGATGTGAATGCTACTACAGTGTCATCGAATCCCGGTACATCTATTGCTGTATCTATACCTGTTACCACTAACCCTGTTAGTTCTGTTGTTGCTCCTGTGATTGCAGAGTCAGTAACTGAACCTAAAGCTGCACAACACTCGCCTGTTCATGACACCGCCGAGATGCCTGAATCAGAACCAGCACGTGTTCATGTCTCTACTCCTCTACAACAAGAACCACAATCTACTGTTCCAGAGTCAAGCACACGGGACTGGGCGGACACGTTGGAGATTGATGAGACTGCTCCGCCACAAGCTTGGATCACGGCAGCGGCTCAATATGATCCAATCACAGACGCTGACAGAGATGTTCTATATCTCCGTATCCGTAGTCCGATTGATTTGTGTGCATTTCTGGCTCATGAGTATAAATCTTCGGTCACTCCGTCGTTGGTAAAGAGAGCGCTAAAGGATAAGAGAATTCGCGCCAAAACCAGGTTAACCCGAATGGAGTTCGAGTATTATGCTGACGAGGTCCTGAAAGCTCTTAACACCGTTCAAAGGCCAGGCCTCCATGAATCAAAAAGAGCTCCACCTCCACTTGATCCTTCTCAAGATAATCAAATTGCCCTCGACTTCTTCGTCACCTATGATCTTGAGTATCTTCTGAAGGGGTCATCAAAGTACGCAACCTCTCTGACCTTGCTGAAAGCTGCCAACTGGGGGACAATACCCTGGATCGAGGAAAAGGTAAACCGACTCTGGGTCCCAAGGGTAACTCGTAATTATGATATGTATGCTGTTATAGGTGCATCTCATTGGGACGAACGAGTCCGAAGGGCGTACAGGGGTTGCTGCTTAGCCAATTCAGGAAGCAACGTTAGATCCGATATTCGCATCTCCAGCATTTTGGGCCTGAAAACTGAAGCCAAGAATGGCTATTATCATGTGACGGATATTCGTCTAAAAAGGGAGGATGACAGAGAATACAAAATCCAGCAGGGAGATTTTTCTATCATTCGCCTTGAGGATATCGAAGACATGTTGCTTATGATGACCCGGGATCAACTCACCCATATTACTCGTGAAGACATCATTGCTTTGAATACAGCACTTCGTATGTTCACACGAAGCGTTGTTATCAAGAAACGAGTTGAAGATCTTCAATTGGGAGTCGAAAGCTACCAAAGGAAGCTTAACCTCACCCGTCCAATGAATCAAGTTCTACATCAACATGTAGATAGATGTCCCTATACCGGCATTACTGTTCCGAATTATGGCATTTTCTACTTGAACAGTCGAGGGTTAGTGAAGTTTATGAGGGTGGGTGAGCTTTATAAGTACAGTGATGGGACTCTCCTATTTTTCAGAGGAAAGTTGGAGCATCTTAATTCGGGTGGGACTTTACCAGAGATGACTGAGGATTGGCATCAGGGTTATCGGCAAATGGCGAAGTATGTGATCAAGAAGATTGATCAAAAGCTCCGTGAACGTAGATTGATGAGGAGCTTGGAAAGATTCGTTGGTGGTAGACCATATTTAGTGCACCAAAAGTTACTGCAACGATCCATCTAATGGGTCGTACATTTCAGGTCCACTTTATATTGGTTTTTTAATTGTGAATATGTAAATTTGTGAATATTGTGCTTTTACGGCTTGATGTAGTGTTAAGGTATGATAATTTTTCAAGAATTTCTCACGAGATTCTAAATCTTTCAAAATATATCATACTAAAGCACTACAACTATCCCTTATTAATTTAAGGGGGAGCATTAACATGTTCTATGGCCAAACATCGATTTCATTTGTTACCCAAAGACCGTTTATCCATTCAATATCCCAAATATTAATGGTTAACATTTTGGATAAGGGGAGAAAATGGGATTAAGGAGACTTAAGTGATACTTGGCTAAAAGATGAAAAAGACTTAACGTTAATCCAACTTAATACGTGTAAAGCACGTGTTAAGGGGGAGCGTTTTTGGTGAACAAAACACCTAAGGTACAAAACTTTTGATTTCAATATCACAAGTACCTTATGTGATTTTCAAGGATTTTTCATGGTGGCTATACTTTCCCAAAACACGCTTAATTCACGACGAATGTGGTGACAAAAGGGTGGTAGGAATAGGTCTAGTCCAATGATTCATCAGAGCCGATGGAATCTTCCCAAGGACAATTCCCTAGATAGAATTAGAAGTTCTAGGAAAGTTGGAGAAAGATTGTGAACGTAGCTGAATGCCGACCAAGTACTTAAGCTAGCACTGGAACAATCACAACAAGGTGCTAGTTATGACGTATTGGTAAGCATTGAAGGGGTTGAAGAATGAAAAAGAATTGTAAAGATAAAGGGTGTAAAGAAAGAAGCCCTCCTTACAACTTTAGGCAGAAACCGGGTCAATACATATGCTATTGAGATCATTTTTGTTAATGATTCTTGATATTGAAGAAAGACATCATGGACCCAGTGATGCAATGCACAACCCTTCCCAGCTAACTCAAATATCTCTCAAAAGGTATTTGTTTTAATCACACGGAGATTAACACGTTATCTATTGGTTTATTCATTCCGAATAGACTGATATTGAAAAGGTGGCACTCCTCTCCAGCCATCGCTCACTAAATCAAAACGCACTATCGAGTCTAGAGCCAAGAGATCATCAAAAGTCTCATTAGGACACTTTCCATTTATTCCTTGCTTTCTCACACACTGTGAAAAGTAAGAGATTTTTTTATGAGTCCTACGCAGTATTCTTGTAATATTGCCAGAACATCCGAGTAATACGCAAGTACTACAATGAAGATGGAAATCATGCTTGAGCCAACATCAAACAAGCTCATAGTAGGTTACACGTGCGGTTCTTTTAGAACCAATCTTGTGAAAAACTGGAAAGAAACAGTGGTTTAATTCTTAATTGAACTTAAACTCGTTCCAGGCCTCTACGCATTATCATATGATCTTGCCAGAACACTCAGAGTGGCTCTTTATTGATCACCATGACGAGTGGAAATCCTTCTAGTGTTAACATCAAACAGCACTTGGTAGGTGACGTGCAAGATTCTTTATGAATTGAGCTCGTGATAACTAGAAAGCAACGATGGTGAAAATCTTAATTGAAATTCACTTATTCCAGGTTTCATGAATTGACGGCTTCAAATCACAAGGATAATTTATCCAAGTGATTCACTCTTTATGTTCGCAGTCAGCTTTGGACGGTCAAATAAAGAGAACGGGTTTACCCGCGAAATCCTGTCAGGAAGTTACTTAATTGAAACTATCCGTCACGGGTACGATATCTAATATCGTCCAACGGTCTTCACCGACCGGAGGTAAAATGCTACCGAATTAGAATAAAATGTCAAAACCATTTTATTCGTGTCGTTGCTGTGTACCTGTTAAAGACGGTGGCGTTGCTGTGTACCTGTTGAAGACGGTGGCGTTGCTGTGTACCAGTTAAAGACGGTGGTGTTGCGGTGTACCTGTAGAAGTCGTTCCCACATGCTTATGTTTTTTCTGCATCAAAGTTCAGCAAAAATTCAAGAAAGTACAAGATGAAGTCTTCCGTTGTACCAAACTCTGAAGCTTTCGAGAATTCAACAAAAAGACATAAGTGTGTGGAACATGGATTCACGAGGAGGCAAAATTCACAAGAAGGCAAAGATCGCACGTGAAAGGCCAAAAGAACAATGCTCTCAAGCCAAAGCCTAAAAGATCAAACCAACATATTCACAACAAAAAGAAAGAAGAAAAGACTACGAGCTAAAGAACGAAGACTTAGTATAGTATGCTAGGTTTAGAACTTTGTAACGTGGAGTGACCTCCCTTAGGGGGAGATTGTTAGAAATACGTTTTAACGTATATTAGAAGTATCGGTCACTCCACAATATTATTTATGTTGTAATAGCTCGTAGTAAATGTTACTTATTAAGTTAAGTAAGAAACCGGCCCATGGGCTTGTCATGGGCCGACCCAAGTCCAAATAAGGCCTTGGATATAAAAACCCCTTTCCACCATGGAAAGGGGTTGGTTGTTGATCATTACACTTTTTCATTTGAATAAAAAGACACATAGTTTCTCTCTAACTTTCTCTCTCTAGTTTCTCTCTCTAGAAATCATCAACCCACTTCATAGATTCATAGCTTATCAAGATTCTACATATATTATAGCTGTCACGGGTAGCAGGTGGTCGGGAAGAAGAGCTAATAACGAAGGAGGGTTTTTTTATTTCTTCTGAATTTAATTTTTTATTTTGCAACCTTATTTTTATGTAGGTAAGCATAATTAGTCTTTTATAGTGTTGATATGTACGTGGTATTCTTCTTACCTCCATACTAACAAATGGTGGACTCTTAACCAACACTGTTATAACTAACTCTTTTTAAGTCATTTTCTCCGACAAAAATCTACCAAGCTAATAACCAAAAATTCACCATTAATAACATCAAAAACATAAATTTCACACAAAATTACTTACATCTTCACTCAAAATATACTAATAACGTCACAAATCAACAAGATCAAATAAATTTAATCAAGAATAAAAAATACTGTCATGACAGTGAGACGAACTAATACTTTAAGCACTTCACAAACTAATGAACAACAAGACACCAACTCACCTAATCATCCACTATAAGCCAAATGATTTCCTGGCTTAGTTCTCAGTTCAACGAAAATAACCGTATCTGACATTTAGGTTCATGGAAGAGGTCCATGATGATTCTACTTAATGCAAAGAATAACATGAAGATCGTTAATGGTGAATACATTGAACCTGATGTTGATTTCAGATTGAGACCATTGTGGAAAAGGATAAATATGAATATTTCTTGGATACTAAACACTAATGCTCAACAAATAAGCAATTCATTGAGTTTTTAATGTTGGGAATAAATTAAGGCCAGATCACTTGGGCGCTGACAAGAACAACTCAAGCGTTGACAAGAACTAATTGAGCGCTGACAGCTCAAGCGTTGACAAGTTAAAGTCAAGCGTTGACAGATTGAAGACAAGCACTGATGGAAGATATAAGCTACACGTTTATTATGTTCTAGAATACTTCTAGTAAGGATAGAAACGACAATGTATTTTCTATGTTTATCTTTACCTAGAATAGTTGATACGTAGCTTATTGTACAAGGCTTCTTAGTCTATAAAAGAAGACCTTTAGGTTAATGTTTAGTATCAAGTTTTATATAAGTTTTCATTCGTAAACATCTTTCATTGTAAGCAAGTTCGACATTGATAATCAAAGTGAAAGTTTTGTTTACATCTTGTGTTCTTGTTTAAGTATTAAATTCCGCATAATACTTAGATTCACAAAGTATATAACAAAGGTTTCTCTACATGTTATACTTGATCTAATCTCGTATACACAAAGATAATCGATCTAAGTTTGGGATCAACAAGTGGTATCAGAGCTTGTTGAGGAACTTTTGATCTTTAAAGAACACCAGAACGATATACGAACACCAAAACCCTAATTTTCTCAAAACCCTAAAAACATCATGTCTGAAGCAATAACCTCCTCCTCCTCACCCTTACCAAACATCAAGATTCCCATGCTTGATGCAACCAACTTTGACTTATGGAGGTTCAACTTTGAACAATATCTGGGGATCTTTGATTACACACTCTGGGAGATTATTGAATATGGAAACTCATTCAATAAGGCTCAAAAGATTCAGGATGCCATTACGGCAAGATCAGCTGTTGAAGGATGTCCTGATGAAGATAAGAAAGAAAAACCTGGAGATGGTAGAGCTGTAAGTGCTGAAGATATTGCAAAGAAAAGGGTTGACATGAAAGCCCTAAATATTCTGAAAGTCTCTTTGGGACAAGAAAATCAGCACAAATATAGAGGCTATGAATCTGCTAAGGATCTTTGGGAAGCAATTGAAGTTGCATATGGTGGCAATACAGACACTAAGGAAGAAAAGAAAAAGCAACTTCTGCATGATTATGCTGTCTTCAAAGCTCAGCCCAATGAGAAACTGAGTAGTGTGAGAAGCAGATTGCTTGACATCACAAGCAAGTTGTCCTTCATGGGGACACAAGTTGGTGATGTTGACACCAATGCTACTTTTCTGAAAAGTCTTGGTGAGGCATGGAAGATTGAGGCAAGATCTATTCTTGCCAATAATACTTACAAGAGCTCTTCGTTTGATGACATCTACAACAAACTAAGACTGTTGGAAGATGAAACTCTTTCAGCACATGGAAGCAAAGCTAGCACCAGCAACATGGCCTTCTTCTCTCATAGTGAAGGTCAATTCAATCAGAAGGACTCTTTTATGCATCCAGTTACTGGATCATCATTTGTCAGCGCTGGAACAAGTCCTGTCAACGTCTCCTTTTCAGACGCTGACACATTCATGAATGACTGCCCAAGAGTTAAACCTGCTGGTTTGGATTTGGATACTGTGTGTGCTTACATTGCTTCTTTGCCCAATGGTTCAGTAATTACATATGAGGACCTTGAGCAGATAAGTGATGAACACTTGGAAGAGATGGACATCAAGTGGAACATGGCTCTTGCTAGTATAAGAGCAAATAGGTGGAATAGAAGGTTCAAGAAGAAAATGACCTTCAATGCTAAAGACACTGCTGGATTTGATAAATCCAAAGTTGAGTGCTACAACTGTCATCGAATGGGGCACTTCATGAGGGAATGCAGATCTCCTAGAAGATCTGATGCTGGTAAACCCTCAAGTCAGGTTGTTAAAGCTCAAGACTCCAAAGCCATGGTTGCAGTTCAAGGAATTGATGGTACTGGATGGGATTGGAGCTATCTGGCTAAGGATGCTGAAGAGGACAAAGCTTTGATTGCTGATATTGAAGAAGAAGAGCATGTTGAATATGCTCTCATGGCACACTCCTCCTCTTCATCTGATAATGAGGTATATGATGATGCTTTTTGTAGCAAAGGTTGTAGGTTAAACACTGACAGACTTAACAAAGAGGTGTTAAAACTAAAAAATGATATGAGCACTGAAAGGTGTAAATTATCCAATTACCAACTAGCTCTTACTGAAACTGAGAAAACCGTTTCTGAATACAAGAAAATGGAATTTGATTTAAAAGATAAGATAAATATCTTAAAACATGAGCTAGAGGGTAGTATGGATATTAGAAATATCATGTCAAAGGTCAATAAAGACCTACAGGCTAAGTTAGATGAGGCCATTAAGAATAAAGATAATGTTGACCTCAAGATTCAAAGATTTGATAGAGCCACCCAAGCCCTAGGAGATTGTGTAGCTAAACAAAGGGATCCTAAGGACATGACTGGGATTGGAATGAATGATTACTCTCTGGTTCCACCACCAGCTGGTGACTTCTATGGTGTCCTTAGAAAGGATTTGTCCAGTAGAAGAGTATCAACAAAAACTGACTGACCTAAATGAGTGGAAGAAAGCTAACCCTACTTTATTTGTTAAGGGAGGTTTGCTATGTGAAAGTCCCAATGAATCACCACCCATTAAGGTTACTCACCCAGTTACTGGTAAAGCTGTTGACCTAGGCTCAAACACTGTTAGAAGACCTACCATTAGATATGCAGAGATGTATAGAAATAATAGGTCACCCAAGAGCCAAGTTAACAATCATGGAACAGGTTTCTTTGCTTCTAGACCTAAGAGTGTGTCTAAGAAAGCCTGTTATACTTGTGGTAGCTTTTTACATTTGGCATACAAGTGTGTAAACGCTCCCAAATCCAGCGCTGATAGGAACAATTTCAGCGCTGATAGGAAGAAAGTCAACGTTGTTAGGAAGTCAAACGTTGTCAGACCCAAACCTTGTGTGCAGCAAAGTCCACAAGTGATTAGACCTGCCCCATTCTTCTCTAGAAGGTCTAACACTCATGGACAAAGACATTTTCAAAAGACAAACACCTGGTCAAATAGGCAATGGGTTCCTGTAGCAAACCCTAGGTTCAACGCTGACAAGGGTAATTTCAGCGTTGACAGGACAAAATCCAACGCTGACAGAAACGTGACCAGACCTAAGTATTTGCAGCCACAAGGTAAGGGGTCTAAAGCTTCTTCAAGCTTAACATGGAGACCCAAGAAAGATCAAAACCCTAATAATAATGGAATTTCAATGACTTGCAATAGATTTAATTACATTTCGAAGGTCATTACAAAACCAATTGGGGTTAACTGGGTTTTTCATCCTAAAAGGGATGAGAATGGGGTTGTTATGAGAACTAAGTCTGTTCTTATTGAACAACCAGATGAATCCAAGTCTTCTGAGACTTGGGTTCCCAAAGAAAACTAATTTGTTTTCTTTATGTGCAGGGCATTCAGAGACAGATCAATGATTATGGATATTGGGATAGTGGATGCTCAAGGCACATGACAGGGAAGGAAGACTATCTGACGAACTTCACTCCTATTCAAGATGGTGATAAGGTATACTTTGGAGGGGGCTATGGCACCATTACAGGCAAAGGAACCCTTCTCACCAATAATCTACGTTTTGAGAACGTCTTCCTGGTAACTTCAAATGTTGTGGAGGAACAACTTGTTGATGTTTCAGGTACACAGGTTGATGAGAGGGTTGGATCACAAGCAGAAAAGGCATCTCCTACATTCGAATATGTCACAATTCCCATTTGGACTGATGCTTTTGCTGCTGCTGCTGCTGCTGGACAAGATAATGGTGGTTTCCAAATACCACCAAATACAAACATGCATGGTTCTTCAGGCGCTGACAAAGGCAAATCTAGCGCTGACAAGACCAATTCAGACGTTGACAACAACATTTCAGGCGCTGTCAGCCCTGACGCTGACAACCAAGATTCAAACGTTGACAACACTTATGGGCATCTTTTCTCTTCCAGTTTTGAACAAGGTGGTCCTTCCAATGTTCATGAAGAGATTCCTGTTGCTCAAAGAGAGTCTGATGAAGAAGATATTGGCAACATGGAGCGTGAAGTTGAGGACACCAGACTTTTTGAAGGAGGAGTTCTCACTTCCACAATGAAGAATCACCCCCCATCTCAGATCATTGGTGACGTTATGACTCCAGTTCAGACAAGAAGATCCCATCAAAGTCTTGGTGGATTTATTGCCAATATACACAAGAAGGTTGATACCCCTCTTGTGCAAGCATGTTTGTTTGCATGTTTTCTGTCACAAGAAGAACCCAAGAAGATATTTGATGCTCTCAAAGAACCAAGTTGGGTGGAAGCAATGCAGGATGAGCTTCACCAATTTGCAATTCAGGATGTTTGGGAGCTGGTTGATTGTCCTAGATATGTCAGACCTATAGGGACAAGATGGGTTCTCAGGAACAAAAGATATGAAAGAGGTATTGTGGTCAGAAACAAAGCAAGGTTAGTGGCTCAAGGTTATACACAAGAGGAGGGGATAGACTATGAGGAAGTCTTTGCACCAGTTGCAAGGATTGAAGCTATTAGGATCTTTCTAGCCTATGCATCTTGCATGGGCTTCACAGTCTATCAAATGGATGTGAAGAGTGCATTCTTGTATGGCACCATTGTTGAGGAAGTTTATGTCATGCAACCTCCTGGTTTTGAGGATCCAGAGCATCCAGATAAAGTGTATAGAGTCAAAAAGGCTATGTATGGTCTTCATCAAGCCCCTAGAGCATGGTATGGTACTTTGTCTACATATTTGGTGGACAATGGATTCAAGAGGGGCACCATAGATCAGACACTATTTACAAAGAAGAAAGGCAAAGATGTGTTGCTTGTGCAGGTCTATGTTGATGACATCATTTTTGGGTCTATTGATCCAAAGATGAGTGAGGATTTTTCCAAGCTTATGACAGGCAAATTCAAGATGAGTGCTATGGGGGAGATGAACTTCTTTCTTGGTTTACAAGTTCAGCAGAAAGAAGATGGTATCTTCATCTCCCAGGACAAATATGTTGCTGAAATCTTGAAGAAGTTTGGTTTTTCTCCACATGAAAAGAGGGCTACTACTCCTATGGATAGAGAACACCCTTGGGGAAAGATTGGAGATGGGAAAGATGTTGATGTCAGGCATTATAGATCCATGATTGGATCCTTGATGTATCTTACTGCTTCCAGACCTGATATCATGTTTGCTGTATGTGCTTGTGCATGTCATCAAGTGACTCCCAAAGAATGTCACCTTTATGCTGTGAAGAGGATCTTTAGGTACCTAAGATGTTTCCCTAATCTTGGTTTGTGGTACCCAAAGGATTCACCATTGGAGCT
Organism: Glebionis coronaria; assembly: GCA_025667525.1. NCBI lineage: Eukaryota > Viridiplantae > Streptophyta > Magnoliopsida > Asterales > Asteraceae > Glebionis > Glebionis coronaria. The sequence continues at coordinate 165,406,843 of CM046878.1, read as the reverse complement.
GATTGCATATTCAGACAGTGATTATGGAGGTGATAAGTTTGATAGGAAATCCACAACTGGTGGATGTCAGTTTCTTGGGAGCAGATTAATATCTTGGCAATGCAAGAAACAAACAGTGGTGGCTAATTCTACAACTGAAGCAGAGTATGTGGCTGCAGCAGCATGTTGTGGTCAAGTGTTGTGGATTCAGAACCAGCTGTTAGATTATGGGTATAATTTCATGCATACTAAGATATTTGTTGACAATAATAGTACTTTATGCATCATTAAGAATCCTGTGCATCATTCTAAAACTAAACACATAGAAATTAGACACCATTTTATAAGAGATTGCTTTGAGAAAGGTTTAATACAACCAGATAGGGTTGACACTGAAGAAAATGTGTCAGATTTATTAACTAAACCTTTTGATACTGGAAGATTTCAATACTTGGTAACAAGTATTGGAATGGTTAATCTCACTTAATATGTGTTTTGGATTCTTTTTGTAAAAGTATGTACAGGATGATGCATTATTATTATTGGTCTTATTGATGATTTAGATTTTCCACTATATTTTTCTAACACTGACAAAGGTTGTTTGAACACTGATAAGTGTTTTTGCAACGTTGTCAGCAATATAATTGTCTAACGCTGACAAAGCTTCTTTCAACGCTGTTATGTGTTATCGGGGCGTTGTCAGCAACAATGTTAGTTTTGTGGTTTTTAATCTAAATGTGCAGATGGTGTTAGCAGTATACCATTGGATACAGAGTTGCTTATGGATCAAAGGAGAAGCATTTGGACAAGTTTTTATTTATGGATGATGGTTGGAATGTTTCATTCCTATCTTGACATAAATTTTTTATGTTCATGCATGTTTTTAGCAAACTCTTTGTATCTTTGTTTAAGGGGAGGTTTTAGGAACCTTTAGGATTTTTGGGTATCCATATGATACTCTTATCACAATTCTAGATTGTGTCCACAGGTGAGTATGGGTTAGTTTTACTAAACCATGAGGCACTGTAGCATGCATAGTATATTAACTTTGCATGCTGCCAAGACATTTTTGGCCTAGAATTGGTTGTGGTCTGTTGGGGACTTGGGAATGATTTTGATATGGGATTTACCTGGGAGTAACAAGGATTTTATAAGGTAACTTGGTTGTTAAGAATTTTGGTTAGCAAGGGACACTAGAGGACTGTTATGTCTATCTTGCTTATGCAAGTGTGCATAACTGGACAGTGCTTGCCGCCCTATAATAATTATCAGCTTTTGGTTATTTTCTCTAGGATAAATTACTTGTTAAGGTCATTTTTCACTTTTTCAAACAATTTTATTTTTGGACGCTGACAAGAATTTTCCAAGCGTTGTTGTGACCAAATTGGACGCTGACATGGCTTTAGGCGAACGTTGACAAGATTATAGCCGTTGGGCGTTGATGGGTTATATTTGACCGTTGACACTCAATGGGACCTACCCAGTTGTTACTTTTTGACATATTTTCAAGCCGTAATTTTAGGAGTTGTTACTTTCATTAAATGCATGAGATAACTTATAACTTTTTCAATATTTTCATGATTATTTTTTGAAAATCTTTGCCTATTTTTGGGCCAATCACATGCATTTTTTATCTCCTATAAATTTGGATCCTATTTTTAAACAGGGTATCTATAATTCTTGTCTAACACTTTTCTCTTATCAACCTTCATCTTCTACACTTCAAATTAACAGCTTTCATCAATGGCACCAAGATTTAACTCAGCAAAATTGGATTTGGGGTTCAAGTCTCAACACAACATGATTGCTTATCTTGTTGCTGATAATGATTTGTTTCCTTAATACACACAAATGGTGGTGTATTTGAACGCATCCCCTTTAAGCAGCACAACCCCAACCAGACCCCCAACCTCAAATTGACCCTCACCCACAACTTGAACCTATTCCTGACCCTTTACCCTCACCTGACCAAATGCAAATAGACCAAGAACCCTTCAACGCTGACACATCTAATGTGGGCGTTGATGTGCCTATTTCCAACGCTGACACCCAACCATCACAGTCCCAAACACCCCTTAACCAACCTACATCTACCCATTCTTCCACACCATCTTCCACACCACCTGAATATAGGTTGATCAAACGCCAAAGGACTACTGGAGTGTTATCCTCTGGTGGTCCTAGCCATGAAGCAGAGAGAACCACCACCACAAGTGTGGCTGGTGACCTGGATGAGGCTGGGACTATTGGTTCTGGCTTAGCAGCTGGCCAAGGCAGTCCCACCATAATTAAGTCCTCATCCATGCCCAATGAACCTGACTTGGGAGGTCAAATCCCCATTTTAGAAGAGGGCAGACTGGAACCAATGACTCTTTTGGAATTGACGGCTGTCTGCATTAGCTTGCAAAAGCAAAATGCAGACTTAGTATAAATTGTCAGCTCACAAGGCCTTGAACTCAAGCAATTGAGGGAGAGGATTGTTGTTTTGGAGAGTGATCATGCTAGGAGAGGTATGGAGGAGTCTTCCAAAGGGGAGGAAGATCAAAGAAATCTGAGTGATAAGAGCAGTCAAGATGGTCAATCATTGGATGTTGCTGAAGCTCTTACTACTTTGAAGGAACAAACAGGTTTTGATACTTCCTTAATCTCTCCAACCAATCTAAATTTATCATTTACAGCTATGTTGAGAGAGGTTACACAAGGCGCTGAGGGAAAATATTTGAGCGTTGACAAGACAAGTTTGGACGCTGATAGAAGTATTTTGGGCGCTGATAGAGGAAATTTGGGCGTTGACAGACCTGCATATGAAGGTGATGTATTCCAGTCATCATCTATCATCAAGGAAGTTCCTACTCAGGTATTACTATCTACCTTACCAACCATTGCACCATCAGATAAGGGTAAGGGTATATTGGTAGAAGAGATTGTTCCAAAGAATGCAGCCCAGGTTGAATTTGATAGAAGATTGGCTGAGCAAATGATGGAACAAGGTGAGAAGGAAAAGTCACCATTTGTTGTGACTTCTGAAGAGGAAAGTGATGGAGCTAGCTCAGACACAAGTGTGATGATTATTGAACCAGAAAGACTTGAGTATGGTGATGAGCTTGCTAGGGAAAAGTTGAGAGATTTAAAGTTGCAGATTGACTTTGACATGCCAGAGGTGGTTCAGATGTACAATTCTTGGGAAGAAAGCTGTATGGATAATCCAGACTTGACCATTTCAGATCAAATATGGGGTTTGGAACTTCTTCTTAGAGTTCAGAAGGATTGTAAGGTGATTTTGAAGCACAAGGCAAGCAACATTCTCTCTGAGTTGAAAAGGGATAGAAGGAAGCTCTACTTTATGTTGCTCAGATGTCATGGAGTTGGATGGACACATCAGAAGTTGAAAGATTTGACATTTGATGAGTTGGAACATAGGGCTTATCCTATTTGGGTGAAAGTGCAGGAAGAAAACACTTTCAGACTTCTTTCAGATGAAAGAAAGGAGCAACTTGCAGAAGAGATGGAAATCAAGAAAGCTATGATAGTTCCCAGACCAGTGAAAAAGGGATTTACACTTGAGTTTCCAAAAGATATGAATCAACTATATCCAAGTGAAGCAGTTATTAGAAAGAGCCTCAAGCTCCCCCCATTAGAAGCTTCAGATATGGTGCATGTGTTACCATTAGATTCCAGGAATCCAGTTGTGAGTTATGATGAGGATGAATGTGGATTCTGGAAGATTGGCAGATTTGGCAAGGAGGTACACACTTTTACCACTCTCATATCTTTATTTGCAAGTTGTGATAGAGAAGACTTGGTGGACCTTTGGAGGTTGCTGGAGACCAAGTATGAGGCTGAAGCACCAACTTCAGCTAATGGAATAAAACTTTGGACCACATTCAAAAGAATGTGTGGGACAAATGAGGAAGATCCTGAAATATGGAAGGATCTTGAAGATGACCTCAGTGGTCTTCAATGGAGGTTATATTCAGCTGCTGGTGTATACCATTTGAGTTCTACAAAGTTTGCTGAGTATCTACTTGTAGATGCCCAGTATTTCATATCCAAGGCTGTTTTGGAAAAGATGAAGGACACCCAGTTGGAGATAGATTATACAAGTGACGTGGCAAAGAATTTGATCAGATTTATTTATTACCAATATGATAAGGTTTGTCAGACTCCTCCAAGTTCTTAATGATTATTCAGAAACTTGATCATAAGAGTGGATATCAAGTTTAGGGGAGGATTGTTGGGAATAAATTAAGGCCAGATCACTTGGGCGCTGACAAGAACAACTCAAGCGTTGACAAGAACTAATTGAGCGCTGACAGCTCAAGCGTTGACAAGTTAAAGTCAAGCGTTGACAGATTGAAGACAAGCACTGATGGAAGATATAAGCTACACGTTTATTATGTTCTAGAATACTTCTAGTAAGGATAGAAACGACAATGTATTTTCTATGTTTATCTTTACCTAGAATAGTTGATACGTAGCTTATTGTACAAGGCTTCTTAGTCTATAAAAGAAGACCTTTAGGTTAATGTTTAGTATCAAGTTTTATATAAGTTTTCATTCGTAAACATCTTTCATTGTAAGCAAGTTCGACATTGATAATCAAAGTGAAAGTTTTGTTTACATCTTGTGTTCTTGTTTAAGTATTAAATTCCGCATAATACTTAGATTCACAAAGCATATAACAAAGGTTTCTCTACATGTTATACTTGATCTAATCTCGTATACACAAAGCTAATCGATCTAAGTTTGGGATCAACATTTAATAGTGTTGTTGGTTTGTGGAATAAGTTACAAGAATATTACTCTCAGCTTGATGGACACATGATTTATTAAATCACAAATGATTTGGTGCAACTGAAGTAAAATAAATGTGATATTAAGTTTTTTATCACAATTAAAAGGCTTATGGGATGAGTGTGATGCTTTATAATCCTGATACATGTCTGTATTTGCTAGTATTTGCTTGTATATGTCAATTCTTGATAGGGTTCGATGAATGTTATGCAAATGTTAGGGGACAAATCATATTGATGCAACCAACGCTTACTGTCGCAAAGGCATATAGTTTGATTAGGCAAAAAAAAGAGCAATGGAAGGCTGATAATCCCTCATTTATACATGTTTGTAACGATGCATTTGTTCTTTTTTGCTATGTAGATAAATAAAATATGTTTTGAATTACTACTAATCTAGTGTATTATTGATTGTAGGAGAAGAATAAAACCATGAAAAAGGAAGTGGAAGAAAGAAGAAGAAAATGACTAAAATATAAATAAAGCTGGAAAAAGGCCAAAGTACGGCGCACATTCACTTGTACTACGGATTTGGAGAACTAGCCAAAGTACGACGCAATTTTTGGAAGTGCGGTGCACTTTGAGCTGTAGTTACAAAATTTAGTGCCATTATGCATAGCATTCATGAGAAAAAACCTTGACTTACTTTCTTGAGTTGTTACCTACGTTTTGGGGATTATATAAGTCACCCCAAACTCTAGCCATCAATATCACTCATTACCAAATCTCCATTGTTACAAAAGGGTTCAAGAAATCAAGGATTTTCTAATCCTTGATCATTGTTATTAGTCTTACTTGGTTCAAGGTGAACTTTAGTTAGTTCATGTTTATTGTTGCTAAAGCAAAGGAACTCGAAATATTAGATTGTTGCTTGTAATAACTTGAATCAAAACTTATACTTTTGGAGCAATACATTGATTACATTTTTGTTGGTATAATTTTTATCTCAATCATGTTTGTTATTACTTCTGATTTACAACTTATTGAGATGATTGTTATTACTATTATTATGGAGTAGACACTTGTGTATTTGGTTAAGGTGTTTACAACCTTATGATTTTTTTTAAAACGACGAGTTAATAGGCAGTGATTCGAGCTTACAGTGACATCCAATTGGGCAATATGCAAGCCTCGAACCTTCTCCTTAGGGGATAAACCCCACTCCTACTTCTATCTAATCACGCCCATGAAGGTCCTTAGTGAGACTCGAACTCGAGACCTCTCCAAGAATACCTCCCAAGGTTATCCTTGGTGGCCAACTGAGCTAGCTCAGTTGGTTTACAACCTTATGATTAGATAGAGTATTTAGCTTCGCAGGGACGAAGTGCGGTGCACAATTAGTTTTGTGCGGCGCACTTTCTCCCTGGTTCGTGATTATAAGCGTGGTTGACTTGCTCTTGTACTCGATACTATTATGTTTGATCATTTTTATGTATTTGGTTAATTCATGATTATAATTAGTACTTATATGATTGAATAGATTCATGTCATGTAATCTTGGTATTTGCCTTGTAGAAATTGGTGGAATAAAATACTTAACAACTCTTGCATAATTTTGTTAAATGCTTTGTCATATGCTTGAGAGGGTGGCTCAGTGAGTACTTGAATTATTGAAATCAACATAAACTATTCTTAATGCTTTTGGTATAACATGATCTATATGTCGAAAGGATTTCGTGTTATGTTGATCAGATTTTGCATGTACGACTAGTAATCGGCATGTTGTCTTACATTGTTTATGTGCTTATATTCATCGTTGCTATCTATATTTTCTATGTTTGTAGCCTTAACCAAACACACCTTTTTAATCATATGATAAAGTATAATTTCTAGAACTTGTGACACTCTCGAGATAATTGTTTTACATTTTCAACACCAATCTCATGGAACGATCTGGACTTACCTTAATATTATGCTATACATGAAAGGGTATACTTGCCCGTGTTTGTATTTTTAGTCAATGGTTTGATAATCTCTAGTAATATAAATTTAAGACTTACGAAACAAACATCAAGTTTTTTGCGTCGCTACCCGGGATTGCTTTGTTAAATTGTTAAACTTTCTAAGATACTTGGTTAACATACAAATTTCTAAACACGCCTACAGATTTCTAGCAATCAGAAAAAGTTTTATTTTAGAAAAACACAAAAGTACGCTGCACTACTTGTCGAAATTGCAAAATGTTTATTGAAACGATTCCGAAACACCACCAAAACCTTTTACTCTCAACACTCACTGTTGAAAACATGATAATTGTTTTATGTGTACTTATGCTTTTTGAGCTTGTGTGTTTGTTCATATTAAACTTTAAGAACAAACAAAAATATATGCTTTATATTTTTTATTATCTATTTGATTTGCTCTTTGGTAATATAATTTGCTTTGGTGTGTCTTGTTTGCTATTTATTATGATTTTTGGTAATTTTTCTGAATATTTAGACACAACAAAAATAAAAAAATGAGAAAATAAGTGAAAACGAAAAAATAGTCATATTTCTAAAAACGCTTGTGGAAAATGTACCAAACTTGGTCATGATGCCTTGTTTGATTACTTATTGAGGAAATGTTATATGAAATGCTTGAAAACTTAGATTGATTGGTTTACAAGTTGGGATATTTTGAAAGATTATTCTGGTCGCAGAAAGTGCGTCACACTTCCTAGAAGTGCGCCGGCTTTTCTGTGTCACGCAAAAGTGCGCCGCACCTCCCAAATGTGCGCTGCACAACTAGAAATTCAGAAGGCTAAAACAGCCTATAACTTGATCAAATTGAAATGTTTGCTTATTTTGAAATGTTGCCTTCAAACTTTAGGGTATGAAATATCATTTGGATTTTATGGCACTAACATACTACTGTTTCTTTTTATGTGTTGTTGTTTAAAGATTGAAATAGACCCTAATACTAGCTTGGGTAGGCTATGCTTAGGAGTGGACGAGCATGTAAGTTTCAATGACAAAATTGAGTCGGAAGGAAATTAGACAGGTTCTGAGTGTAAAGACTCAGCCGATAATGGTATCCAAAAGGTTATGAATTTCTTTAGAATGGAGGAAATGATGCCGAGTGATAAATATTTGATGCCTTTCCATGTTGAAGGGAAATTTGCTTATGATGGACAAGGAGATTCGGAGATGGTACGAAGTTTGATCAATAATGAATTTGTAATTAAGCTTGGCTTAACTTACAAAACACATCGGAATGGAGACAAGGAGATATACAAAAAAACTCATTGTCATGCTAAAAGACGAATTATATTTCGTTGACTTTTTTGTGAATCCGGAGGAAGATGATTGTGAACCATGTAAAGACGTTCAATGCACACATTCATATTACTTATGGTATACTTCCTTTGTGGTCAAAGGTCCACGAAAGTTTGGATTTTGGTGAGATATATACTTTGCTTGACAACATCAATTTTGATGATTTGCCACCCGTTGATCCCGAAGGAGTGGATGCTCCTCAATGTGTTTGTAGTATGGGAAAAAATAAAAGAAATAAAGGAAAGAAACCCGCTCACACCTACAAGTTGAACTACAATGGTGAAGGTCCTTCACTCACCATTAACAAGCCTTTAACTATACAAGAATTATCAATGGAGGAATTGCAAGAAGATATTCAAGAAAGAGTCATGTTGTTGAACATGAATCGTCCTATCATCGAAACTCTAAAATATAGTGACAAATACAAGATGATTGTTGATGGAGTTTTGATCGATAAATTGAAAGTTGAAGATGGCTTAACACTGGAGTATGAAGACGTAGCTATTCAAATGCTTCGTGAAAATAAAGTGATGCTTGAAAAAGAAGATACGGGCTACTTTGTCCTACCAATAAGGTTGGAGGGTAAACTCACCTACAATGCTTTAGTCGATACCGGGTCGAATGTCAATGTTATGTTGTATGGAATATTCAAACACTTAGATGTTGGTAGAGTAAAACTGAGGTTTGACCGTATCAAAATGCTTGATCATTCTTATGCGGAGGGATTTGGACGATTTCTTGTCGTTCTTTGCCAAATTGGTACAACTACATTACTAGCTGACTTCATGCTACTCGTGATTCCTATTGATCGAGACATTCAACTAGTTGTTGGAAGAAGTTTTTGCATACTATTGGTGCGAATGTGGATGTTGGAAAAGCTATCATGACTAGCTTTGATGGATTTGTCCATCAAAATTACAATGTACTCAAAGCAAAGAAACATGATGATAGTAACGATGAAGATGAAAAGTACTATACCGTGAAAAGAGATGAATATGGTATGCCCAATTATGGACCAAATTAGCAACCATGGACTGTGTAACACCCTATTTTGATAAATGGAATATCACAGGATAGTTATGGCGTGTCAGCAAAGCATGCAAGGTAATATGTCATAAACATGCATGACCAAAAGGATAACCGAAATCATCGGTTCACCAAACATAAGCCCAAAATATAAATAAAATAAATGAACTAAAGGAAGACTAAACAAGCATAAATATATGAAGGTTAGAGGAGAAGAAGTCTAAGGTAGCTCCCATCCTATGCGTGTCCTCCAAATGCTCCAGTCTAACCTTAGGTACCTGCCGTTTGGGACATGGAAAGAAAGTAACGGCTGAGCAATACGCTTAGTGCACATATATATAACATAACATGAATGGCATAATATAGGAAAGAAATGTAAAGCATGAAAAGCAGCAAAAATGAATAAGTTCTGGAAAACCTGGAATTATAGCATGTTTACTGGTTTTAGTTCTAAAAGATAGCTTATGTTTACTTATGAAATTCTGTATTAGTTTAATATACCAAAAGCCAATATAGGTCATGAGGTCAACAACGTGCATGAATACTTGGAGGGGTGAACTCGTCATGCAAATTAGAAGGGATGCCTGTAATTAATTGGTAATGGGTAGGAGGGATCAACTCCTTGTGAAGGATGCAAGGCACACACCACATTCACCATGAAATCCTGACTAATACATGTAACTAGGATGCACCCATACGCCCCACATGATAACATTATAAATAAAATGGCCAAATAACAGAAAGGGACGCCACGAGCTATCACTCCGCTGTGGTGAAGTCATAACACTAGTGCCTCTAGTGTCATGGTTATGGTACCTCCATAACTAGGTGAAACTGGTCATGCATGTATATGGCTAAGGCAACTAATAAAACATAAGCATTTAAATCTATAACTACTGGGAAAACAGTTGGATGAATACGGGAAATCCTAATGAAGGAAGAGATTGTCCTTACTAAAGGACGGGAAATCCGCATCTTATGTCTAGTAGAAGCTAACGAAAACGATGAAGAACAACTCCGCCTTGACGGATAATACTACATAAGAAATATGGATGTGTATGAGTTGTCTGAATTTCATGTGTTTTACTGGTTCTGAGTGTTCTTAGCTTATAATACGTATTCTGTCATGTTTTACTGTTTACTGTGTTAACTGTAGTTATTATGATGTTCTGTTGTGTATTATTCATGTATTAGTGTATTACAATACTTGTATTTTAATACTAAGCAACTTTCTAAAATAACAGGTTTCCATAAATAGTAAGTTTCTAAAAATAGAAAGTTTCCAAAAATAGTAAGTTTCTATAATTAGAAATAAGCTGGATTATTAATAATAAGTAAAGTTTAAATAGTATAATACAAGCCATGATTATAGTTTACTAATTAAATAACTTGGTTAAGTTAATTAAACTATACGTTATATGGAATTTAATTAAAAATACATGTTTTAATTAAATTCAGCTAAGTAAAATAGTTTAGGTTATACATGTAATATAAATTTTAATATTTAACCTAAGTCATGAAATTAATTAAATTAAAAAGTGTAGTAATTAATTTAATTAACATGTTTTCTGATTTTAATTATTTCCCGAAACTCGAGTCCGTGTTTTAAAATTAACCCGAGCCTGTACCCCTTGTTTCTTAATAGCGGAGCCAAACACCCCCTTTGACAGTGGCTAACCTGGCCTAGCCGGCTGCCACTGTCCGTGTATTTTTCCCCTGTCCGAGCCACGCTAGCCGTTGTCGGCTCGGTTCCCACCGGCTGTGCGCCGGTTCCCACCGGTTGTTGCCGGTTCACACCGGTTATCACCGGTTCCCACTGTTTTTGTTGTCCGGTTCACCCTACCATGACCAAAGTCCCACCGAGACCTTGGAGGGGTCTCGGTTGACACGTATAACAAACCAAACTACACCCCGACCTCGATTCGGGGTCCCCTTGTTGCGTCCGAGCCTAAACCAACCAAGCCGAGCCCTATGGGGGTCTCGGTGGTGGGGATGAAGGCAAGCCGAGAGCTTATGCTCTCGGTTGTGGGTCTCGGCCGAACCAAAAACAACACCAAACACCTTAAATCATGAATATAGCAAAACCCTAACATGTTTTTATGATTTGTTCTTAAGTGTTATGCATGAAATCATAAAAAGAAATAAAAAGAAAGGATTTATGATTATACCAAAATCGTAGTTGTTCAGGGTTTATGGTCACGAACACAAACGCGAGCTTTTCAAAGATCAAACCCAAAATCTTCTTCATTTTCCTCTTGGTGTTGCCGAGGCTGATATGCCCTAGGGGTAGGGTTTCTTAATTTTTAATTAACCTAAAAATATTATAAAGTTTCCCTAGAGTTTTACTTGTTATGGTTTAGTAATGGGTCATGGGCCAAAAGGCCTAATCCTTCCTTTTTCTTGCTACTAGCTGCGACCACTATAGCAAAAAGGACTATTTCATAGTTTTTCTAAGTTACAAATAGTTTATGTGCATGTTCGTGTTCAATGTCGTGAATTTAATTGTCGTGATTATGTCACATTTATAATATTAGTGATTACATGTTATTACTTGTCGTGACACGTGTATTAGTATTATAAAATGGAAAGTTTTATTTTTATCGTGTTTTCATGTATTTACTGTTTACGTGTACTGTTCATAAGATTTTATAGTGGGTTTTACAGACCGAACCGGAAGATATTTTGGATGGCTCACTAAGTGAGAGGAGCTACCACAACCCTTTCTTTGACATATGTGTATACAAGAAGATTATGGGAATGCTTGGAGCACTTCCCGTTTTGTTGAGATACAAAGATTGGCAAGTGGGGGACAAGAGAGAATTTGAGAACATTGCTTAGGAAGGAGATAGTGAATGGCATGTTGCCATGGTCATCATTGATCCATGTGGAAAGAGGTATGAGAAAGTGTACGAGACGAAAGATACTAATAGAGAAGTCTTGGGGCGTTATCAAGAGAGTGATATATTGTCACCTCTGAACTGGTTATAATTAAATCGTGGAAGATGAGAGGAGTGCACCATTAACTCCTAGTTACTAGTTTTTTTTTGTATGTAGAGAAATCAATAAAACGTATGCCAAAGTCTAGAGTCTTAGATGTTTTTAGGATAGTCTTTGAAGAAGGGAATGTTACCCTTAGTTATCTTTTTCTTTTTAGAAATTAATCGAATGAATTGGAGGAAGTTTTCTTTGAAATTGTGTCATTTGTACATAAAACGTGTTTAGTGTTTCTGATATCACATAATGTGCGCCGCACTTCCAAATTGTGTGCCGCACTTCTGGACGGGAATTTTTGTATAACTTTTATTTTTCATTCCAAACAAAACAAAAAAGCACATAAAACCTAAAAAATGACGGTTCTTTCAAAGGATCTTCACCAATCTACTCTAATTCACATTCCGAATCATGCCTAGAGTAAGTTTTTATCTTTAATTAAGAATTATTTTTCTTTATTAGTTGTAATTTTTGATTAATTTTTCAAATAGGGTTCTTTGTAATTCATAATTGAATTGAATTAGATGTATAGATAGGGAATAAGATAGTTGTAAGATTTGATTATAGGATAAACATTGAAAATCATAAAAATAAAATAAGGGTTTTAAAATTGAAACCTTGATTAAGCAATGTCGTGGATTAGAACGAACTGAGATTGGTTTAGTGTTCGATTCTGACCATATGTGTTAAGTTAGAAGAAATAGTTCGTGGATTTGGTTAACATTTTAGTTACCCCGACATTTGCTAGTTCACCTAGATTATGCGCCGCACATTTTACTTTGTGCGCCGCACTTGTGTAAATTTTACCCAGAAAGTACGTCGCACATCCCAATTGTGCCCCGTACTTTTTGTCTAAAAACAAACAGAAGGTTTGTATACCTCACGTAGGGAGCCCGTTGACCCCTAATGCTAATCTAAAAGTGATATATGTTTGTTTGTGTGATGAATTTTGCAGAACACGGGTTCTGGAAATTACGAGACCGACTCATCAAGCCGAAGCAAGAAAAGGAAGCCTATTGAATCAGCTAGTGTCACACTTATGGCAGTTCCTAGTCACCCATTTCTGAGTTGGCCTGGATGTAATGCTACTGATAAGATTGTTTACAACAATTCTTTAAGCCTTCTACCACCAAAACAGATTTTTGCACCTAGTGTTGTTGATTTTGGAGTTTTGAACGATCTTGGTTGTGAAGCCCAAATAAGGGAGATGCTTTCGATTACTGTGATAGAAGCTGGAGAAAACGAGGTATTATTTAGATCGAACGCTTGGGTTCGTGCTTTAACTTATAGGGAGAAAATCTATGTGGAGCTTGTTCTTGAGTTTTTCTCTACTTTCCAATTTGATGAGGATGTTGATAATGATGAGTTGGAGACAAATAAAATTTTGAGTTTTCGTCTATGTGGAAGAGGTCATTCTTTGACTTTGAAGGAGTTTGCTAAATAATTGGAGTTGTATACTAGAGATGAGCGAGAGGATGAAGGATTTGAGGTTTATTTTCAAGGAGGCTTGCGTGATCATGGTAACTTCAATGCTAATGAGTTTTGGGCAGTCATTTGTCCGGATGAGGAACCATTGAACTTGTCTAGAAGCTCAACCACTAGAATCTCTAGTCCACTTTTGAGGGTACTTCTAAAGATGGTTGCTTATACGGTTTGTCAAAGAACCACGGGGTATGATAAAGTTCAAAAGAATGATTTGTGGTTATTAAGCATGTTTAGGGACATGAACCGTGAGCAATATGCTAATGTGGCTTGGGTAATTGCTAAGTGGATGAAAAGGAAAGTTCATGGAAGTCAAGCAGGTAGCATGGTTATGTGAGGGCAATTGCATCAACCGTGACAAGCCAGGTCATCGTGCTGCTAACTACAAGGTACCAAAGCAGGTGACTCCACGCGAGGCTAATATGGTGAATGATAATGTGGACATGATTGCTATGGTGTCTGATATTGTTGCCATGATCTCTGAAGTTAACCTTGAAGTTTCTAATAACAGTGATATGTGGGTTGATACGGGGGTAACCCATCATGTGTGTGCTGACAAGAGTATGTTTCACTAATTTAGAGTGGTTGACAATGGATAGAAGTTTTACATGGGCAACTCTACGACTGTTGATGTCAAAGGCGAAGGAGATGCTATTTTGAATATGACATCCGAGAAAGAGCTCAAGTTGACTAAAGTCTTGTATGTTCTGGAGATTCACAAGAATCTTGTGTCCGGTTGGCTTTTGAATAAGTTTGGTTTTCGTCTTGTTTTTTAGTCTGATAAAGTTGTTCTTTCTAAGAATCATAGTATGCAATGAATGGTATGTTTAAGCTCAATGTAATGGTTGTTAAGAATGATATCAATAAAATGGATTCTTCTGCTTACTTGATTGTGTCTTTTAATGTGTGGCTTGGTCGTCTTGGACATGTTAATTTTAACTCAATGCATCGTTTGATTAAATTTAATAGCATACCAAATTTTCATATTGATTTAAATTATAAGTGTGAAACTTGTGTCTAAGCCAAACTTACAAGATCATCTTTCAAATCAGTTGAACAAAAAACCGAACCACTTGATATGATACACACAGACATATGTGATTTAAAATCACTACCCACAAAAGGTAGCAATAAGTACTTCATCACATTTATTGATGATTTCATAAAGTATTGCTACATTTACTTGTTGAAAATTAAAGATGAAGCTATAGACAAGTTTGTGCTATATAAAACCGAAGTTGAGAATCAACTTGGTAGAAAAATCAAGGTTGTACGAAGTGATAAAAGAGGTGAATAGGTGTCTCCTTTTGCTGATCTATGTGTGAAACATGGAATCAGACACGAGTTCAATACTCCTTATTCACCTCATCAAAACGGTATTGCCGAAAGGAAGAACCTTACCTTGAAAGAAATGGTTAATTCTATGTTGTTAAGTTGTGGTTTGAGTCGGGACATTTGGAGGGAAGCCATTCTAATTGGCTACTTATCTGTTAAACAAGATACCTCGTAAGGATAAAGAGGAAACCCCATATGAACTGTGGATGGGAAGAAAACCATCATACTAGTACTTACGAGTGTGGGGGTGTCTAGCCAAGGTGGTTGTGCCGACACCTAAGGCCTAAAAAATTCACCTAAATATATGAATTGTATATTTATTGGATATGCTAAGAATATCAGTTCTTATCATTTCATTATACATGATTCGAAAAATCCAGATATACAAAAGAACACAATAATGGAATCAAAGAATGCTTCCTTCTTTGAAAACATATTTCCTTGTTTAAAGAAGGAAACTCGAAGCACATCTAGAATAGATGATGCAGTTGTCCAAGATAAGAGAACGAGATGATAATGAATTCCAAGATGAGAGAAAAGATCAACCCGAGGAAGAAGAGGTTCAACTTAGAAGAAGCAAATGGCGAGAACCGAGAAATCATTTGGATCTGGTTTTGTTTCTTTTATGGTAGAAAATGAACCCATTTCTTATCAAGAGGCTGTGAATTCCTCGTAAGGGCCTCGATGGAAAAAAGCCATTAAATGTGAAATAGATTCTATTTTACAAATTTATACTTGGGAGATCTTGGATTTACCTCCTGGTTGTAAACCACTAGGCTATAAATGGATCTTCAAGTAGAAGATAAAAGCTGATGGCGCCATTAACAAGTGTAAAGCAAGATTGGTGATCAAAGGATTTAGACAACGCGAAGGTATAAAGTACTTTAATACTTATTCACTTGTTACGCGATTAACTTCTATTCAAATGATAATTGCTATTGCCACATTAAGAAATTTGGAAATTCACTAGATGGACGTGAAAACAACTTTTTAAATGGATATTTAGAAGAAGAAATATACATGAACCAACCTGAGGGTTTCATGGCTCTTGGACAAGAGATAAAAGTGTGTAGGCTTGTTAAGTCATTGTATGGCTTAAAGCAAGCTCCCAAACAATGGCATCAAAAGTTTGATCACGACATGTTAGAGAGTGGATTCAAAATTAATGAATGTGACAAGTGTGTTTATGTCAAAGACACAAATAGTGGATATGTAATCTTGTATCTTTATGTTGATGATATGCTTATCGTTGGTAGTAATGATAAGATGATCAAGTCTACTAGAAGTCAAAGTTTGACATGAAAGATATGGGTTTGGCTGATGTGATCCTTGGAATAAAGATCATACGAACTTAGAGTGGGCTTGCATTAAGTCAAGCACATTACGTGGACAAAATTCTTAATAATCATAATGCGGGGGATTCCGACCTAGCTAGAACTCCAATTGACACCAGTTTGCATCTATCTAAAAATAGAGATGCAGGTGTTGCCCAATTAGATTATTCAAGAATTATTGGCATGTGAATGTATTTGATGAAAGGTACCCGACCTGACTTAGCATATGTTGTTAGTAGACTAAGTAGATATACTAGTAATACAAGTGATGCACATTGGAAAGCTATGACTAGGGTACTTCAATATTTGAGATACAATCGTAATTATGGACTGAATTATGCTATATATACAGCTGTTATTGAAGGATACAGTGATGCAAATTGGATATCTGACATAAAGGATTATAGATCGACCAATGGATATGTGTTTACACTAGGAGGGGCGGCTATATATTGTAAGTATTCCAAGCAAACAATGATAGCTAAGTCCACGATGGAATCATAATTTATCGCTTTAGATACATGCGAAGAGGAGGCGGAATAGCTAGTCAATTCGTAGAGGAAATACCCAGGTGGCCTAAACCGGTAACGACATTTAGTATACGTTGTGATATTCAATCAGCAATTAACATAGCTCACGGCATAATGTATAATGGAAAGTCTAGACATATCTGTCATCGACATAATTCGATATTACAACTACTCTCAATAAGAGTTTTCTTAATTGACTATGTGAAGTCAAAGGATAACATGGTGGATCCGCTTGCGAAAGGCTTAAGCAAAGAATTAGTTAGTAAGTCGTCTAAAGGAACGAGACTAAATCTATTGAAGGAATGAGTTTCTATAAAGGAAAACCTAACCCGGTTGACTGGAGATTCTAAGATTTGGGTTCAATGGGACAACTTAATCATAGAAATGTGGGGAAAGTCACATCAATATGGGGGAGTTACTTAATACAATAATTTTCCTAGTCTATTCATAGAACAATCTGACTTGTTGAGAGGTTAAACATATGGCTTAATGATTCAGGATGAAATCATAAAGCATAATGATTCAATATGAAATCATAAAATATATGTATTTTAATGATTCAAGATGAAATCACCTATGTGAGAGATACGTGGGGTCGCTTCAAAGGAAATTGTGGGTGCGCAACTTCTAAGAGCTCTTGCAGAAGCAAGCGAGTGTTCATGGCCATAACGAGCACGACTATGAGGACTTGACAAGGTTAGAGAGAGTTTTACGTGAGTGTATATTTTCGTCTACGTAAACAAAGGCTGAGTTCAAAGACATCGCATGTAAAACCCGCATAAAATACCGAAGAACATTAAATTCATGAAATCACGAATAAATTAAAACCTTATGATTAATTAATATATGACACGGGTGTCACGAACATCTAACGTAAATATTATGTATATTAATTGATTACTACAAGAATTACGTATGATATTATTATTTATTAACTTACGATAAGTATTTACGTATGATACTTAAAAACATGACAAGAATAAAAACACGACAATAAAACGCGAACACACATGATAAATTTATTAAGCTCGAAAAACAAAACGAAATGTATAAATAAGGGGTGTTATGGGATGGCGCATGGAAGGGAAACAAAAAGGCTTATAGCCCGGTCCATTTAACCATTATGACTAGTAAACAAAATACCAGGAAAACTCATTTATCACTTTTTTTAAAAATAAATTAACAAAACCCTAGGTGGTGCTCCTTGTGGCCGCCGGCTGTAGCAAAGAAAACAAGGGAGAAAAGTGATTTCGATCTTGAATTTCATAGCATGTGTTCGTGTCATCCATCCTTAAAAGGTATCCAATCGGTAATCTACATCAGGTTCTTTTCTTTTAATTATTAGTTTATCTTATGAATCTATTCGATTATACCTATGAACACGTGATTTTAAAGATTAAAAACATGATTAAATCAAGGTTTTGGTTGTGTTGGTCACGGAAACCGAGACCAGTAGGTCTTAGTGGGGTTATTACACCACATCCGCAACCCACTGTGGCCTCGATGGGATTTCCGTGAGGGCAGCCGCAAGGTATAACTACCAGTGGCTAGCCACGGTGGTGGTAGTGGCCGAACAGGGGAGAAACCGACTGAAGCCAGTGGTGAAACTGTACCAGCAGCAGCAACCACTCTACTGCTGGTGGGAACATGGGTCACGGCAGGGGGTGTTTTGTGCCAACAGTGGCACCAGCGTGCAGCCGGTGGCTGCGTGGTGGTCGGGGCAGCAAGCCACAACCGAATGGCTATGGTGTTGTTGTGGTGTTCGAGGCAAGCCGAGACCCTCGAGGTGTGTGTGTTTGTTGGGCTCGGGTAAAACCAAACACACCAAGGGGTGTATTTGGCTAAACTTTTGCTATAATACTTTTTGTTAAATTATTAATTAATTTTATTAATTACTACATTGTTTAATTAAAATTAATTAATAACAAGAGTTAGGATATAATATAATTATCATGATATAAATACATGGCCATTTTATTTTAAATAAACTATAGGTTATAAAAATTATTAAAATTAATTGTTCATGATATAAGTACATGTGCATTTAATTTATTTATTTAAGGACTAGCTTAATAAATTAATTACATTTTTAACCAAGATTTTATTAAATTAATAACATGTTTTAATTATATAATAATAATTTAAGGTAAAGTTTAATTAATATAATCATGTAATATTATTAATTAATAAATACTTATAATATCATGTATTATATTGTTAATAATCATATGTTAAGACTAAAGTATTATTATTAATAAACTTTACTATATTATTATTATTAATAATCATGACTTACGCTTATTAAACCATAGCTTATATCCTAGACTTATTTAATAAGCTTATTAATAAATACAGAAACATGTTAAATATGGAAACATACTAATTATGTAAATATGCTATTTATAGAAACTTACTAAATAAGGAAACATGCTATTTATGGAAACATACTAAGGGGAAACTTTCTATTTTTGGAAACTTACTATTTATTGAAACTTTCTATTTTTGGAAACTTACTATTTATGGAAACCTGCTATTTTTGGAAAGTTACTATGTATAGAAACTTGATGTTTTTAAAAAGTTGCTCACTTTGATACAACAAGTACTATAACACATAAAACATGAAAAACACTAATCAATAACACATGAAACACTAAGAATCACATGATAAAACATGAAACAATAAAACAAGACAAGAACAAGTAAAACAAGTTAAGAACACGTCAAGTAAACTAATAAACAGTAAGTATAAGATAAACAGACAACTCATTCATGCCCCTTTTATTATGTAGCTATCGTGAAGTCGGAGTAATTCATCCGCGTTCGTTTTCATCCTCATTACTAGACATAAGGTACGGATATTATGTCCTTCAGTAAGGACACTCTCTTCCTATATTTAGGATTCCCCGTTTGCAGCCATCTGTTTTCTCAAGTAGTTTACATTAAACTTATCAGTAATTAATATGATTAGAATTTTAGATTTCCTGAGCTATATACATGCATGCCACTTCCACCTAGTTATGAAGGTACCGTAACCGTAACACTTGAGGCACCGGTGTTATGACTCTTCCGCGGTGAGAGTGATTGCTCATGGTGTCCCTTTTAGTTATTTGGCCTTGATGTGTCGTGGAATGTATGTTATTAATTAGATACGTTATAGGGTAAACTAGAAAATTACCTTTAGGAAAAAGTAATAGACTAAATTCACCAAAGACGGATTTAATTAATAGCGTTGATGAACCAAGTTCGTTGTACACGAAGATCAAGTGAATTTGAGACGTTTTGTTTTGATTTGTACAATTGATTTGAATTGGTTTTCGGTTTTTAATCTAAAGATAATTCTACCAATTTTAAAACCTAAGTGCATGAATCGTATCCTAAATTTATTCTAAAGATAATTATTTAAAGATTAGAGCTATTCAAAAATTTAGACTATTTAAAAATCTATTAAAAACTTATCTGTTTAAATAAAATTACTTTTACACTATTTAAAATAAAATTATTTAAACGAATTTAAATACTAATTAAAATCTATTAAAAAAATAACTTTTACTTTTTACTAAACAAATCTATTTAAAAAAAATAATTTTATGTAAAACAAATTTAATTAGACCTAAATTATTTTATAATAAAACTAAGTAATATTTATAATTTTACTTTAAAAACTAAAAATATATTGAAAATAATTTGTTTAATTAAACTGACAGGTCTAAATGCACATTTAAGTATACAATGTTTAATAAGATAAACCAAAAGAACTGCTAGAGCAGTTGGTAATGCGTTTGGAAGTGGACAATGAGGTCTCGAGTTCGAGCCCTTGGGGTAGCATATTTTTGGATATAATATTTTTTTATTAGCTTTAATGTAATAATGAATAACATCAAACTATGATTAAAATCAGTAACGACTAAAAAAATGACTACACACTAAACAGAAACTTGGATAAGATTGACAGTAACAAGCAAACTTGTAAACTCAGCAATCAAGCCACACAGTTCAACAACCATAGATTGCACAGTAGGTAATAACACAAACACTCCTACCCTATTGCACAGTACCAAAAACGCTAAGGCAGTCGCGAGTAACTCATCTTTAAAAAAATGAAATCCATTAGAGTCATAAAATCTAACATCTTAAATCATATATCACAATCTAGAAAACTTTGAGACATCAGTTAACTCTAGCAGTCACACTACAAATCACAGATCAGTTTAAATTTAAAACCAATTCCAAATCAATAATGAATACAACTGACTAAAAATATTCTATAAACCGACCCACAAATGATTACCACAAAGTACTACAAGTCATTAGCTACGAGTCATTAACTAGCAACACAGTTCTGAAAATAATGAAAACGTAAAATGAGAGAACCTGAATAAATGCACTACTATGACTGACTTATCGCTAACCTATTGTGACCAACTGATTTTAGTACTCTAATTTGAATAGTTAACAAAAGATCATATTCATATGCAAAGCCAATGAACAAAACAAATCTACAATTATACTCACAGATTGAATAGAAAGCAAGAATCTGAAAACAAATAAACTTGAATAAACGCTAATCATGAAAAATAGATCAATAGCATAAAGAAAATTCAATTCACCAAAGTCAGTTTCCAAACATAGCTTAAAAGCTTTTCAATTATTATTCTATGGTAGTTAGAACACTCAGTAGAAATCAAACATTATACCAGCTAATCAAACATTATTATCATTCCATTAGGGAAACATTATAATTAAACCTTGATTTTAATAACAGATTTAAGCATAAATAAAACAGCAGGTTCAACCATTTTCAGCAATTAATCAAAAGACTATTTTCCAAACGCAGGCCTAGCAATTAGTATACTCAGCAAATAGAATCGATTCATATAATATAGATATCATGATAAAATCAGTAAACTAAAACAATATTATCAATCTAATAAATTCAACTAAACAGAAAAACATGAAAATAGAAATAACTAAAAAGTATCTAAGACCTTTTGTAGAAACCTTTGAGTAGAAGAAGTGCGCTGAGCATTCTTATAACAATCTCGACACCATTCGTAAGACACCATTATTCATTAACCACAAACACCATCACGTCCCACCATGAAACTTCGAACCAGTAACTTTGTATGTCTCGAACCTTTTTGCATCAATTATATCATTCATCCAGTAGGGACGAACATAAATCCCTATCTCACTTAATTATTCACAATAGCTATGGTTTGAAGCTTATGTGAATAATAACAAATATAATGTTATCTTGTATGATGAGAAATTGCAATCTCAAAATTTAAACAGTAAAATAAAAATAAGGGATAAGAAGATTAAACAGCTGAAGATCACTTTTATTTCATTAAAACAACCTTACATCATTTATAAAAACGAAAAATACAAATTCTACCTACAATTTAACATTATAACTCTAAGCTAAAGAAAGGGATGATTTTAAAAGAAAACTAAGGGGTATTTATAGCAAACCCGAGAGGTTGGTTGTTGATGAAGAATGATTCTCAACCCTCGATTTGGCATCTCTCATTCTCTCTCTTGTTAGTTTATGATCCAAAGGCTGAGATTGGTTTACCTTCACTCGGATTGCCAACGTGGCCAATCTTGTGATTCTTTGGTGCTGATTTGGCATAATGGGATTGGTTTGTTGTTAGGGTGCATTAGATTGACCAATGAGAAATGAGATATGACGCGTCATTAAGCCACGTGGATGCCTTGTTCTTGGAATCGAGTGATAGACACGCGCTCTTCTTGCCCTTAATCATCTGAAAACTACGCGTGAAGGCCACTTGTTAGGCTATTGGAGAAACCCCATTTTTTAGGGTTCATATGCTGGTGGAGTTTTATCCCCAATTCTGCTTCTTTCGTTTCTTCTTTCTTTTCTTTATTTTTGTTTCTTTGACTGAATTTTGTTGACCAAAAAGAGTTTATACTCTTTTCCACCGTCTTTTCTTTTGTAACATGGGCGAAACTTGGACCCCAAAAAGTATTATACTTCCCACGTTTCTTTCTTAGCTAATTGGGATTTTGATCCATTAGTTAAAATGTTGGGCCAATGAAAGTTTTAACTATGGCCCAGTCTAGATTTGTTTAATTAGACTAAGTGTTTATTGATCGCTGAGAGGACCAGCGACAGAGACCAGACCAGTGGAAGGCAAAGCCTCAGATGGCACACCAGGAACATTCAAGTCAAAGACAACGGCAGAGAAGTCGAAGACAATCTGAAGTCATACTCACCAACGATTATGGATAGCTGGGATGTTGAATGAATGTGCTGGTGTTCAAGGATCTTTGAGTTGACAACACTCAGAGATCACTTAAGAACCCTAGAAGTTTGGGACAAGCACAGCTTGTCCAATCCTTTATAGTTTAGGCAGGATAATCTACCAAGTGTTTTGAGCGGGACAAAACAAGAGATTCAAGATAAAGCCTAGTACGACCTAGTGGGACAAAAGATGAACAGTTGGCAGAACTGTTCACCTAAAGTTGTTTAAAGGTATGTCTCGACTTGGACATGCATTTAATACGTTGTACTCTTCCATTCAGAAGGTGACATGTATCAACTACTCTCACTAAGGAAGCAACCTCGTACACTATAAATAGGAGTGAGAAAGAAGAATTAAATCAACCCTTGTGCTTGGATAATTTATCTAAGTTCTTTCTCACCTTCGAACCGCTGAGCCCTCAGCTGTCTACCAGCGTCTCATTGGTTCCCTTGTAAACTTGAGTCTCGAATCTAGTTTACTTGTTCTAGGGTTCATTTCTTGTTGTCATTCAACGAGTGTATTCATAGCACTTTGTAATACTTTGTTTATAATACTTAATAAAGCATTACGCGTTTGAAAAGTATTTCATTGTGTTTCGTGGTTACAAGAGTTATAGTTTATCAACAATTGTCATATTAAGGGACTTTCAATTGGTATCAGAGCGGTTTGATTTATAAAACTTTTCATAAACCGTTCTTGTTTTTAAAATCAAGATCTTAATATGGCTGATACTATACCTCCTCCACCTTTTGGTCAAACCAGTCTAGGTACCACTTCGACCACCGCACCGGCCACCACATCTACTACCATGCCTACACCAGTTGTAAGCACTGGTAATAATGATGATGACCTTCTCCAACTACTTGATGTTCGAGGGGGGTCACATGTGTCCAATGTTCCAACATTCGATGAAGAGGATTTTTCAAGTTGGAAAAGTGAATTTCTTATATATTTAGATGGCTTAGAACCCTTCTTGATAGAAATCTTAGAAAATGGTCCCTATGTACCACTGGTCGTTTCCTCTACCCCTGAGAGACCCATTAAGAAGCCTGTTAAGCAATGGTCTCCAGCGGATAGACGTGTAGCTAACCAGGACAAGAGACTCAAAAGTATCATAGTCTCTTGCCTACCCAAGAACATTATAAAGTCCATCATTAAATGCAACTCTGCTAAGGAGATGTGGACTGAATTAGTTCTAGGGTATGAAGGTCCAGAGGAAATAAAAGAAACCAAAATCCAAGCCCTTAGACTTAAGTTTAATGCTTTTAAAGCTTTGGAAACAGAAACTGTTGCACAAACTTATACTAGGCTTAAGATTTTGTTGAATGATTTGGGAAACATTGGAGTTGTTCTAGCTAAGGATGAGGTTAATGCTAATTTTGTCAATAGTTTACCTAGAAAATGGCTTAGCCTAAATCAGACCTTAAGAGCAAACAATGCTATAAAGAATGATACTTTAGCCCAACTGTTTGGTAGATATAACTATGAAGAAGGGCTAATTGACTCCATTTACAAATCAGAGACTGACAGGTTTACCACCAATATCACTGGTTCAAAAGCTCTTGTTGCTAACCATTCCTTTCAGGACAGCGACTCTGACATAGAAGAGGACACCAGAAGTAGTCAAGAATTTCTTGATGAACTACATGCTGAGTTCCATGACAGAGCTCTTCTAGCTGACCAAAAGAGGTACTACAAGAGATTTGGTAGAGTTGGAGCTGCAAAGGTTGATAAATCCAAGGTGTCATGCTACACTTGTGGAAGGACTGGTCACTATCAGAAGGATTGTTGGTCAAACAAAACCTCTTCTCTAAGCTTCCCTTCATCCAGCAAACACAATAGCAAGAAGAAGTTTTCCACCTCACCTTTCAAGCAAACCTCTCACTCTGACTCAGAGGGGAAGAAGGACTACAAAGTTAAATACAAAGCCTTGAAAGCTGAGCTGCTATAACTCAACCAGAAAGCTGATGATGCAGCAAAGAAAAAGGATGTTAAGAAGACTGAAAAAGGTCTGATTGCTGCCTCATTCGATTGGGATGATGAACCCCTCACATCTAAGGATGAAGGTACCACTACCGTCAGAGCCTTTATGGTTGTCGCTAATGAAGAACCCGCTGTGGGTAAAAGTGAAGCAAGATCTGGTCAATGGGTGGACATTACCATGAAAAAGGTACAAAGAATGTTATCTATGGCTGAAGGTCCTGATAGAGACCATGTCAGTGACTATACCTTGGTTGACCTTCACTTTATGGAAGAGCAAAGAAAAAACCTGTTAAACAAATTTCATAGTCTTAAAACAAAGTTAAATCTTTGCCAATCTGAATTAACAAATCTTAAACCATTTGTAAATCTTGCTAATCAACTTCAAAATGAAGTAAGCAAACTATCCATTGAAAATGAACCTTTATCTGATGAAAACTCTGAACTTAGAAAAACCATTGAAAAATGGAATTTGGCTCAATCCATAGTGGAAGAAATAGTCGCTGAATCCATACCTGGTGATGTGGTTCAAGCTATTGGGGGAAAGGGTGGATACAAAAACCATATACCTGTTCCCAGTGTCAAATTTGTCCCTTCAGATGTTTCTTCTCCTTCTTCCACCTCTGTGGATGAGAAAAACTCTGACAAGAAATCAGAGGTACCAGTCCCACCAAGACTCGCTGGTGCTAACCCATCTGATTCCTTGCTTGGCCCAAAACCTCCAACCAAAACCCTTAGGAATTCAATTCTAAAAGTCGTTGATAAAGCAAACAAAAAGGTTTTTGTGGCCAAGGACTCCAACAAACCCACTCCTCCCCCTGAAGAGCTTTCACCCACCAAGCAACTTCTCCTCACCTTGATGGAAGAAGTAAAGGGGTTGAAAGAACAAATCAACCCCAGAGTTAATAGTCCATCTGTTAACTCTCTTGGTGAAGGATCTAGTAGTGTGACATTCGTCAAATTTCCATCTTAATTTATTCATGTAGTACGAGTACTTTAACTGTTTCAGACGAGTTGTCGACATAAATGTGTTAATTATTTTGCTTTGCGGACAAAGCCCTTTTTAGGGAGAGCATATGTAACATCTCGAGTTTTCGCGATTATTAAGTTGAATGCAATACACAAGTTGGTGGGCGTTTTATGTTGCCGTACGTTTATTTGGTATACTTACTAGATTACGTGAAGTCTCGCACAATTGCTTTGTTTTGGGATTGTGTGTCAAACGGTTATAGTGTCGTGTTTATGCAGTTCGCGTCTAAACTTAAACACCGTGAAACCCGAGTCGAGTTGTATAAACTGTCACAGCATGTACATATATTTGAGTATAAACTTTCATTTATGTTTATTACAAAAACTTGCCTTACAAGAGTCCCAAATTTCAGTCACATGTCTAACTACAAATAAACCATATAGTTTATTACCCACTAACCACTACAAGACAGCACACATGCCTAGTTTACCCCATTTGGGTATATCACAAGTTACCATTTTCAGTTTGAAGG
The DNA here is from genome assembly GCA_025667525.1 of Glebionis coronaria. Taxonomy (NCBI): domain Eukaryota; kingdom Viridiplantae; phylum Streptophyta; class Magnoliopsida; order Asterales; family Asteraceae; genus Glebionis; species Glebionis coronaria. Next base: position 165,380,368 of record CM046878.1, on the reverse strand, counting down.
TAACCCTAGACTAACAATACATGTTTATATACAAACCCAAAGTTTATCCAATGTCCAAATACAAAGTTATCACTGTCCAAATTACAAACACAAAAATCTGTACAAGTCTTTCAAAATACAACTCCTGGGAAGGTGAAGATTAGTGTCCAGCCAACCCACACGTCGCGTCCAACCTGCAAAACCGAAAGAGTCTTCCATCCCGTCCGAACCTGCAAACCGAAACATAACATCCCATTGTGAGTCTTTCGTCTTTTCGTCTTTCCTTTATGAAGTCCTAGTTGTGCTCGCTTTGTACAAACCTGCGAATCAACAAACCAATGTGTTAGTCATTGTAACGGCCTTATTTTTTTTACTAAAAACTGAAAAGGTTAAACTTTATTACTAATACTTGAATCATGGCTACAACTTTACTTTTCTGTCAACCAAACCGAGACCCGACTTAGACCAAACCGAGACCCGACTTAGACCAAACCGAGACCCGACTTAGACCAAACCGAGACCCCGACTTAGACCAAACCGTGACCCAACCAAGACCACAACCAAGACCACAATCAAGAACCAAACCGAGACCCAAGTCAAACCAAACCGTGACCTAATTAAAGGCCAAACCGAGGACCAAACCAAGCCAACCAAGTTTCTTACTTTCTGCCAAAAACTATCGACAATCAATACCAACTAATCTAAATGTCTTAACCAATTTTTATTTTACAGAAACACCCTAAAACCTTTAATCATGCCGCGGGTATAAAAACCCCCAATTTTATAAAAACCCTAGATTGACTTTTTATTAATTAAAACATTAATTAAACCTAATCTAAACCCAAACCCCATAGTTAATTTAATTGAAAACGAGTTATACAAAAACTCCCAATTGACCGAAACCCTAATTTTTATAAACCGATTATATATTGAAAATTAGTTTGATTTTATACAAGAAAACATCAATTAATTGTGTTTAAACCCGAGATTGATAAAAACCCCCAAATATTTCAAAACCCTAATTCGTTTATATCAAATCCGAGAACCATATGATTCACAACAACTTTATACAAATCAATCAAACCCACTGATCATTATAAATCGAAAATAAAGTAATCTTGTTAAAAGAAATGAAGGAAAAACAAACTTATCTTTGATTTTTGGCCATTGATTGACGTAACCATAAGGATGAACACATCAGAAAACCAAATCGGTTTGATGTGGGGATGAAACCCCACATCTCACGCGATCTAAACACCTCAGACCACCCACACATGATTGCTATATCCCAACTGATAAGATATTAGCCATGGAAAGGGGTGAACCGATCTAGATTTGAGAGAGAGATGAGATTGGGGCGGTGGAGTTGTTTTCGAGGGAAGAGAGAGAGTATAACTCTCTGTTATGGAGAGTTGTGTGTGTAACACACGTTTATTACTCCTTTCGTTCCTTGTTATTTCCGCCTATGGGCCGGGCCGGGTCTAATGACCCTTGGGCCGGTTATTGAGAGGAGTTATTGGACCCATTTTGGGCCTTGTGTATTTATTTAGCTTAGTTAAAAGCCCATGAAACGAATTTTGTAAATTTAGGATATAATTTGACCCGTAAAACCCGACCGTTTAATAACCGACTTTTGTTTGTCGTACTTTTCCGTAAACGTATGGTTTCGTCAAGCACAACTAGGGTGTCGTGTCTTTTACTAATATAATTATTCGTATCGTAACTCGATCCTCATAATTAAATAGGTCGCGGCTAGCGTAACCGTACTCTCGAGCTATTTTATCTTCGTTCTCTTTGCTGAATTAACGAGGTGAGTTTATAGCCCCATACTTTACTATTTTCACTGCTTTTTGGGGTGAGACATTGCTTGATTTTAACGTGTGAACACAAGTGCATTTACTGATTTATACATTAGTCTAAGTCCCACTAAAAACCCAGTTGCTTTGGCCCGTGAATCGTGAACCGTTAATTACTTTGTGTAAGCGCGAATGTAATGGATAGATCTATCGGGATTGACGTCCCTGTCTGTCTTGTCCAACAAGGGGACAAGCGGGCACAGTTTCATTTGAGTCTGAGATAGGATGTCGTGGGTTTAGGCATCTAGTTTGGGCTACATTTATATGATTATACTGCCGGTGTTGTTAACGCTTCGGTGTCACGAGCTTAGACTGTAATAAATACTTTTGGGATGACTTTGTATCTGTTATATTGTCATCACATCTGGGAAAATCTTGTGGTTCATTAAACATTTCCACTTAACTAAACCTATGAACTCACCAACTTTATGTTGACACTTTAGCAATGTTTTTCTCAGGTATTAAGAAGGAAGATGCTAAATGAGGTCTCATGCATTGCCGTCATTTCTTTGAAACAACGATCATTTGTACCATTTGAGAAAACTATGTTTTGTAACTGTATTCAGTTTATGCTTCCGCACTTTGTTAAAACTATTTATTTTATTAATTACAAGTGATCTATTTTCCGAACGTCTCATTTAGAGGTCGTTCTTTGTGACTATGTGCGTATGATAATCATGACGTCACCACTCCCTTGTCGCCATTATACTCTGATATTTTGGGAGTGTGACAGATTGGTATCAGAGCCATAGTTATAGAGAACTAGGTTGCATTTAGTAACTCTAGACTATAACTGCTCTATGTTTAATCGATTATCATACGGATTGTAAGTATTAAGTATATGTAGATACATAAGTAATAAATGGGATACATGTGATTTAACAATTACGAGGTATATTTACATGGGTTACATGTGCAACAACGAAATCTGAATTATGTTATATGGGATACATGTGGATTCAACAATGATTGCTATGTTATGTTAATGTCCCTTTTTACGGACTAATTTTATAAGATATTTACACACATTTATTTTGTTTATGATTACAGCGATGTCTTCATCCGATGATTCCACGTCTACAGGAGCGTACTACAACCGTAGTTCACAGTCGACTATCAGTTCATCAATAGGACTACCTAGAGGATCGCCATCAGGATATCCGTGGTACCGGATGGTTTCAGATGACGATACAGAGAGATAGACTGAGGAGGTTCGTCATTCACCGATCCGTATTCCTGATGCATCAGCTGACGATGTGCTTAGCCTAGAAGGCGGAGGAGAGGATGACTTAGACACTGACGTGGTGCAGTCACCAGGTCAGACATCAGTGACTGGAGATGAGACGGTAGAGGAGACAGAGGATGATGAGATGGAGTTTACAGATGGGGAAGAAGAGCCTATGGAGGTCACAGACACTGAGGACCCTCCTACTGCTTATGCTGCTACTCCTGAGGTTTCCCTAGCACACATCTCCTCATCTTCATCTGAAGACGAAGGAGAAAGGACTGCTATTCCTGCTCCAGCACCTGGTACTCTACCTTTCTACTATGTGAGACGACGTCTTCGGGGGAGAGCTGCTCGACCACCACTTTCACCTTACCGACCCCTCATACCTTTCACTGCCACTGACAGGCATACAGCCCGCACACCTGCCAGTCCTGTCCCAGAGACACCACTACTACTACCACCACCAGAGACTGTACCTGCTGTGTACCAGGAGATGCTTACTGATGCTGGTATCTCTACAGGGCCGAGAGCTACGACTCCTCTTCCTAGGAGAGCTACATCGACGGTGGTGATGCTTGGGGCGGCAGATGGATGTGTGACGACACGATTGAACAGGTTGGAGGATGCTGTAGAGGCTTTAGGTGAAGAGTATAATGAAGTGCAGGATAAGTTGGAGGCACTGGCGAAGAAGAGTCCAGTTAAGGATGAGACAGTGTTGACAGTATGTGTGACCCGTCTACGAGGACAGCTTCTTACTGTTCTTGATCAGATGGAATCCATGCCAAACGCTCGTCTTGAGGAGATTGGGAGCCTGATGACCCGTTGGGGAGTAGAGCCATTGGTGGAGACAGGCGGACTAGAGGCGCCAGTAGAGGACCCTGTTGTGGACTTGGATAAGAGGTTTAGAGCCGCTTGTCATGATACCGATGTTAGACTGAAAGATTCCCAGGCTCGTGAGCTCGTGGTTGAGAGGAGGTTAGCAGAGTTGGAGAGAGAGCTTCATCAGCGCCGTGAGGGCACTAGTTAGATTTATCTTGTACCATCGACCTATCCCTGTATGACCACTAAGCTTTGAAGTTTGTCTTAGCTAGTTGGTATTTTATTTTCTTTTAGTATGTTATGACAAACTATGATGTACTATCAAACGATTCTATGAATGATATTATGGGTTGCAAAAATTGTGAGATCATTATATATTGTGTATTATATCCTGGAGCATTTCATAATTGTATTGTGCGTGCCATGCATGTTATGTCTGGCAAAACTCATTATCCTATTACCTTGTTAGATTATGGCGCCAGTTAGAAGATCCGAAACGCAGAATCCACCAGCCGCTACCGGTGGAATTGACACCGTCATGCTAAGCCAAATGATAGCCGAACGAGTGGCCGAGGCACTCGCGACCGCTGAAGCAAATCGTACAGCTAGCACACAGGAGGAGACCAACCAAGGAGCTACTAATGCTATTGCACGGACTTGTACCTACAAGGAATTTCGTGCAGTTACGCAAGTAAGTTTCCGCGGTACTGAGGGAGCAGTAGGATTAACCAGATGGTTTGAGAAGCTAGAATCCCAATTTGGGATTAGCAATGTCGCTGAAGCCGACAAGGTGAAGTTTGCGTCAAGCACGTTAGTGGATGGTGCTCTGACTTGGTGGAACGTCTATGCTCGTGCAGTGACCATTGACGTTGCCCAAGCGACGCCCTGGAGTGAATTTAAAGCTATGTTTGTGAGGAAATACTGCCCACGAAAAGAAGTCAAGCAGATGGAAGTTGAGCTGTGGAACCTGAAGGTCAAGGGTACTGCTCTTACTGCTTACAATCAGCGCTTTCAAGAGCTGATCTTGTTATGTCCTGAAATGGTGCCCAACGATGACCGATTGTTGGAGCGATACATTGAAGGACTACCTTTGAGCATCAAAGGGAATGTGACTTCATCCAAGCCGACTGATTTGCACGAGGCAATAGACATGGCTCAGAGTCTGATGTACCAAGTGGTACAGGAGTTGGGAGAAAATACTGGGGATAAAAGAAAGTGGTCTGGCAACCACTACAACAACAATACCAACAATACCAACAACAGCAACAACCCAAACAACTACAACCAGAACAAACGACAAGAAGTAGCAAGAGTGTTTACTGCTGGACAAGGAAATACTGGAAACTACGCTGGAAGACTTCCTTTCTGCGGAAAATGTGGCCGACACCACGAAGGAGCATGTCCCCCTACGTGCTACAATTGTGGGAAGGCGGGACATAAGGCAAAGGAATGTCGAGCACTACCTCGTTCTACTAATCAAAGAGGACCTGGAACGCAAGGTGGCCAAGGAGCAAATGTCACTTGCTTTGGATGTGGAGAGAAAGGTCACTACAAGAACAAGTGTCCAAGCAGTGGGAACCAAGGTCGTAGTAACCAGATTCGAGGGAATCAAAATCACAACCAAGGGAACCAGAAGCAGAATCAAGGGAACCGAGGAGGAAATAACCGAGCCACAACTAGTACTCCTGGAGGATCCACGGCACCTAGCAAAGTGTATCATCTCTGTGCTAAAGCTGCTGTGCAAGACAACAATGTTGTGACTGGTACGTTTCTAGTCAATAACAACTATGCTTCAATACTATTTGATTCTGGTGCGGATAGGAGTTTTGTGTCGTCTATATTTAGTGAACGCCTAAATGTTACCCCTACTGCGCTAGACGTTAAGTATAATGTAGAATTAGCCGATGGGAAGTCAGTAACCACCGACGTTATTCTGAAAGGATGTAGTGTAAGGCTACAAGGTCGTTCGTTTAGTATCGACCTACTCCCTATAGAATTGGGAAGTTTTGACGTCATCATTGGAATGGATTGGATGTCGAAGCATCACGCGGAGATTGTATGTCATGAGAAGTGTGTCCGTGTTCCTTATGGAAACGACGTACTCATCATACAAGGCGAAAGAAGTGGAGTGAAGAATGGATCAAGATTGGAAGTCATCTCATGTATCAGGACCCAAAGATACATTGAGAAGGGATGTCCGGTATTCTTGGTTCAAGTAACACAAAAGGAAGGAGAAGAAGATCACGAGAAGAAGGTGGAAGATGTACCGATCGTTAGAGACTTTCCGGACGTATTCCCAGAGGATTTACCCGGACTACCACCAGCACGGCAAGTGGAGTTTCACATCGAGCTTACACCAGGAGCCGCGCCTGTTGCTAGAGCCCCATACCGTCTAGCACCGGCCGAGATGACAGAGTTAGCTGAACAGATAAAGGAACTTTCTGACAAAGGTTTCATTAGACCAAGTTCCTCACCTTGGGGAGCGCCGGTCTTATTTGTCAAAAAGAAAGATGGATCATTTAGAATGTGTATCGATTACCGAGAATTGAATAAGCTGACGATAAAGAACCGCTACCCATTGCCGAGGATTGACGATCTTTTCGACCAATTGTAAGGATCTAGCATATACTCGAAGATCGATTTAAGGTCAGGATATCATCAACTAAGGGTTAGAGAGGAAGACGTTCATAAGACGGCTTTTAGAACCCGGTACGGACACTACGAGTTCCAAGTTATGCCTTTCGGTTTGACAAACGCGCCTGCGGTATTCATGGATCTTATGAACCGAGTTTGCAAACCATACTTGGACAAGTTTGTGATTGTATTTATCGATGACATTCTCATCTATTCTCGTAATGAAGAAGAGCACAAGGAACATTTGAAGACCATATTAGAGCTGCTAAGGAAGGAGAAGTTATATGCAAAGTTTTCCAAATGTGAGTTTTGGATAAACACAGTGCAATTTCTTGGGCATGTGATCGACAGCAGTGGTATTCACGTTGATCCTGCTAAGATCGAGGCCATAAAGGATTGGGCGACTCCAACAACACCCACGGAAATCCGTCAATTTTTAGGTCTTGCTGGTTACTATAGGAGGTTCATTGAAGGTTTCTCCAAGATAGCTAAACCAATGACGGAATTGACTCAAAAGGATAAGAAGTTTGAGTGGAAAGAAGATCAAGATTTGGCATTCCAGACATTGAAGCAGATGTTGTGTGAAGCACCTATACTAGCCCTACCTGAGGGTAATGAAGACTTTGTGGTGTATTGTGATGCATCCATAAAAGGGTTGGGTGCAGTACTGATGCAAAGGACTAAGGTCATAGCTTACGCATCAAGACAACTAAAAGTGCACGAGAAGAACTACACAACTCATGACCTAGAGTTGGGAGCAGTGGTGTTTGCCTTGAAGATTTGGAGACACTACCTTTATGGTACTAAGTGTGTTGTATTCACTGATCATAAGAGTCTACAACATATTTTGAATCAAAAGGAACTCAACATGAGACAACGACGTTGGCTAGAGTTGCTCAGTGATTACGATTGCGAGATCCGTTATCACCCAGGCAAGGCAAATGTCGTGGCCGACGCTTTGAGTCGAAAGGAGAGAGTTCTTAGGGTGAAGGCTTTAATGATGACCATTGACTTAGACCTTCCATCCTTAATTCTCAAGGCTCAGAAAGAAGCAGTCAAGGAAGAAATTCTCAAGACTGAAGATGTTGGAGGAATGATGAAGAAGTTGGAAGCACGTTCGGATGGAACGTTATGCCTTGATAATAGGAGTTGGTTACCATGCCATGGTGACCTACGATCCTTGATTATGCATGAGTCGCATAAGTCAAAGTACTCCCTACATCCGGGATCTGACAAAATGTATCATGATCTGAAGATGTTGTATTGGTGGCCGAACATGAAGGCGGATATTGCTACATACGTTAGCAAGTGTTTGACTTGTGCCAAAGTCAAAGCCGAACATATGAAACCATCAGGATTATTGGTCCAACCCGAACTGCCAGAATGGAAGTGGGAAAGGATCACTATGGATTTCATTACCAAGCTACCAAAGACCGCAGCCGGATTCGACACGATTTGGGTAATCGTCGACCGACTCACCAAATCGGCTCATTTCCTACCCATCAAGGAGACTGATGGAATGGATAAGTTAGCAAGGACATACTTGGAGGAAGTAGTCACGAAGCACGGTGTGCCTGTGTCTATAATCTCCGACCGAGACAGCCGATTTACTTCGCAGTTTTGGAAGTCACTGCAGAAGGCATTGCGAACGCAGTTGGATATGAGCACTGCGTACCATCCCCAAACTGACGGTCAAAGTGAACGGACCATTCAAACCTTAGAAGATATGCTGAGAGCTTGTGTGATTGACTTTGGAAATAGATGGGATAGACACCTACCTCTGGTGGAATTCTCATACAACAATAGTTATCACACTAGCATTAAGGCAGCGCCGTTCGAAGCACTGTATGGTAGGAAGTGTCGTTCACCCGTGTGTTGGGCAGAAGTCGGTGAAGCACAACTCACTGGACCCGAGATCATACACGAGACTACTGAGAAGATCTTTAAGATTAAGAGCCGTATGCAAGCCGCAAGGGATCGACAGAAGAGTTATGCTGATATGAGACGCAAACCCCTTGAGTTTGAAGTTGGTGATAAAGTCATGTTGAAGGTCTCACCTTGGAAGGGTGTGATTCGCTTTGGAAAGCGTAGAAAGTTAAACCCTCGTTACATTGGACCCTTCAAGATTATAGAGAGGATTGGTCCCGTAGCCTATCGTTTGGAATTACCTCAAGAACTTAGCCGAGTGCATAATGTGTTCCACATTTGCAATCTGAAGAAATGCTTAGCCGACGAGACACTCGTTATCCCTTTGGAAGAGATTCAACTCGACGACAAACTCAACTTTGTAGAAGAACCAGTAGAAGTTATGGACCGTCAAGTTAAACAACTCAAGCAAAGCCGTATACCTATTGTGAAGATCCGATGGAATGCGCGTAGAGGTCCAGAATACACGTGGGAACGCGAAGATCAATTCAAGAGCAAGTATCCTCATCTTTTCGCTAACCATCCTACTACAACAACGTCTTGATTTCGTGACGAAATCTCTAAAACATGGGAATACTGTGACATTCGTCAAATTTCTATCTTAATTTATTCATGTAGTACGAGTACTTTAACTGTTTCCGACGAGTTGTCGACATAAATGTGTTAATTATTTTGCTTTGCGGACAAAGCCCTTTTTAGGGAGAGCATATGTAACATCTCGAGTTTTCGCGATTATTAAGTTGAATGCAATACACAAGTTGGTGGGCGTTTTATGTTGCCGTACGTTTATTTGGTATACTTACTAGATTACGTGAAGTCTCGCACAATTGCTTTGTTTTGGGATTGTGTGTCAAACGGTTATAGTGTCGTGTTTATGCAGTTCGCGTCTAAACTTAAACACCGTGAAACCCGAGTCGAGTTGTATAAACTGTCACAGCATGTACATATATTTGAGTATAAACTTTCATTTATGTTTATTACAAAAACTTGCCTTACAAGAGTCCCAAATTTCAGTCACATGTCTAACTACAAATAAACCATATAGTTTATTACCCACTAACCACTACAAGACAGCACACATGCCTAGTTTACCCCATTTGGGTATATCACAAGTTACCATTTTCAGTTTGAAGGTAACCCTAGACTAACAATACATGTTTATATACAAACCCAAAGTTTATCCAATGTCCAAATACAAAGTTATCACTGTCCAAATTACAAACACAAAAATCTGTACAAGTCTTTCAAAATACAACTCCTGGGAAGGTGAAGATTAGTGTCCAGCCGACCCACACGTCGCGTCCAACCTGCAAAACCGAAAGAGTCTTCCATCCCGTCCGAACCTGCAAACCGAAACATAACATCCCATTGTGAGTCTTTCGTCTTTTCGTCTTTCCTTTATGAAGTCCTAGTTGTGCTCGTTTTGTACAAACCTGCGAATCAACAAACCAATGTGTTAGTCATTGTAACGGCCTTATTTTTTTTACTAAAAACTGAAAAGGTTAAACTTTATTACTAATACTTGAATCATGGCTACAACTTTACTTTTCTGTCAACCAAACCGAGACCCGACTTAGACCAAACCGAGACCCGACTTAGACCAAACCGAGACCCGACTTAGACCAAACCGAGACCCCGACTTAGACCAAACCGTGACCCAACCAAGACCACAACCAAGACCACAACCAAGACCACAATCAAGAACCAAACCGAGACCCAAGTCAAACCAAACCGTGACCTAATTAAAGGCCAAACCGAGGACCAAACCAAGCCAACCAAGTTTCTTACTTTCTGCCAAAAACTATCGACAATCAATACCAACTAATCTAAATGTCTTAACCAATTTTTATTTTACAGAAACACCCTAAAACCTTTAATCATGCCGCGGGTATAAAAACCCCCAATTTTATAAAAACCCTAGATTGACTTTTTATTAATTAAAACATTAATTAAACCTAATCTAAACCCAAACCCCATAGTTAATTTAATTGAAAACGAGTTATACAAAAACCCCCAATTGACCGAAACCCTAATTTTTATAAACCGATTATATATTGAAAATTAGTTTGATTTTATACAAGAAAACATCAATTAATTGTGTTTAAACCCGAGATTGATAAAAACCCCCAAATATTTCAAAACCCTAATTCGTTTATATCAAATCCGAGAACCATATGATTCACAACAACTTTATACAAATCAATCAAACCCACTGATCATTATAAATCGAAAATAAAGTAATCTTGTTAAAAGAAATGAAGGAAAAACAAACTTATCTTTGATTTTTGGCCATTGATTGACGTAACCATAAGGATGAACACATCAGAAAACCAAATCGGTTTGATGTGGGGATGAAACCCCACATCTCACGCGATCTAAACACCTCAGACCACCCACACATGATTGTTATATCCCAACTGATAAGATATTAGCCATGGAAAGGGGTGAACCGATCTAGATTTGAGAGAGAGATGAGATTGGGACGGTGGAGTTGTTTTCGAGGGAAGAGAGAGAGTATAACTCTCTGTTATGGAGAGTCGTGTGTGTAACACACGTTTATTACTCCTTTCGTTCCTTGTTATTTCCGCCTATGGGCCGGGCCGGGTCTAATGACCCTTGGGCCGGTTATTGAGAGGAGTTATTGGACCCATTTTGGGCCTTGTGTATTTATTTAGCTTAGTTAAAAGCCCATGAAACGAATTTTGTAAATTTAGGATATAATTTGACCCGTAAAACCCGACCGTTTAATAACCGACTTTTGTTTGTCGTACTTTTCCGTAAACGTATGGTTTCGTCAAGCACAACTAGGGTGTCGTGTCTTTTACTAATATAATTATTCGTATCGTAACTCGATCCTCATAATTAAATAGGTCGCGGCTAGCGTAACCGTACTCTCGAGCTATTTTATCTTCGTTCTCTTTGCTGAATTAACGAGGTGAGTTTATAGCCCCATACTTTACTATTTTCACTGCTTTTTGGGGTGAGACATTGCTTGATTTTAACGTGTGAACACAAGTGCATTTACTGATTTATACATTAGTCTAAGTCCCACTAAAAACCCAGTTGCTTTGGCCCGTGAATCGTGAACCGTTAATTACTTTGTGTAAGCGCGAATGTAATGGATAGATCTATCGGGATTGACGTCCCTGTCTGTCTTGTCCAACAAGGGGACAAGCGGGCACAGTTTCATTTGAGTCTGAGATAGGATGTCGTGGGTTTAGGCATCTAGTTTGGGCTACATTTATATGATTATACTGCCGGTGTTGTTAACGCTTCGGTGTCACGAGCTTAGACTGTAATAAATACTTTTGGGATGACTTTGTATCTGTTATATTGTCATCACATCTGGGAAAATCTTGTGGTTCATTAAACATTTCCACTTAACTAAACCTATGAACTCACCAACTTTATGTTGACACTTTAGCAATGTTTTTCTCAGGTATTAAGAAGGAAGATGCTAAATGAGGTCTCATGCATTGCCGTCATTTCTTTGAAACAACGATCATTTGTACCATTTGAGAAAACTATGTTTTGTAACTGTATTCAGTTTATGCTTCCGCACTTTGTTAAAACTATTTATTTTATTAATTACAAGTGATCTATTTTCCGAACGTCTCATTTAGAGGTCGTTCTTTGTGACTATGTGCGTATGATAATCATGACGTCACCACTCCCTTGTCGCCATTATACTCTGATATTTTGGGAGTGTGACAAGTAGCTCTAAGGGGAGAGCTTTGTTCAGACCTTGCAAGCATTGCGGTTTCAAGAATCATTCCTCTGAGGATTGCACAAAGAAACCAAAATGTATCATATGCGAGTCTACTGAACACACTTCTAGAGAGAATGAGGAGGTCATTGCGGTTCAAAGAACCAGAACTCAAATGAGAAAAAAAACTCCTCACAGGCCCTCAAGAAAGGCTGAGCCTAAACCCAGAGATAACTCTCAGGGTTATAGACCTAATCCCCCATGCAAGTACTACGACTTCTTCGACCATCACTCTGATAAGTGCGAGCATTATCCCGGATGTGACATCTGTGGAAGCATGCGTCATGAACCCAGGGACTGCAACCAAAGAGGAGGAGGAAACCATAGAAGGACCAATGTCGCTGGTCAGTGACAGCATGGACCCACTGGAAAGTGGGTTCATCATAAAAACTAATCTGGCTTTGTTATATCTATGTAGGAATATCTGAAGAAATCTGTTTGGTATCTGGATAGTGGGTGCTCCAGACACATGACAGGGGTTAAACAATATCTGCATAGATATGAAAAGGAGTCTGGTCCAAAAGTAGTCTTTGGAGATGACTCCTCAGGGGCTACTGAGGGTTATGGCTCAATGGATTGTAATGGAATAACCTTCACAAGGGTCGCTTATGTCAATGGACTGAAGCACAACTTAATCAGCATTAGTCAACTCTGCGATGCTAGCTTCAAAGTTCTGTTCACTAAGAACTAAGGAACAATCTTCAATCAAAATGATGATGTTGTTCTAATTGCACCCAGGAGAAGGGATGTGTATGTCATCGACATGACATCTTGTCCAGAAGGGACAAACACTTGTCTCTATGACAAAGCATCTAATAGTGAAAATTGGCTATGGCATAAGAGACTCTCCCGTCTCAACTTCAAAAACATTAACAAACTGGTCAAGAATGATTTAGTAGCTGGGCTTCCCTCTCTGACCTTCATCAAAGACAGACCCTGCTCAGCCTGTGAGAAAGGGAAGCACCACAGAGCCTCATTCAAGACAAAACAATCATTCTCCATAAATAAGTGCCTCCATCTTCTTCACATGGACTTATTTGGACCAGTAAAACATCAATCCCTTAATCACAACAAGTATACACTAGTCATTGTAGATGAATTCTCCAGATTCACATAGGTATTCTTTCTTAAAAGAAAGAGTGATGTTGCTGAAAGAATAATGTCCTTCATCAAAGAAATAGAGAATCTCAATGACTGCAGAGTTAAGGCTATCAGAAGTGACAATGGCACTGAATTCAAGAATCATGCCATGGAAGCCTTTTGTGATGAAAAGGGAATATCACAAAACTTTTCTAACCCAGGCACCCCTGAACAAAATGGTGTCGCTGAAAGAAGAAACAGAACCCTCATAGAGGCTGCTAGAACTATGCTCAGCGAATCAAGACTTACTAAAAAATTTTGGGGTGAAGCTGTGAACACAGCCTGTCATACACAAAACAGATCCATTATAGTGAAGAGACACGACAAGACCTCTTATGAAGTGTATAGGAAGAGAGCCCCTGATGTAAGCTACTTCCATGTCTTTGGTTGCCCTATTTTCATTCACAACTACAGAGATCACCTGGGAAAATTTGATGAAAAGTCTGATGACGGATTCTTCGTTGGCTACTCTCCCACCTACAGAGCTTATAGAGTATTCAACATCCGCAGACAAGAACTAGAAGAATCTATCCATGTCACCTTCAATGAAGCAGATGTTGTCATCAACCACACCAACTCAGAAGAATGTGACATTGACTTCAATGAAGTTAAATCATATCCAGAGGATGATTTCTCAAATCCCAAGGAATCATCTAAAGGCTGTCACAAGGACTTACCTTATGTTCATGCATTTGATCCTCATTCAATCTCTGACATCACTCCAGAGGTTGAGAATGTTGAACCAATCACTCAACCCACTACAGTGAATGCTGATCTCATCGAACCAATCTCTCCTCTTGATGAAGAGATTATGGATGAAGAAATAATATGTGAAGATCCCTCAGCATTCATTGAACCTGCTGTGACTCCTGAACCCACAGAGACTCCTGCTCCTCAATCCAAATGGAGTAGGAACCAATATATTCTTCTGGTCAATATTCTTGGTGAACCCTCTGAGGGAGTCACCACCAGAGGCAAATTGAGATCTCTGGAAACCGCCTCAGCGAATGAATGCCTTTTCGCTGATTTTCTCTCTGAGGATGAACCTAAGAATGTGGCTGCTGCGCTTCTAGATGAAGGGTGGGTTGTTGCCATGCAAGATGAGTTGAATCAGATTAAGAGGAACAAGGTGTGGACTCTGGTAAAAGCTCCAGCTGGGAAGCAAGTCGTTAGAACTAAATGGGTCAACAGAAACAAGAGGGATGAAGCTGGCATGATTGTAAAAAACAAGGCTAGGATTGTGGTGCTGGGATATAATCAATCTGAGGGGATTGACTATGATGAAACGTTTGCACCAGTAGCCAGATTAGAAGCTATGAGAATCTTCCTATCCTTTGCAGCTTATATGGGGTTTACTGTATACCAGATGGATGTGAAGAGTGCTTTCCTAAATGGGAAGCTTGCAGAGGAAGTATATGTCTATCAACCCCCAGGGTTTGAAAGCAGTGAGTATCCTGATCACGTCTGTAGACTTCATAAAGAACTCTATGGGCTGAAACAAGCGCCTAGAGCCTGGTATGAAACCCTATCAAAATTCTTACTTGAAAACAAATTTGTCAGAGGTACCATTGATCAAACCCTATTCACTTATAGGTCCAAGGGTGATGTCATTTTAGTATAGATTTATGTGGATGATATAATTTTTGGTTCAACCAATATTACATTGAGCAAACAGTTTGCTAAACTAATGACCAAAAAATATGAAATGAGAATGATGGGGGAATTAACTTTTTTCTTGGGTTTTCAAATTAAACAAAATTCAAAAGCAATTTCTATTTGTCAAGAAAAATATGTTAAGGATTTGCTCAAGAAGTATGATATGTCTGATTGTGCATCAGTGAAATGCCCCATGCTTCCTCCCAACAACTTGGGAGCTGATGAATCAGGGGTCTCTGTTAATGAGACCTTATATAGAGGCATGATTGGGTCACTAATGTACCTCACAGCAAGCAGACAAGACATACAATTTGCCACATGTCTCTGTGCTAGGTACCAAGCTAACCCTAAGGAATCCCACCTTGTAGCTGTCAAAAGAATTTTTAGGTACTTAAAAGGATCTCCCACATTGGGTCTCTGGTATCCTAATGGATCAGGCTTCGACCTCAAAGACTACTCAGACTCTGACTATGCTGGGTGCTGTCAAATCCTTGGAGGAAAGTTAATATGCTGGAGTGCCAAGAAACAAAACTCTGTGGCCATGTCATCAGCTGAAGCTGAATACGTAGCGGCCGCTGGTTGCTGTGCTCAAGTTCTCTGGATGAAAAGTCAGCTGGCTGATTATGGGATCATTTATGAAAAGGTTCCCATATTCTGTGACAACACAAGTGCCATAGCCATCTCCAATAATCCGATACTTCATTCCAAAACTAAGCATATTGATATCAGGTATCACTTTATCAGAGACCATATTTTAAAAGGTGATATTGAGCTTCATTTTATGCCCACTGAATACCAGCTCGCTGATATATTCACCAAGCCTCTGGCTGAGCCAAGTTTTACTAGGTTGGTTGCTGAGCTGGGTATGCTCAATATTGGTAAACAAATCTGATAAATGATCTCTGATCTCTGTCTCTGGGCATTAAAGGGAATTGAATGTAACGAGGTAGTTACATTCTAATGGGACTTAATATATTCACATATTTAATTCAAATGATTAACCTTTATTGTCAACAACTTTCCAGCTTTCCAAGGGACAGAAAAAATCACATGAAGAGTCAAGGGGTCCCACTTTTCTTAAAAGGTAATTTTTTGCATTAAATGCTTTAATTGTAAAACAGCTAAACCTATTATTAAAACCCTTGACTCATTTTTCAAATCTCACATTACTCATTACTTTCACACACACACACTATTCATCTTCTCCAAAAACCTTCATTTCTTCCTCACATCAACAATGGCGTCTTCATCAACAAACACTGCTTTCACCGTCCTGGCCGCCTCGAATGTTGATTTTGGGATACACAATGGTAAGATAGCCTTGAAAAATTGTGTAGCTCTCTTGGAACATAACAATTCCCTCTACCAACCATTGTTCTCCTTCCTCGAGAACTCCACCATTTTTGAAGCCATAACCAGAGTACCTTCCACATGCTACCACCAATACTTGAAGGAGTTCTGGTATAGCGTCGAAGTTGATAAAACCTCTTCACACATCACCTTCAACCTTTCCACACATCCCCAACCTCTCACTTTTGATCTTCACACCTTTGCCAAAGTCATTGGACTTCCAGTGAATGAAGGCATGTCCGCTGTGCCTGCCAGCGCCACGGTAAAGAAGGCTCTGGCTACCCTTCGTCCTCATGACGACAATGATAAACCTTTCACCACCCAAGGTTTCCAGAACAAATCACTGATCAAAGTGAACTACTTTTCACCCATCTGGAGGACGCTGATGCTATACATTGTGAAATGTCTGGGTGGAAACCAGGGATCTCATGATCAACTTAATGGAGCCCAGCAAGCAATTGCTTACAGCTTAATCTGGGGGCAAGATATAGGGATCGCTCACATACTTTACCCCTCAATGCAAAGCTAGAAAACAAAGGGAAGAAGAACAGACTAGCCACCATCTGCTACACAAGATATCTCTCTCTTCTCTTAGAAGATATGCTGGGTGAAGGCTACACAGATGATGAACTTCTCTCCTTCTCTCCTTATCACATCACTGCTGCTTCACTAAAGACTCCTTTGGAAGATGAAGTGCCTCTCAGCAGGCACGTGATCCAGGTCGCTGGGCTACTGGTTGATGATGGAGAGCCCTTGATCCCTCACAATGAGGTGAATGCTGAAAGACTAACTGACAAGTCTCTATTAAAGACCTCTGTGCAGTCTTCTTCTCAGCCCAAGGTGCCCAAGGAAAAGAAGAAGAAGAGGAAAGACATCCCCCTTTCCTCTGAAACCCCTTCTGTTAATCCTTCCAGGACCAAGAAGACTAAGAAGAACCCATCCCCTTCTCTGGAGGATGTGGTTCAAGAGCCCACCGCTGACAAACAACCTGAGTCTAGTGTCTCCCAGTCAGCAGAGACGACTAAGAACCTTCTCAACGTTGATATCTCTCAGGTATTAGTTTGCCATTTTATTCTCTTGGAGGTTCACATACAATCATTCTCAACATTCTGTAGGAGAGAGTGATGAATTCTTAGGGTCTACCTCAACCCATAGAGTGTCTGTGTCAGCACCTAGAACTCTTAGGATTATCTGTACACTCTGTCTTAACACAAGGATATGATTCATTTGTGCTCATAACGCACCCCGATGATCCTTCACCCTCTGGACTGTGCTCTTGTCCATAACAACTTGAGCATGCTATAGGTCCCGACCCAGAGTCTCTGCACTTCACGTAGTCTCTGGGTCCCCTCATATGAAAAGAGTCCCAAAGATTTATTCTTTTGAGGGGATTGAATAATCACCCTCAGTCTTCCTAGGGGCAGCGATAAAAGGCGACCATTACCTTCAAATATGTCACAACTAAAAGAGTCCCAAAGAATTTATTCTTTTGGGGGGACTAAATAATCACCCTCAGTCTTCCTAGGGGCAACGATAAATGGCGACCTTTAACTTCCATGAATTCACAATTAAAAGAGTTCCAAGGAGCAATCCTTCAGGGGGAGCTGGATAATCACACCCAGCTATCCTAGGGGCAGTGAACGACGACCATTCACCACATAATTTTCATAAATCAAAATAGTCCCAAGGAGTAATCCTTATGGGGGAGCTGGATAATCACACCCAGCTATCCTAGGGGCAGCGAATGACGACCCTTCAACATAATTGTTTCACACTTAAAAGAGTCCCAAGGAGAAATCCTTAGGGGGGCTGGATAATCACACCCATCTTTCCTAGGGGCAGCGAATGGCGATCTATAACATCAAATTTTTTCACAATTGGTTACTAACAAATATCATAACAGGCTCATAATCTTCATGAAGAACAACAGAATGATGATGCCTATTCCATTACTGGTGATGAAAATGCTGAAGCCCCCCACATAGATCTCGATGCCATGTCAGACATTGATTCCATGCCAGAGGATGAGGTCTTCATTATTGAAGAAGACTTGACCATTTCAGATTATGCTGATATGGATGCTAATGATGACCAAGTTACATCAGAGTTAAAACCCATCTCCTTCCCATCAATGCCCAATGTGCAAGAACTGGCTGCTAAGAAGCTATTGGACCAGAGGCTTAGTACACCAACCCCAGTTCCCTTCCCAACCTTACCAAATGTCATGGAATTAGGGGCGAAGCAACACTTAGAACACTTACAAAACCTCAAGCTTGTCCATGTTCCTCGAATGAAAGATGTTCAGGAACTCGCCGCTGAGGTTCTCTGGGTCAAGAGGGGTGACATCAGTAAAACCAAGCCCAAAGTCACAAATGATGTCATCCTCTCTGAATTGCAAACACTCACCCATGCTGCTGAGGAACTCACCACCACACTAGAGACTTCACTAACTTCATCTGTGGAGTCCTCTATGACTGCATTGCTTCCGTAACTACTGGGAAATGCCTTGCAAACTCACCTCCCAGCTGTTCTAGACCAGAGCCTCCAGCAATACATACCATCTGTCCTCACAACAGCTGTCAAAGTAAATGTTGCAGCTATTGCCAAGGCGTCTGAGCCTTCAAGAAAACTTCTTCAAGAGCTGCTACAAGAGGAACTTAAAGAAATCTGCTTATTCGTCCATCAAGAATTTGTTAAGTTCCTCAAGCCTGGATCAGGCACAACTACTACCGGCGCTATGCCTGGGGGGAGAATTCAGCAACCTCCACCTCTGAAGAAGAAGCAGACACCGCTCCACCTAAGGGGGAGCAATCACTTAAACAACCAACACCTTCAACAGGGATTCCAACAGCAAAACCTCTCAGATCCTTCAACCCCAGCACTGAAGCAGTAAAGGACAAGGGAAAAGGAATTGCCATTGAACAACCTGAAATAACCCTGCACTCCCTCCAAGAAGAAGGCGGATCTATAACCAAGCTCTCCAAACACTCTGACCTGAACAAATTTAAGAGCGCTGATGAACCGCCACTTACCCCAGAGCAGGCAAAGGCTCAAATCTTGGAACATCAAAGGCTTGCAAGCATTAGAGCAGCTGAACTCAAGAGCAAAGAAGCTCTGAACAAACTCTCTCCTGCTGTAAAGGAAGCTCAGTTGGTTAAGCTCAAAGAACTGGAAGTTAAAAGGAGCAACCTTCAAAAGGAATATGAAAGACTTGTGAACCAAAGAGCTGAACCTGGTCAAATCACCAAGTATGCATGTTACACTAACAAAGACAAAAGAGTGGTGATGACCCTTTACAGAGAGAACCAACTAACCAACTACAAAGTCTTCAGTGACTTTAAACTCAGAGATATGGGCCTCTCTGAATGGTTAGAAATGTTGTCTCTTGCCCAAAAGAAGACTGGGCCTGGTGCTGCCCAAATGATGAAAAACATTCAAGCAAAGCTGAATTGGGTAAGAGACACGGCAAAGAAGTTGAAGGTACCTCTGCCTCCTCAACTTTCACAACAACAACCTTCTCAAGGACAAAGGAAAAGAAAAACCCAAATGGGGCCTCTGGTGGAGAAGTTGGTCACTGAAAACATTGTTGTAGATGAGATGCACAGAAACTTGGTACTGCCCAAAGAGATCAGTAAACCAGTAGGGGGCCAAGTATACTCAGAACCAGAGACAAGTATGGTCTTCATGAATGGTAATTGTGAGTATTGCTTTCAACGGATGAATGAACTATAGGGCATCAACCATCCAGCTCATCAGACTCAAACAGGGCATCCTAAGGAATTGCAAATCAGCTGAGGATTTTGAGTTTGAAGTTGAGCTAGTCATCAACTCTAGAAGTGACAAAGTTGAAGCCCACAGAATCTGTGATCAAGGCCTTGATCGCTGAAGAACCTTTTTATTTTTGTTTATGTTTACACCAACTGGGTGTTCTTGTAATAGACTAGGTTCTTTATGTTTAATAAAACTCTGAGGTATGTTTGTTAAATTATGTGTAAGAAGAAGTTGTGTACTCACTTACAATAATTATAGACTTAGTATAATTTTTAAACAAATAGGGGGAGATTGTTGGGCCAATGAAAGTTTTAACTATGGCCCAGTCTAGATTTGTTTAATTAGACTAAGTGTTTACTGATCGCTGAGAGGACCAACGACAGAGACCAGACCAGTGGAAGGCAAAGCCTCAGCTGGCACACTAGGAACATTCAAGTCAAAGACAACGTCAGAGAAGTCGAAGACAATCTGAAGTCATACTCACCAGCGATTATGGATAGCTGGGATGTTGAAGGAATGTGCTGGTGTTCAAGGATCTATGAGTTGACAACACTCAGAGATCACTTAAGAACCCTAGAAGTCTGGGACAAGCACAGCTTGTCCAATCCTTTATAGTTTAGGCGGGAGAATCTACCAAGTGTTTTGAGCGGGACAAAACAAGAGATTCAAGATAAAGCCTAGTACGACCTAGTGGGACAAAAGGTGAACAGTTGGCAGAACTGTTCACCTAAAGTTGTTTAAAGGTATGTCTTGATTTGGACATGCATTTAATACGTTGTACTCTTCCATTCAGAAGGTGACACGTATCAACTACTCCCACTAAGGAAGCAACCTCGTACACTATAAATAGGAGTGAGAAAGAAGAATTAAATCAACCCTTGTGCTTGGATAATTTATCTAAGTTCTTTCTCACCTTGGAACCGCTGAGCCCTCAGCTGTCGACCAGCGTCTCATTGGTTCCCTTGTAAACTTGAGTCTCGAATCTAGTTTACTTGTTCTAGGGTTCATTTCTTGTTGTCATTCAACGGGTGTATTCATAGCACTTTGTAATACTTTGTTTATAATACTTAACAAAGCATTACGCGTTTGAAAAGTATTTCATTTTGTTTCGTGGTTACAAGAGTTATAGTTTATCAACAATTGTCATATTAAGGGACTTTCATAAAATACTTCAATCCGTCTTAATACTTTGGTTTTGGGCTTGAACTTGGGCCCAAAAAGTGAATATTCATTTTCCAATATTGGGTTAGCCCAATAAGCACTTTGTGCAGGACCCATAAAGCCCAATAAACCAAAAAAACTCAAATCTCATCTTAAAACGATTTGTCATTTGGCTTTTTGAACTTTTCTTCAATCTCGTATCGATATTTGCCGGTTTTCGTGAACTTGGTACCTACACACATGAAACAAACAAAACATGCATATACATGGCCATTTTCATACAATTTATGCATTTTATGTCTCTTTATTGATATAATTGATATGAGTAATTTAGCTCATATCAAACTCCCCCTTGCTAAGCAATTGTCGTGTCCTCATGTAATGATAAAATAAAACACTAACTACACATTTATTCAACTTATGACACTTTATTTTACAAAGACATAATGTATTGCTTTCATTATTCGAAAAATAACTTTAAGGATCATAAAACTCAAATAGATTCATCGTCCTCGACTTTTCACTTTTCCATGCCAAGTTTAAAAACAAGATCATTGTCAATCATAACCCTAAAATTAAACCAACTCATACAAGTAATTTGTGTTAAACTCAATCTCCTATTATTCCTAATTGTATCTCTAGATTTTATTTGTCATTCACCTAAAGGCTCATTTGACTTTATTTGATATTTATTAATCCAAAAATGAAGGCAAAAACGGTGTAAAGTTAACACTCAAAACCTAACCTCGACTTCAAAAACCGTTGTCACTAAAGAAAGCCCACATCAAGGATAACTTAACACGATTTGAGGGATAAATCTCCCCGGACCCGAAATTTGGCTAATAGGACTACTTAAAAACAACAATAAAACCTCCAAAGTCAATTATGACCTTATTAATAGAGTTAGCAACAATTACATCATATCACCTTGTGGCTCTTTAAGATGCAATTGTGCTCCATATTTAAAATCCACACCCGAAGGCTCCTTGGACAGAAATAAGGGAATTGACATTCACCATCCCACCTTATGGCTCATGATGATGAAGCAATTTTTATTAAACACGTCCCCTTGCCATACACCCTAAGGCTCTAATGACAAGGTTAGTGCTACATGACTCCCACCCGAAGGCTCCTAGAGAACATGCTTTTATTTTTTTTTATTATTATGATATTTATAGTAAGCCAAATTTCCGCAATCCCATAATCAAAAGTCCATGACGCTGACACCCTTAATATGTTCTCACTTTAATTACAAGGGAAGAAAAAGAAGGAGTTACGAGTTAAGATATCAAGCCTAAACCGCTAAAAACTTCATTTATTAAGCAATTATTATTCAAGCGTGAAAAATAAATACGAGGAGATTAAATCAAACACAAAAATACTTATACAAGGAAGAATTAGTTTTAGAAACTTATGATTAAACTCTATCATCTCTTGTTCTCCATATTGTAAAATTTCAATAATGTGAAATCAATGGATACTTAGCCTATTAAATCAAAGTTTTGGGTTTTCAATACTGATGGAAGATATAAGCTACACGTTTATTATGTTCTAGAATACTTCTAGTAAGGATAGAAACGACAATGTATTTTCTATGTTTATCTTTACCTAGAATAGTTGATACGTAGCTTATTGTACAAGGCTTCTTAGTCTATAAAAGAAGGCCTTTTGGTTAATGTTTAGAATCAAGTTTTCATTAAGTTTTCATTCGTAAACATCTTTCATTGTAAGCGAGTTCGACATTCATAATCAAAGTGAAAGTTTTGTTTACATCTTGTGTTCTTGTTTAAGTATTAAATTCCGCATAATACTTAGATTCACAAAGCATATAACAAAGGTTTCTCTACGTGTTATACTTGATCTAATCTCGTATACACAAAGCTAATCGATCTAAGTTTGGGATCAACAAGTGGTATCAGAGCTTGTTGAGGAACTTTTGATCTTTGAAGAACACCAGAACGATATACGAACACCAAAACCCTAATTTTCTCAAAACCCTAAAAACATCATGTCTGAAGCGATAACCTCCTCCTCCTCATCCTTACCAAACATCAAGATTCCCATGCTTGATGCAACCAACTTTGACTTATGGAGGTTCAACTTTGAACAATATCTGGGGATCTTTGACTATACACTCTGGGACATTATTGAATATGGAAACTCATTCAATAAGGCTCAAAAGATTCAGGATGCCATTACGGCAAGATCAGCTGTTGAAGGATGTCCTGATGAAGATAAGAAAGAAAAACCTGGAGATGGTAGAGCTGTAAGTGCTGAAGATATTGCAAAGAAAAGGGCTGACATGAAAGCCCTAAATATTCTGAAAGTCTCCTTGGGACAAGAAAATCAGCACAAATATAGAAGCTATGAATCTGCTAAAGATCTTTGGGAAGCAATTGAAGTTGCATATGGTGGTAATGCAGAAACTAAGGAAGAAAAGAAAAAGCAACTTCTGCATGATTATGCTGTCTTCAAAGCTCAGCCCAATGAGAAACTGAGCAGTGTGAGAAGCAGATTGCTTGACATCACAAGCAAGTTGTCCTTCATGGGGACACAAGTTGGTGATACTGACACCAATGCTACTTTTCTGAAAAGTCTTGGTGAGACATGGAAGATTGAGGCAAGATCTATTCTTGCCAATAATACTTACAAGAGCTCTTCGTTTGATGACATCTACAACAAACTAAGACTGTTGGAAGATGAAACCCTTTCGGCACATGGAAGCAAAGCTAGCACCAGCAACATGGCCTTCTTCTCTCATAGTGAAGGTCAATTCAATCAGAAGGACTATTTTATGCATCCAGTTACTGGATCATCATTTGTCAGCGCTGGAACAAGTCCTGTCAACGTCTCCTTTTCAGACGCTGACACATTCATGAATGACTCCCCAAGAGTTAAACCTGCTGGTTTGGATTTGGATACTGTTTGTGCTTACATTGCTTCTTTGCCCAATGGTTCAGTGATTACATATGAGGACCTTGAGCAGATAAGTGATGAACACTTGGAAGAGATGGACATCAAGTGGAATATGGCTCTTGCTAGTATAAGAGCAAATAGGTGGAATAGAAGGTTCAAGAAGAAGATGACCTTCAATGCTAAAGACACTGCTGGATTTGATAAATCCAAAGTTGAGTGCTACAACTGTCATCGCATGGGGCATTTCATGAGGGAATGCAGATCTCCTAGAAAATCTGATGCTGGTAAACCCTCAAGTCAGGTTGTTAAAGCTCAAGACTCCAAAGCCATGGTTGCAGTTCAAGGAATTGATGGTACTGGATGGGATTGGAGCTGTCTGGCTAAGGATGCTGAAGAAGACAAAGCTTTGATTGCTGATATTGAAGAAGAAGAGCATGTTGAATATGCTCTCATGGCACACTCCTCCTCTTCATCTGATAATGAGGTATATGATGATGCTTTTTGTAGCAAAGGTTGTAGGTTAAACACTGACAGACTTAACAAAGAGGTGTTAAAACTAAAAGAGGATATGAGCACTGAAAGGTGTAAATTATCCAATTACCAACTAGCTCTTACTGAAACTGAGAAAACCGTTTCTGAATATAAGAAAATGGAATTTGATTTAAAAGATAAGATAAATATCTTAAAACATGAGCTAGAGGGTAGTATGGATATTAGAAATATCATGTCAAAGGTCAATAGAGACCTACAGGCTAAGTTAGATGAGGCCATTAAAAATAAAGATAATGTTGACCTCAAGATTCAAAGATTTGATAGAGCCACCCAAGCCCTAGGAGACTGTGTAGCTAAACAAAGAGATCCTAAGGATATGACTGGGCTTGGGATGAATGAGAATGATTACTCTTTGGTTCCACCACCAGCTGGTGACTTCTATGGTGTCCTTAGAAAGGATTTATCTTGGACTGGTATACCAGAATGCCAAGAAGAGGAATTCATTCCTCCACCAAGAGTTGTCACCCCAGTAGAAGAGTATCAACAAAAACTGACTGACCTAAATGAGTGGAAGAAAGCTAACCCTACTTTATTTGTTAAGGGAGGTTTGCTATGTGAAAGTCCCAATGAATCTCCACCCATTAAGGTTACTCACCCAGTTACTGGTGAAGCTGTTGACCTGGGCTCCAACACTGTTAGAAGACCTACCATTAAATATGCAGAGATGTATAGGAATAATAGGTCACCCAAGAGCCAAGTTAACAATCATGGAACAGGTTTCTTTGCTTCTAGACCTAAGAATGTGTCTAAGAAAGCCTGTTATACTTGTGGTAGCTTTTCACATTTGGCATACAAGTGTGTCAACGCTCCCAAAGCCAGCGCTGATAGGAACAATTTCAGCGCTGACAGGAAGAAAGTCAACGTTGTTAGGAAGTCAAACGTTGTCAGACCCAGACCTTGTGTGCAGCAAAGTCCACAAGTGATTAGACCAGCCCCATTCTTTTCTAGAAGGTCTAACACTCATGGACAAAGACCTTTTCAAAAGACAAATACCTGGTCAAATAGGCAATGGGTTCCTGTAGCAAACCCTAGGTTCAACGCTGACAAGGGTAATTTCAGCGTTGACAGGACAAAATCCAACGCTGACAGAAACGTGTCCAGACCTAAGTATTTGCAGCCACAAGGTAAGGGTTTAAAGCTTCTTCAAGCTTAACATGGAGACCCAAGAAAGATCAAAACCCTAATAATAATGGAATTTCAATGACTTGTAACAGGTTTAATTACATTTCAAAAGTCATTACAAAACCAATTGGGGTTAACTGGGTTTTTCATCCTAAAAGGGATGAAAATGGGGTTGTTATGAGAACTAAGTCTGTTCTTATTGAACAACCAGATGAATCCAAGTCTTCTGAGACTTGGGTTCCCAAAGAAAACTAATTTGTTTTCTTTATGTGCAGGGCATTCAAAAGCAGATCAATGATTATGGATATTGGGATAGTGGATGCTCAAGGCACATGACAGGAAAGGAAGACTATCTGACGAACTTCACTCCTATTCAAGATGGTGATAAGGTATACTTTGGAGGTGGATATGGCACCATTACAGGCAAAGGAACCCTTCTCACCAATAATCTACGTTTTGAAAACGTCTTCCTGGTAAAAGAACTGGATTATAATCTGTTTAGTGTATCACAAGTGTGTGATAACAAAAATAAGGTTCTTTTCACTGATACTGAGTGTTTGGTGTTAAGCAAGGATTTTAAGATCCCTGATGAGAAGTATATTGAGTATAGAACACCTAGGCATAAGGACATATATAATGTGAATTTAAATGGAATTAAAGTGAATGCAAATATGTCTTGTTTTTATGCTAAGGCCTCAGTAGATGAAAGTAATTTGTGGCACAGGAGACTAGGGCACATAAATTTTAAAAATATAAATAGACTTGTGAGGCTTGGTTTAGTTGATGGTTTGCCTGAGAAGGCCTTCCACAATGACCACTCTTGTGTTGCATGCCTTAAAGGCAAGCAGCACAAGGTCTCATTCAAGTCCAAGCAGGTGCATACTAGTTCCAGACCTCTTCATATGCTTCACATGGACCTCTTTGGTCCAACTAATATAGAAAGTTTGAATGGCAAGTCATATTGTTTTGTTGTCACTGATGACTTTTCTAGGTTTACTTGGACATTCTTTCTAGCTATGAAGAGTGACACAGCTGATGTTCTTATTGAATTTATCACTCAAATTGAGAAAAGGTCTGGTTATGAGGTTAAGATGCTCAGGAGTGATAATGGTGGAGAATTTAGGAACAAGAAGCTAGATGATTTTTGTGCCAGGAAGGGAATTACTAGGCAATTTAGTATTGCTAGAACCCCACAACAAAATGGGGTTGCTGAAAGGAAAAATAGAACCCTAATTGAAGCAGCCAGAACAATGTTGGCTGATGCTCACTTTCCCATAGCCTTTTGGGCTGAGGCTGTTAATACAGCATGCTATGTGCAAAATAGAGCATTGGTTAACAAAATTCAGAACAAAACACCTTATGAGTTACTTTGGGGAAGAAAACCTAATATTGGTTTTCTCAGACCTTTTGGATGTCATGTAGTAGTCTTAGACACTAGTGATGCCTTAGGGAAATTTAGTGCAAAAGGTGATGAAGGTTACTTCATGGGGTATTCAGTGCAGAGCAAGGGTTATAGGGTTTATCTTAAGGAGGACAAACGTATTGTTGAAAGAGTACATGTTAGGTTCTTAGAGAATAAACCTAGTGATCCTGAAAGTGGTCCTAATTGGTTGTTTGATTTGGAACCCTTATCTAGAGCTTTAAATTATATGCCTGTCACTAATCCAGACATTATGAAGGTAACTTCAAATGTTATGGAGGAACAAGTTGTTCATGTTTCAGGGACACAGGTTGATGAAAGGGTTGGATCACAAGCAGAAAAGGCATCTCCTACATTTGAATATGTTACTATTCCCATTTGGACTGATGCTTTTGCTGCTGCTGCTGCTGCTGGACAAGATAATGGTGGTTTCCAAATACCACCAAATACAAACATGCATGGTTCTTCAGGCGCTGACAAAGGAAAATCCAGCGCTGACAAGACCAATTCAGACGTTGACAACAACATTTTAGGCGCTGTCAGCCCTGACGCTGACAACCAAGATTCAAACGTTGACAACACTTATGGGCATCTTTTCTCTTCCAGTTTTGAACAAGGTGGACCTTCCAATGTCCATGAAGAGATTCCTGTTGCTCAAAGAGAGTCTGATGAAGAAGATATTGGCAACATGGAGTGTGAAGTTGAGGACACCAGACTTTTTGAAGGAGGATTTCTCACTTCCACAATGAAGAATCACCCCCCATCTCAGATCATTGGTGATGTTATGACTCCAGTTCAGACAAGAAGATCCCATCAAAGTCTTGGTGGATTTATTGCCAATATACACAAGAAGGTTGATACCCCTCTTGTGCAAGCATGTTTGTTTGCATGTTTTCTGTCACAAGAAGAACCCAAGAAGATATTTGATGCTCTAAAAGAACCAAGTTGGGTGGAAGCAATGCAGGATGAGCTTCACCAATTTGCTATTCAGGATGTTTGGGAGCTGGTTGATTGTCCTAGATATGTCAGACCAATTGGGACAAGATGGGTTCTCAGGAACAAGAGAGATGAAAGAGGTATTGTGGTCAGAAACAAGGCAAGGTTAGTGGCTCAAGGTTATACACAAGAGGAGGGGATAGACTATGAAGAAGTCTTTGCACCAGTTGCAAGGATTGAAGCTATTAGGATTTTTCTAGCCTATGCATCTTTCATGGGCTTCACAGTCTATCAAATGGATGTAAAGAGTGCATTCTTGTATGGCACCATAGTTGAGGAAGTTTATGTCATGCAACCTCCTGGTTTTGAGGATCCTGAGCATCCAGATAAAGTGTATAGAGTCAAAAAGGCTATGTATGGCCTTCATCAAGCCCCTAGAGCATGGTATGGTACTTTGTCTACATATTTAGTGGACAATGGATTCAAGAGGGGCACCATAGATCAGACACTATTTACAAAGAAGAAAGGCAAGGATGTGTTGCTTGTGCAGGTCTATGTTGATGATATCATTTTTGGATCTACTGATCCAAAGATGAGTGAGGATTTCTCCAATCTTATGACAGACAAATTCAAGATGAGTGCTATGGGGGAGATGAACTTCTTTCTTGGTTTACAAGTTCAGCAGAAAGAAGATGGTATCTTCATCTCCCAAGACAAATATGTTGCTGAAATCTTGAAGAAGTTTGGCTTTTCTCCACATGAAAAGAGGGCTACTACTCCTATGGATAGAGAACACCCTTGGGGAAAGATTGGAGATGGGAAAGATGTTGATGTCAGGCATTATAGATCCATGATTGGATCCTTGATGTATCTTACTGCTTCCAGACCTGATATCATGTTTGCTGTGTGTGCATGTGCACGCCATCAAGTGACTCCCAAAGAATGTCACCTTTATGCTGTGAAGAGGATCTTTAGGTACCTAAGATGTTTCCCTACTCTTGGTTTGTGGTACCCAAAGGATGCACCATTGGAGCTGATTGCATATTCAGATAGTGATTATGGTGGTGACAAGTTTGATAGGAAATCCACAACTGGTGGATGTCAATTTCTTGGGAGCAGATTAATATCTTGGCAATGCAAGAAACAAACAGTGGTGGCTAACTCTACAACTGAAGCAAAATATGTGGCTGCAGCAGCATGTTGTGGTCAAGTGTTGTGGATTCAGAACCAGCTGTTGGATTATGGGTATAATTTCATGCATACTAAGATATTTGTTGACAATAATAGTACTTTATGCATCATTAAGAATCTTGTGCATCATTCTAAAACTAAACACATTGAAATTAGACACCATTTTATAAGAGATTGCTTTGAGAAGGGTTTAATACAACCAGATAGGGTTGACACTGAGGAAAATGTGTCAGATTTATTAACTAAACCTTTTGATACTGGAAGATTTCAATACTTGGTAACAAGTATTGGAATGGTTAATCTCACTTAATATGTGTTTTGGATTATTTTTGTAAAAGTATGTACAGGATGATGCATTACTATTATTGGTCTTATTAATGATTTAGATTTTCCACTATATTTTTCTAACACTGACAAAGGTTGTTTGAACACTGATAAGTGTTTTTGCAACTTTGTCAGCAATATAATTGTCTAACGCTGACAAAGCTTCCTTCAACGTTGTTATGTGTTATCGGGGCGTTGTCAGCAACAATGTTAGTTTTGTGGTTTTCAATCTAAATGTGCAGATGGTGTTAGCAGTATACCATTTGATACAGAGTTGCTTATGGATAAAAGGAGAAGCATTTGGACAAGTTTTTATTTATGGATGATGGTTGGAATGTTTCATTCCTATCTTGACATAAATTTTTTATGTTCATGCATGTTTTTAGCTAACTCTTTGTATCTTTGTTTAAGGGGAGGTTTTAGGAACCTTTAGGATTTTTGGGTATCTATATGATACTCTTATCACAATTCTAGATTGTGTCCACAGGTGAGTATGGGTTAGTTTTACTAAACCATGAGGCACTGTAGCATGCATAGTATATCAACTTTGCATGCTGCCAAGACATTTTTGGCCTAGAATTGGTTGTGGTCTGTTGGGGACTTGGGAATGATTTTGATATGGGATTTACCTGGGAGTAACAAGGATTTTATAAGGTAACTTGGTTGTTAAGAATTTTGGTTAGCAAGGGACACTAGAGGACTGTTATGTCTATCTTGCTTATGCAAGTGTGCATAACTGGACAGTGCTTGCCGCCCTATAATTATCAGCTTTTGGTTACTTTATCTAGGATAAATTACTTGTTAAGGTCATTTTTCACTTTTTAAAACAATTTTATTTTTGGACGCTGACAAGATTTTTCCAAGCGTTGTTGTGACCAAATTGGACGCTGACATGGCTTTAGGCGAACGTTGACAAGATTATAGCCGTTGGGCGTTGATGGGTTATATTTGACCGTTGACACTCAATGGGACCTACCCAGTTGTTACTTTTTGACATATTTTCAAGCGGTAATTTTAGGAGTTGTTACTTTCATTAAATGCATGAGATAACTTATAACTTTTTCAATATTTTCATGATTAGTTTTTGAAAATCTTTGCCTATTTTTGGGCCAATCACATGCATTGTTTATCTCCTATAAATTTGGCTCCTATTTTTAAACAGGGTATCTATAATTCTTGTCTAACACTTTTCTCTTATCAACCTTCATCTTCTACACTTCCAATTAACAACTTTCATCAATGGCACCAAGATTTAACTCAGCAGAATTGGATTTGGGGTTCAAGTCTCAACACAACATGATTGCTTATCTTGTTGCTGATAATATTTTGTTCCCTCAATATACACAAATGGTGGCGTATTTGAACGCATCCCCATTAAGGTATGCTCTTTCTCATGCACTACTCATTCCAGTCACACACATTAAACAGTTTTGGAACACTGTTAGTTCCTCAACAGTTAATGGAGTGACCACATTAACTTCTATTGTTCATGGGAGATCTTGGGTGGTTACTGAGGCCTTGGTACGCCAGGCCTTGCATCTTGATGATGCTGATGGTATAACCATTCTTCCCGTAACTGAAATAGAACAAGGGCTTAGGGCTTTGGGATACCCTATTCCTGATGAAGGTACTCTTAATAAGTACCATAAGCAGGAATTTCCCCCAGCCTGGAAGTACCTCATTCACATTCTCCTTCAATGTTTGAGTCCCAAATGTATTGCACACAATGAGATCAATAGATCCATTGCAACTGCTATTGTGTGTATTGCAACAGGGCAAAAATATAACTATTCCAAAATGATTTTTGAGGGGATGTGTAAAAACAAGGGGACAAAAATGACTTTAGCTTATCCCCGTTTTCTGCAAATGATTTTTGATGATCAAAGATATTGTTCAAGGGATCACAATGACTTTTATAAAATCCCTGAACAAAAGAAAGCTATTTTTACCAAGATGAATTCACCACCTCATAGAGACCTACCTTTAACCCCAGCCATGCTTGCTGTTATTGCAGCAGCACAACCTCAACCAGACCCCCAACCTCAAATTGACCCACAACCACAACTTGAACCTATTCCTGAACCTTTACCCTCACCTGAACCAATGCAACTTGACCAAGAACCCTTTGACGCTGACACATCTAATGTGGGCGTTGATGTGCCTATTTCCAACGCTGACACCCAACCATCACAATCCCAAACACCCCTTAACCAACCCACATCTACCCATTCTTCCACACCATCTTCCACACCACCTGAATATAGGTTGATCAAACGCCAAAGGACTGCTGGAGAGTTCTCCTCTGGTGGTCCTAGCCATGAAGCAGAGAGAACCACCACCACAAGTGTGGCTGGTGACCTGGATGAGGCTGGGACTATTGGTTCTGGCTTAGAAGCTGGCCAAGGCAGTCCCACCATACTTAAGTCCTCATCCATGCCCAATGAACCTGACTTGGGAGGTCAAATCCCCACTTCAGATGAGGGCAGACTGGAACCAATGACTCTTTTGGAATTGACGGCTGTCTGCATTAGCTTGCAAAAGCAAAATGCAGACTTAGTACAAATTGTCAGCTCACAAGGCCTTGAACTCAAGCAATTGAGGGAGAGGATTGTTGTTTTGGAGAGTGATCATGCTAGGAGAGGTATGGAGGAGTCTTCCAAAGGGGAGGAAGATCAAAGAAATCTGAGTGATAAGAGCAGTCAAGATGGTCAATCATTGGATGTTGCTGAAGCTCTTACTACTTTGAAGGAACAAACAGGTTTTGATACGTCCTTAATCTCTCCAACCAATCTAAATTTGTCATTTACAGCTATGTTGAGAGAGGTTACACAAGGCGCTGAGGGAAAATATTTGAGCGTTGACAAGACAAATTTGGACGCTGATAGAAGTATTTTGGGCGCTGATAGAGGAAATTTGGGCGTTGACAGATCTGCATATGGAGGTGATGTATTCCAGTCATCATCTATCATCAAGGATGTTCCTACTCAGGTATTACTATCTACCTTACCAACCATTGCACCATCAGATAAGGGTAAGGGTAAGTTGGTAGAAGAAATTGTTCCAAAGAATGCAGCCCAGGTTGAATTTGATAGAAGATTGGCTGAGCAAATGATGGAACAAGGTGAAAAGGAAAAGTCACCATTTGTTGTGACTTCTGAAGAAGAAAGTGATGGAGCTAGCTCAGATTCAAGTGTGATGATTTATGAACCAGAAAGGCTTGAGTATGGTGATGAGCTTGCTAGGGAAAAGTTGAGAGATTTAAAGTTGCAGATTGATTTTGATATGCCAGAGGTGGTTCAGATGTACAATTCTTGGGAAGAAAGCTGTATGGATAATCCAGACTTGACCATTTCAGATCAGATATGGGGTTTGGAGATTCTTCTTAGAGTTTAGAAGGATTGTAAGGTGATTTTGAAGCACAAGGCAAGCAACATTCTCTCTGAGTTGAAAAGGGATAGGAGGAAGCTCTACTTTATGTTGCTCAGATGTCATGGAGTTGGATGGACACATCAGAAGTTGAAAGCTTTAACATTTGATGAGTTGGAACATAGAGCTTATCCTATTTGGGTGAAAGTGCAGGAAGAAAACACTTTCAGACTTCTTTCAGATGAAAGAAAGGAGCAACTTGCAGAAGAGATGGAAATCAAGAAAGCTATGATAGTTCCCAGACCAGTGAATAAGGGATTTACACTTGAGTTTCCAAAAGATATGAATCAACTATATCCAAGTGAAGCAGTTATTAGAAAGAGCCTCAAGCTCTCCCCATTAGAAGCTTCAGATATGGTGCATGTGTTACCACTAGATTCCAGGAATCCAATTGTGAGTTATGATGAGGATGAATGTGGATTCTGGAAGATTGGAAGATATGGCAAGGAGGTACAAACTTTTACCACTCTCATATCTTTATTTGCAAGTTGTGATAGAGAAGACTTGGTGGACCTTTGGAGGTTGCTGGAGACCAAGTATGAGGCTGAAGCACCAACTTCAGCTAATGGAATAAAACTTTGGACCACATTCAAAAGAATGTGTGGGACAAATGAGGAAGATCCTGAAATATGGAAGGATCTTGAAGATGATCTCAGTGGTCTTCAATGGAGGTTATATTCAGCTGCTGGTGTATATCATTTGAGTTCTACAAAGTTTGCTGAGTATTTACTTGTAGATGCTCAGTATTTCATATCCAAGGCTGTTTTGGAAAAGATGAAGGACACCCAGTTGGAGATAGATTATACAAGTGACGTGGCAAAGAATTTGATCAGATTTATTTATTACCAATATGATAAGGTTTGTCAGACTCCTCCAAGTTCTTAATGATTATTCAGAAACTTGATCATAAGAGTGGATATCAAGTTTAGGGGAGGATTGTTGGGAATAAATTAAGGCCAGATCACTTGAACGCTGACAAGAACAACTCAAGCGTTGACAAGAACAAAGTGAGCGCTGACAGCTTAAGCGTTGACAGGTTAAAGTCAAGCGTTGACACATTGAAGACAAGCACTGATGGAAGATATAAGCTACACGTTTATTATGTTCTAGAATACTTCTAGTAAGGATAGAAACGACAATGTATTTTCTATGTTTATCTTTACCTAGAATAGTTGATACGTAGCTTATTGTACAAGGCTTCTTAGTCTATAAAAGAAGGCCTTTTGGTTAATGTTTAGAATCAAGTTTTCATTAAGTTTTCATTCGTAAACATCTTTCATTGTAAGCGAGTTCGACATTCATAATCAAAGTGAAAGTTTTGTTTACATCTTGTGTTCTTGTTTAAGTATTAAATTCCGCATAATACTTAGATTCACAAAGCATATAACAAAGGTTTCTCTACAAGTTATACTTGATCTAATCTCGTATACACAAAGCTAATCGATCTAAGTTTGGGATCAACATTCAAGTCATCTATAGGATCTTGCATCTTCTTATACTTTTTCAAGTTTTAGAATTTGCGTTTTAAAGTTCCCTTGATAAACGACTTTCTAGGATCAATTATAGGAACTTGCGAAAAGTTCTTGTTCTTAACCCGTATGAATTAAGACTTTCGCGTTTTAAAGCTCCCTATATAAAAGCCTAGCAAAACTTGATTTAAACTCGTTAAGGAAAAAGCTAAGGTAAAAACCGAGTCGAGTCAAAAAATATTTTTATTTTCACCAATGGAAAGCCTACATTTGAGTCAAAAGCACTTATTTTCTTTATTAAAACTTAAAATAACACTAAAAATTTAATTTTTTTATGAAAAATAAGAAAAACGATTACGTTTGGACACGACAAAAGCAATTGCAAGAGATTATATCGATTGACTCCCCCATGCTAAAACCAAACATTTTCCTCAATGTTTCTTAGCTCAAGAGTAACACCCCCTTGCTAAAACACGAAGAGTCTAATGCAAAATCCTAACATGGAAAGAGCACGCAAATCCATAAGCCGTTTATTAATTATGCCTCAAGATAAAACGTTAGTCGATAAAAATCAAAGGATAGAGAGTGTGCCCCTTCTTGGAAATCAAAGTAAGGAAGATCAAGTGGACCGGAAAAAACCGAACACGAGAGTCTTCAACGATTAGGGTCATACCTAAGATTCACAACACAACAAAACACGAGCACGAGCTTGAAAGATCAAGCCTTATTAGTGTTAGAAAATAGAAAGAAGTTAGAATGTATGGGACTCCCCCACAAGGCACCTCGTTTTTGTTAACCGAGTCATGAGCTCGACTCGATCCCCGCATTCATTGGTCCTTAGGGAAAATAGTGAAAACCGGCATAATGGAATAAAATCCAATATATAGCACGATGCCGGGGTCAAAGATCTCATCCTCGTTGTCGGATGACAAACGAAAGGATAAACACAAATCTCTAAAAAGAGATAGAAGTCACAAATTATGGAATGAATATAGCATGCTCCCCGAGATAAACTCGTACCAAGATGATCGAAAAGTCTTTCAATTATTACATCGGTGAAAGGCCGAGATTTCCCTAAATCAATGATTCCGGGGTCGAATACCTCGTCCTCGGGAGAGAAAGGAATAGACAACACGGTGTCATCCCCCCATGCTAATCCATGATCATATAAAGCACATGGTAATAGTGGAATAAAGGTTTCATCCATAGTGGAATCAACATTCTTAGCTTTAACGACCATTTCACCCTTAGAAATGTGATCAATCGGGCCATGGTACTCAATATGAGACACATGAAAAAACCGCAAATTAAAGTCAAAGTGTGTGGGAGGAGGACCTGGGACGAAATCATCATCAAGTAAATTTTCTAAAAAGAGAGCGTCCCCCTCCGGGTCAATTTCATCAACACCCGGTGGTATCGAATCATTAGAAGCAAGAAAAGTGTCAATCTCCTCCACAAGCGGATCACTATCCTCAACGGGAATAGGGGATGGAGAGAAAGACTTGTCATTAGGCTTAGAATTCAAAGTCTCGATCTTAGAAATGAGAAAATAGACGTTCGATAATTTTTCAGGAAGAACCACGTCTTCCACATCTAAATGAGTGAGTTCATCGGTGAACTTCTCAAGGATCGGAATATTCAAATCAACCTCATTTCCCGGTGGAAATGGGTCTAAAGGAGCAAGTTCAAACGTGAACCTCTCAAAAATCGGATCACTATCATCCACATTTCCTGGTGGAAATGGGTGAAGAAGAGTAGGTTCATCGGAGAACCCCTCAAAATCCGAATCGTGAATATCATCTTTATAAGAAAGTTCATCGGAGAACTCCTCATTAGAAAATTCACTAGAAGTTGAATCATTCTCAAAATCTTCATTTCCATCACAATTTTCATCATTAGAATTAGAGAAAATATCAAAGTGAATAGAAGAAGTAGAGTCATCATATTGTGGCAAATCACACGTCTCATTAGAAATACCATCGAACTCTCTTGGGTTTTGGACAAGAATCTCAACACTAGACTTTATTACTTCGTCCGATTCTGTGTCCGGAATAGTGCTAAAATGCTCGTCCCCCTTGCTTATAGAATTTTCAGGTTCCATGGTGGAAGAATCATGAATAGGAGTGGTGATGTCATGAGTTGGAGTGAGATCAAAGATATCCTCGTTATCTACAATAAGTGAATTCTCATGCTTCATAGCCGGCAAGATATGAAAAGGAAGTACGATTTCACTCGACGAAGGATGTAGAGCAATAAGATCTCTCAAAGAAATAGTACTCTCCTCATCATCGTCAATAAGAAGAGAACGCTCGAGTTCATGAGTAGCAAGATATTTAGCTTCCTCTTGAGCTTGTTCTTTCTTTCGAATTTCAATGCTTAATCCATTATAATCTTGCGAAAGTTGTCTAATCTTAATTTCACAATCTCATTTAAATCCTTCATCAATTATTTCTCCATGAAATCTTCGGCTTCCCAAATCATTAATTATATCATTAATCTCTTGATTGATTTGTCTCTTTTCTAACAACATATCTTCAATGCTTTTTTTAACAAGTTCAACATTTCTTTGATTCATTATTTGTTGGAACATTGTTTCAAGTCGTTTAAAATTCTCACTCACGAGAGAAAATTGTGAGGATTGGTCAAAACCGGAGGGAATAGAATTATAGCAAGGACTAGGCTCATAAAAATTTTGATCTCTCGGTTGACAACAAAAACTCTCGTGAGGACCTCCACAATACTCACAACAAATATGTTGTTGTGATAAACTCGGTAAATCTCGTGGATAACAATTATCATTAAAGTTTCGATTGTAGCCCGGTTCTTGCTCGTAATTAAGCGAGAACCTATGCGAACAATTAATTCCAAAATGAGAATTATTTCCACAAAACTCACACGAGGGTGTCTCGTATGTTGGGTGTGGAGGTGGGTAAAAATCGAGAAAATTATTCGAAAAATTCGGGTTTTCACATGAAGTAATTTCATTACAAGAAGGACAAAATCCAACTCGTAAATCATGACGTAAATCATTTCCACAACGCTCACACGTACACCACCGACATGGTAAAAGACCATATAACGGTTCTCCACACCCTACACAATTGACGAAGGAATTCATGGAAGAATTAAAAATTGGAGGGTGAGGAGAAAAAGAATTAAACATGATAGAGGATTAAGAAGATTATTTTTGGTATTTTTCATAAATCAATCAAAGATTGACAAAAACAAGGAATAAGGATAATTACTATGGAAGTAATCTACCCTTGGTCGACTTTGAAACGATAGGTGAAAATCTAAACGCCTCGAGGTTCAATAAGTAAACAACAAAAATAAGATATAATACTACTTGAGTTGGCAAACCAATAATCGGTCGTCCCTCTCAATATACGCACAAGCAAGCAGGGAAACGAGGTGGCACAAAGAACTTAAAACCTTTTTCCTTAGACGGCCTTTTATATCTCGTCGCCTTATACCCACCTTATATTTTGTATAAATCGAGTTCAAACTTTTTATTAGTATTTATCTATTTTACCTTTTTTTCGTTTTGGAATCGAATACAATAGCTAGGTGATGAAATCCCAACTAAGGTCTTATTTGGAAATAGGTGAATTTATTGTTCTACGTAATATAATATATTAATCACAAAAAACACGAAAAACGATACATACTATAATAATAGAAAAATAACAAAACTTTCCGAGGACGGAAAGGGTCTTCAAATCAACGATCAACAAATCTCACAAAGACGAATCGTACACAAGATCCCCGACAGCGGCGCCAAAATTTTAGATGTGTCGTGGAATGTATGTTATTAATTAGATACGTTATAGGGTAAACTAGAAAATTACCTTTAGGAAAAAGTAATAGACTAAATTCACCAAAGACGAATTTAATTAAACACGTTGATGAACCAAGTTCGTTGTACACGAAGATCAAGTGAATTTGAGACGTTTAATTTTGATTTGGACAATTGATTTGAATTGGTTTTCGGTTTTTAATCTAAAGATAATTCTACCAATTTTAAAACCTAAGTGCATGAACCGTATCCTAAATTTATTCTAAAGATAACTATTTAAAAATTAGAGCTATTCAAAAATTTAGACTATTTAAAAATCTATTAAAAACTTATCTATTTAAATAAAATTACTTTTACACTATTTAAAATAAAATTATTTAAACAAATTTAAATACTAATTAAAATCTATTAATTAATTAAATCTATTAAAAAAATAAGTTTTACTTTTTTCTAAACAAATCTATTTAAAAAAAACTAATTTTATGTAGAACGAGTTTAATTAGAACTAAATTATTTTATAATAAAACTAAGTAATATTTATAATTTTACTTTAAAAACAAAAAATATATTGAAAATAAATTTTTTAATTAAACTGGCAGGTCTAAATGCACATTTAAGTATACAATGTTTAATAATATAAACCAAAAGAACTGCTAGAGCAGTTGGTAATGCGTTTGGCAGTGGACTGTGAGGTCTCGAGTTCGAGCCCTTAGAGTAGCATATTTTTGGATATAATAATTTTTTATTAGCTTTAATGTAATAATGAATAACATCAAACTATGATTAAAATCAGTAACAACTAAAAAAAATGACTACACACAAAACAGAAACTTGGATAAGATTAACAAACATTCTAAAATTCATCATTCAAATTAAAACTCAATTACAGAACCCAAATTTATCCAACAACAAAATCAGTGAGTAAATTTTACCCCAAACACCAGCATATACAAAGACAGTAACAAGCAAACTCATAAACTCAGCAATCAAGCCACACAGTTCAACAACCATAGATTGCATAGTAGCTAATAACACAAACACTCCTACCCTATTGCACAGTACCAAAAACGCTAAGGCAGTCGCGAGTAACTCATCTTTAAACAAATGAAATCCATTAGAGTCATAACATCTAACATCTTAAATCATATATCACAATCTAGAAAACTTTGAGACATCAGTTAACTTTAGCCGTCACACTACAAATCACAGATCAGTTTAAATTTAAAACCAATTCCAAATCAATAATGAATACAACTGACTAAAAATATTCTATAAACCGACCCACAAATAAATAGCACAAAGTACTACAAGTCATTATCTACGAGTCATTAACTAGCAACACAGTTCTGAAAATGATGAAAACGTAAAATGAGAGGACCTGAATAAATGCACTACTATGACTGACTTATCGCTAACCTATTGTGACCAACTGATTTTAGTACTCTAATTCGAACTAGTTAACAAAAGATCATATTCATATGTAAAGCCAATGAACAAAACAAATCTACAATTATACTCACAGATTGAATAGAAAGCAAGAATCTGAAAACAAATAAACTTGAATAAAAGCTAATCATGAAAAATAGATCAATAGCATAAAGAAAATTCAATTCACCAAAGTCAGTTTCCAAACATAGCTTAAAAGCTTTTCAATTATTATTCTATGGCAGTTAGAACACTCAGTAGAAATCAAACATTATACCAACTAATCAAACATTATTATCATTCCATTGGGGAAACATTATAATTAAACCTTGATTTTAATAACAGATTTAAGCATAAATAAAACAGCAGGTTCAACCATTTTCAGCAGTTAATCAAAAGACTATTTTCCAAACGCATGCCTAGGAATTAATATACTCAGCAAATAGAATCGATTCAGATAACCTAGATATCATGATAATATCAGTAAACTAAAACAGTATTATCAATCTAATAAATTCAACTAAACAGAAAAACATGAAAATAGATTAAAAAAAAAGGATTTAAGACCTTTTGTAGAAACCTTTGAGTGGAAGAAGTGCGTTGAGCATTCTTATAACAATCTCGACACCATTTGTAAAACACCCTTATTCATTAACCACAAACACCATCACGTCCCACCATGAAACTTCAAACCAGTAACTTTGTATGTCTCGAACCTTTTTGCATCAATTATATCATTCATCCAGTAGGGACGAACATAAATCCCTATCTCACTTAATTATTCACAATAGCTATGGTTTGAAGCTTATGTGAATAATAACAAATATAATGTTATCTTGTATGATGAGAAATTGCAATCTCAAAATTTAAACAGTAAAATAAAAATAAGGGATAAGAAGATTAAACAACTGAAGATCACTTTTATTTCATTAAAACAACCTTACATCATTTATAAAAAAGAAAAATACAAATTTTACCTACAATTTAACATTATAACTCTAAGCTAAAGAAAGGGATGATTTTACAAGAAAACTAAGGGGTATTTATAGCAAACCCGAGAGGTTGGTTGTTGATGAAGAAGTGATTCTCAACCCTCGATTTGGCATCTCTCATTCTCTCTCTTGTCAGTTTATGATCCAAAGACTGAGATTGGTTTACCTTCACTCGGATTGCCAACGTGGCCAATCTTGTGCTTCTTTGGTGCTGATTTGGCATAATGGGATTGGTTTGTTGCCAGGGTGCAGTAGATTGACCAATGAGAAACGAGATATGACGCGTCATTAAGCCACGTGGATGCCTTGTTCTTGGAATCGAGTGATAGACACGCGCTCTTCTTGCCCTTAATCATGTGAAAACTACGCGTGAAGGCCACTTACTAGGCTATTGGAGAAACCCCCTTTTTTTAGGGTTCATTGATAGTTGTGAAAACACCCATCCTTTTACCACTTAATTACAATAATAACCAAGCCAAAACGTGTATTTTATGTCGTAAATGTCAGAATTATGCTTGGTTTGTGTTTTTGTTGTGATTTAGGACCAAAACGTGAAAAGGGGGGAAAACATGGGCTTTCACGGGCTTTTATCGAAGAAAAAGATAAAAGACGAAGTCAAAAGGTCAAGAGTGCAAAAAGAACGGAAGTCCAAGGCCTATTCTGAAGATTTATCGAAGAACAAGTCTAAAGACGGAAGTTTAATTAAGCCGAAGAACTCAAGTCTAATAAATGAAGAAATATAAGACGAGTTTAAATTAATCCCGAGACAAAGTCAAAAAAGTCGAAGAACTTAAAAGACGAAAAGACGTGAAGAAAGAAAGAAAGAAAAGAGCAACACAAGCATCTCCTCATTTCCTATAAATACCCTTCATTTCACCACATGAAAGGGTGGTTAGTCATTTAGGAGTAGTTAGTTTAGAATAGGAGTAGGAGTAGATTACTTTCTCTCTCTAGTTTTTCACTTTCTCTTTCTAGTTTTTCTTTAAAGTTTTAAGCTTTTTACTCTAATCTTGTATTTGAATCTTTAATCTTTTAATTTCAAGCTTTTTAATAATCTCATTCTACTTTTCTTATTAGTTTTATCTTAATCATAATCTTTTTCATCATATTTTTACATAAAGTTTAAATCTTTTTAATTTTCGTGGTTTGTTTTTGATGTTTTTATAAGTTTAATCTTTAATCTAGGCTTTTTAGTTAGCTTATTGGTGTTTTGTTTAGCTTATTGTTCTTTAAAAGTTGAGTTTTTAGAGCTTATTTTCGTCCCTTTTCTTGTTCCTAGTTTTTAGGAATTTTTTATTCGATTTCGGAACTTTTTCTTAATTGCGAAATCTTGCTTTTTAAATATTGCGAAATCTGATTCGATTTTGCAATTATTGCGACATTGTGCACTATTGCGACATTGTGCACTATTGTGATATTGTGCACTATTGCGACATTGTGCACTATTGCGACATTGTGCAATTATTGCGACATTGTGCATGTATTGCGACATTGTGCATTATTGCGACATTGTGCAATAATTGCGAAATTGTGTCTTTTGCTAATTGCGGAATTATGTCAATTTTGACATAATTGCGAAATCTTGGGTTTTAATTGCAAAATTATTTCATATTTTTTTAGAATTGCGAAATTTATTAGTTTTTATTCAAATTTAATTTTTAAATTTATTTTTCTCGCCATTTTTACTTGGCTTTATTTTAATTGTTTCGTCTTATTTTTCTTAAGCTTTATTTTAATTTGTCGTTTCTTAGTTTAATTCTTAAAGTATTTTATTTTCAAGTTTTTAAATTTACGTTTTGTCAAGTTTTAATTTTACGTCATTTAATTAATTTTCTTTTAAAGTTTTAATTTTTTCGCCTTTTACGTTTTAATTACTTTTAGCTTTATTTTCCGTGTCATTTACTTTGATGTTTTGCAATTTAATTTTACTACAACCCCCATTTATTTTATTCACCAAAGACGACTGAGTCGCACTTTCAACCGGAGATCAATTCGATTAGACTTGGAACAACGAATCTTTCATAACTAAGTAAAATCTAAGTATTAAATGACGCCGCTACCGGATCTTTTCGTGAAGATTAACGGTTTTTAGTGAGAGACGCGTTGGATTTTGGGATCCGTTCACTCGTGAACGTTATTTTTCTTGTAAAAAAAAATCAAAAATCCATAAAAATAAAAAATTTCAGAAATCCAAAAACATTTGAAAAATCATAAAAGCATTTCTTTTTCACAAGTTTTGCGCCAAAAATATTCTTCTTGCTTATCTATTATTCTTTATGGATTCGTCTTGCGTACGGTGTGGAAGACCATGGCATGGTTATCAAACATGTCATTGGTGTACTTGTGAGGGGTGCGGTTCTGATATCGACAATACACAATTTGGATTTTGTCCATTTTGCAATTCAACAAATTCGTACTTCTCCTCTTACAATACTTTCTCACCCTCTCCCGTATATGACAATCCTTATCCTCAAAATGCACCGGGTTTTTCTCCATACCCGTGGTGCAATACTTGTGGAGGCCCTCACGATGCTTCTTCTTGTCAACCGATGAATATCTTTGAGCCAATTCCGTGCTATGATTCCGGTTTGTATAACTTTGAGCCCCCACATCACATCCTCAATCATCAATCCTCTCAGGAAATTAGTCTTGACCAACAACTCACTACTTTCACTGACATTCTTGAAAGTTTAGCTCAACTCCGAGCTGACTTGCATCAGGAAAGGCAACCTTTGCTTGATGGTGACCAAATCTTGAAATCCACCTACACCTTTTTCAGCCAATTTGGTCGTTTTCCCTTCTTTTCTACACCAAAATGTTTACTTACAACGTGGGATAGAATGGGTTTAATTGAACCTACTCAGGGAGATGATCAACAGAAATTGCTTCATGAGCTTCTTAAAGATGTGGAGGTTATCAAGGAGGAGTTAGTGGACTATATCACTCCTAACTGGAATGGTCCAGTCTATTATGATGATGATGACGAGGATGATATCTACAATCTCAACCCATCTTCTGAGATTACTACTCCTACTCTTGATATCCCTAATGCGCCTAAGGATTGTGATACACTGAGTGAGATTAGTGATTTTGGTCTTGATAAATTCTTTGATGAGGTTTGTGATACATCGAATTTTGAGGAGCTTATGGAAGAGGTCGCTCTTAATGATGATGATTTTTCTCCATGCTATGAGAATTTCACTTTTGAAATTTCTCCTTCTCCTCCGGGCGATGAAGGCGATGTTGATTTATTCTCTCCGACTTATGAGAAGTTCGCCCCTGAACTTGGTCCTTTGGATGAGGTGGAAGACGTTATTCTTCGCGACAAATTACTGAAAGTTCATCTTCTTATTGCTAAGATTAAAGCGTTGAATTTTGCTCATATTAAAGAATATTCACCTCCGTCTATTACTTCAGTTGAGAATAATGATACAGCTATGGAGGAAATCGACATTCACTCAATACCTCCGGGTATTGATGATGATGACACGGAGGGGGAAATTATATTTGATAATTTGCTGCAGGAAGGTATTGTCCCAAGTC
The DNA here is from genome assembly GCA_025667525.1 of Glebionis coronaria. Classification (NCBI taxonomy): domain Eukaryota; kingdom Viridiplantae; phylum Streptophyta; class Magnoliopsida; order Asterales; family Asteraceae; genus Glebionis; species Glebionis coronaria. The sequence continues at coordinate 165,335,970 of CM046878.1, read as the reverse complement.
CTCCTCCCGAGCACCTTTCATCCACTCCTTTAGACACCATTACGGAGGATGAGTGCTTTGACCCAGGAGGTGACATTGATTATTATATGATTGATAACCTTACGGCTTTGCCGCTGTCTGAGCATCAATTGCCTTTGGGGGATGACAATTTTCTTACTTTACCCACCCCACCTCCCATGGATCATGACCTCACATACTTCTCGTATGTTGAGCGGACTTTTCTCCCATTCAAGACTTATCCTCCTGTCTCTCCTTTATTAATGTCCACCGGGAACGAGGACAAGGTCTTTGATCCCGGTATTACATTCGAGGCTTCCCCATGGACCATTTAATTCGGGGACGAGTCAGGCTCGCGACTCGATTAACAAAAACAAGCGCTTCTCGGGAGGCAACCCGATTATCTATCTATCTTTATCTATTTTTATAATAAGTGTAGGGGGAGACCCTTGTACGTGTTTGTTGTTTTCTTTCTTATCATGTGCACGGATTCGAGCTTTCAAAGATCCATTCTTGATGACTTTTGACGACCCGTGATTCCGTGTACCCATCTTCCCGTTCTATCCTAAACTCTTTTGATTCTCTATTTTATATTTTTCAATATTAAAATAGGAATCACTTTAGTTGTCTCTTCCTTAGCAAGATTTAAACAACATACACAATGTCCTAAGTGTAGGGGAGTTTACTCCCACATGCTTAAACATTGAGGACAATGTTTATATTAAGTGTAGGGGGGACTTCTATCGAAGTTAAATGGTCTTTTCCTTGCATTTGTCCTCATTTTAACCGGAAAATTGATTTTTCGACATTTTTCAAAAATTTTGATCTATTTTGGCCTAGTAGTTTTTCCTTTGTTATTGTTATTTACTTTCTTTGCTAGAATAATTTTTTAATAAAGTGGTTTTAATTTTTCAAAGTCGTGAATATTTTGACTCAACCCGAGTTTACTTATCTAAGTTTACTCTGGCTAGTATCCTTAACGTGTTTAAGTCAAGTTTTGCTAGGCTTTTATATAGGGAACTTTAAAATGCGAAAGTCTTAACTCTCACGGGTTAAGAACAAGAACTTTTCGCAAGTTCCTATAATTGATCCTAGAGAGTCGTTTATCAAGGGAACTTTAAAATGCAAATTCTAAACTTGAAAAAGTCTAAGAAGATGCAAGATCCTATAGATGACTCGAAAACCCAAAACTTTGATTTAATTGGCTAAGCATCCACGAGTCTCATTCCTTGAGATTTTAAATTGTGAAGAACGAGAGATGATAGAGTCAATTATAAGTTTGGTATTCTTTCGTGAATTTATGTGAGTTGATTATAAGCTTTTTCTCCCATCGCTTGCTAATAAATTTATCTGCAATAAATAAGGTTGTACGATTTGAAAAGTTACTTAGCTTCTAGCACAAGATCGTTTAAATTTTGCTCGGTATTAATTTGAGTTCATAGCCAAGGCATAACTTATTGAAGCGGGATGCGAAGATTGGCGAGTCCAAAAAGGTCCTAACAAGACATGAGGGCTACATTTTGTTGCTAAAGATCTAAAAGTGATGTGAAGAATCATTTATCAAAAATCAATATGAAGGATCGAGACACATGACGGAAAGCAAATACTCCCCTAAAGATCATGGAGAAATCTATCCGAAAAGACCCTAGCAAGGTATGAGGATAAATAGATCCAAGTCTTAAAAGGAGGAGGATCGTTGTATATCAAAGTCCAAAATAAAGATTGGAGAAAAATGAAGAAGTCGTGGTCCAAAGATGAAGAATCTCTCAAAACTTCAAGTGAAGAAATTCCTATTATGAAGAGAAGACCATAATTTCAAGAACGTCTCTCAAAGATTTGAAGTATGAAGTCGCTGCCAAATATCGGTCCAAGAAAGGTCTCAAATCGTGAAGCAAGTTATGACAAGATATGAACTTTATGAGGGCCCCAGAAGCAGTTTTAAAAGATGTTGTCCTTTAGCTAACTATTGATTAAATCGTCCTACTTTATTTTCAGCCTAAATAACTATCGAAATAAGTCAACAATGCATCCTCGTGATCATTCAAGACAAAATTAAAATATAAGAGATACACCTAGGAATAAGGGAGTCTAAGTAAATAATTGGCCCACATGAATTCGTGTTAGTTTGCTAACTTATAATAACAATGATCTCGTTTTTAAGCTTGGTTTGGCGAACGTGAAACTTGAGGATGATAAACATTTATGACTGCCAAAACCCCAATGTAAGTCTTTGATTTCTTTACTTGTTTTTATCTTTTTATTTTCCTTAATGTTTAGTATTCAAGAAAGGCCAAAGTGAATTGATTATGATGGAAAATGTAAAACTTGCTTTGTAACTAATGCATTGCATGAGGACATTGCAATGGTCAAGTGTAGGGGATTTGATAGGTGTGAAAACACCCATCTTTTACCACTTAATTACAATAATAACCAAGCCAAAACGTGTATTTTATGTCGTAAATGTCAGAATTATGCGTGGTTTGTGTTTTTGTTGTGATTTAGGACCAAAACGTGAAAAGGAAGGAAAACACGGGCTTTCACGGGCTTTCATCGAAGAAAAAGACAAAAGACGAAGTCAAAAGGTCAAGAGTGCAAAAAGAACGGAAGTCCAAGGCCTATACTGAAGATTTATCGAAGAATAAGTCTAAAGACAGAAGTTTAATTAAGCCGAAGAACTCAAGTCTAATAAATGAAGAAATTATAAGACGAGTTTAAATTAATCGCGAGACAAAGTCGAAAAAGTCGAAGAACTTAAAAGACGAAAAGACGTGAAGAAAGAAAGAAAGAAAAGAGCAACACAAGCATCTCCTCATTTCCTATAAATACCCTTCATTTCACCACATGAAAGGGTGGTTAGTCATTTAGGAGTAGTTAGTTTATAATAGGAGTAGGAGTAGATTACTTTCTCTCTCTAGTTTTTCTTTAAAGTTTTAAGCTTTTTATTCTAATCTTGTATTTGAATCTTTAATCTTTTAATTTCAAGCTTTTTAATAATCTCATTCTACTTTTCTTATTAGTTTTATCTTAATCATAATCTTTTTCATCACATTTTTACATAAAGTTTAAATCTTTTTAATTTTCGTGGCTTGTTTTTGATGTTTTTATAAGTTTAATCTTTAATCTAGGCTTTTTAGTTAGCTTATTGGTGTTTTGTTTAGCTTATTGTTCTTTAAAAGTTGAGTTTTTAGAGCTTATTTTCGTCCCTTTTCTTGTTCCCAGTTTTTAGAAATTTCTGATTCGATTTCGGAACTTTTTCTTAATTGCGAAATCTTGCTTTTTAAATATTACGAAATCTGATTCGATTTTGCAATTATTGCGACATTTGCACTATGCGACATTGTGCACTATTGCGACATTGTGCACTATTGCGACATTGTGCACTATTGCGACATTGTGCACTATTGTGACATTGTAAAACCCGTATTTAAAAATCAGAATATTTAAATACGCAGTTTAATTTTAATAAACTATGTAAGTATTAATTATTAGACAGAGATAGAAACACATAAATTAAATACGACAATAAAATAATTATTTAGAAAATAATTATTGAGTTCAGAAATATTACAGATGAATTCTTTTTTTTACAGAAGCAATTAAACGTTATCAGGAATCGCGCAGTCTCAGTTTTAATTAAAATCGTGACGTGATTAATTATTTAGAAAATAGTTATTACTAGTTAATAATTAAATACAAGTTATTTCAGTATCGCGTAAGTGTTGCAGTTATTATTATTCATTCAGGAAATTAAATAAATTCATGACGGGTTAAATAATCGCAAACGCAAGTTATACGTTAATCGAAACGAAAAAAAAAATATAAAACATTTTGGTATTAATTCCTTTGGGCCACAGCTTAAAAAGAAAAAGAATAGAAAATGTTGGGCCTTGAAGCCCGGCCAGTTTTATACAAAAAAAAAAGAAACGGGGGGTTTCCCCTTTTTACTCAGACATCGAACAAACAAAAAAAGGAGAGGGTCTAGGGTTCTTATTGCTGCCGACACTTAAGACAAAAAAAAATAGGGGGCCGCCGGTTGAATAAAGCCAAGAAGGGTGACAAGGGTTCAATTGCTTCATCCAATACAGTCGAGGATGTGTGTTCGATTATCAACCTTACAACGGTAATAATCTTATTTCCTTTAATTTCGGTTTTCATCACAAATCGACGTTTATTAATACTTATGCAAACAAAACCATGTGGTAAACATAAATTAATAAATCAAAAAGGATGTCGGGTTTGATGGAAACCGAGAGCATAAAGCTCTCGGTGTGTGTTTCTGTTTGGCCAGCCGCGACCCAAATGGGGTGCGGTGGTGGTCCTTGTGCCAGACGTGGGCCATCAACCCCAAACAGGGGGTGCCGTGTAAAACTAAAGGGTGCGGGGTGGTGTTAGTAGACTGGTCAGCCGAGATTTCAAGTCTCGGTGGTGAAATATTTGTGACCAGCCGCAGCCAAACACAAACAGAGGGATGTTTGGGACTAGTCTGCCATAAAGGGGTGTTTGGGGCTGTCAGAAAACAATAACAGTGGGAACTTGAACAAACAGGGGGAACTAGATGACTAACAGGGGGAACTCGACCAGCAGGGGGAACTAATAATGAAGGCAGTGGGAACTCTTTAACCAGAAAATAAAAAGGGTTTTAGTTTGAGATTAGCGACAGTCTTAGTGACACAAATTCTGTCACTAATTCTTGTTGACAGATTTTGTATCATATGTTGATTTGCTAGTGCGACCGAGATGGGCTCGGTAGGCTCGGGACATGATTATAAATAATAAAATAAATACTTTTATATTATACCTTTTTATATTAAATTGTTTTATAAATATTTAAAATATATTTTAAGTGTATTAAATTAAATTAGTTCTTTAATATTTAAAAAAGGTATACTTTTAGAAAATGAATTAAATTATTTGAGAACTTTATAAATTAAGAGACTTTCTAATTTAGCGGGATACTTATTATAGTAATACTATATCGTCAGAAATACGTTGTACCGTAACTAATAGTAGAACGATAATACCTTAAAATGAATTATTATAAGTTCAGATTTATCAGTTGGTATACGTACAGAATTTCAGAATCAAAATAAAATGAATAAATAAGAAGCCAATAAGATCAGTAAAATTAAATAAACGAATGTCAGTTAACTTATTCGCGTCCTTTATTCATGTAGCACGCGTGAAGCCCGAGTAGTATTCGTTCAGTCTTCCATTCAGTCAGATTACTGGACTAGATGTACGGATTTCCGTCCTTTCAGTAAGGACTTTTTTTCTATGCATGATTAGGATTCCCCGTCTTCAGCCAAATGTTTTCCCCAGTATATGTTTAAGTTTATCAGTAATCATGTTAATAACTAAATAAATTGCCTGAGCATTATATACAAGCACGACCAGTTTATGTACTAGTTACGGAGGTACCGTAACCACGGCACTAGAGGCACCGGTGTCGTGACTCACATGCATGAGAGTGATATCCTGCATCGTCCCACTCAGCTCAGCTTGGCCATTTTATCAGTATTTTAGTGGGGCGTATGGATGCATCCTAGGCTTATAAGTGTTTCATGTTATCAGGGTGAATGTGGTGTGTGCTCTACATCCTTCACATTGGAGCTGGTCCCTCCACCCAGCACAGTTATTTAGAGGTCACCCCTCTACAGCATGATGAGGTCACCCCTCCAGTTATTCATGCACGGTTGTTACAGCACGTGACCTATATAAGCTCTGGCAAATAAAATACAGTAAATGCATGTTTTCAGAATTAATAGTTATATTTCAGTATCAGTATATATGAACCAGGTTTCTCAGATTTTATGCAGAGTTCTACCACATGTTACATATCAGTCTTACAGCTTCAGAATTTTTATCATCTGTTTCATTTCAGTAATTTCTTATCATGCTTTACATCCGTTCACTGAGCGTTATGCTCAGCCGTAGTTCCTTTCATGTTCTAACGGCAGGTACACCAGGACGCTTTTAGGATTCTAAGAGCACGTGCATTTGAGATGGAAGCTATCCAGACTTCTTATTTTATGCACTTACATTGTTCTGCTTATTTGGACATTGTTTAGTCCTTTCTTTTAGTATTTTATTTTTCATGTTTTGAGCTTAGGTTGGATTACCGATGTTTGATTCCGGTATATCCGTTATGGTCATAAAATGTTTTAGTACATTTACCTTATGCTTTGATGACACGCCATAAATACACGTAACGGTCCACTTATCCAAGTGGGGTGTTACAATTATGGTATCAGAGATATAGGTCCGACCTGTAGGCTCTAAAACTTGACATGTGACTAGTGGGTAGTCACCAGGAACTTCCCAGATTTTGGCGTTGTTATCTTTCATGTTTCTCATGGACTATTCAGTCAGTTTTCCTCATTTATCAGTCAGTTTTCTTAAAGTTTTGACTAAATAAAAGGTTGGTACATAACTAGCCATATTTAGTCGCATGTGCTTTCTGCGAATTTTGTTTTGGTGAACCGACCCATAGGCGTTCACCCTTGCCGTTCAGATTTTGTATTGATGAACTGAACCTAGGCATTCATCCTTATTCATGTCAGATTCATGTTTTCAGTCAAATATTAATTAGTGAACCAGCCATAACCGTTCACCATTATTCAGGTCAAATTTTATGCTTTTCAGTCAAATGCTATTTTGAACCGATCCATAGTTGTTCACCTTGTCATATCAGGACATTTAATAAATTTAGACAAGTATGGGCTGGACTATAGCCAACCATATTTAGTCCCAGATTATGAATTTCTATACATGACAGTTCTCAGAAATTTTTGACAAGCATGGATCGAACCAAAATCGCCCATACTTAGTCATATGTTTTGTTCCTTGAATTCTGTGGATTGAACCATAGCCATCCACACGAGTTGAGGTTAAACCTCAGTTGATTTTTCTTTTATGCTCTAGTAACAGTAAAATTTTCATATCCTCACGTTGATGTCGTCTTCAGGTTGATTCAGTTCATGTCTCCTTACGAGGATTATGTTTTCAGTAGAGAAAAGATGTTCTCATGTTAAGATACACAAGAATTTCAGTAAAACCCATTTTCATGATAAATCATGATTGGCCTTCATTAATCATGTTTCATCCTGACCACTGTTGGGACTTCGATTATATCATACTTCCAGTCTTGATATAACTAGCAGTAAGTCGACGCAGGAATTACAGGCTATCATGTTACTTATTTCAGACCAGTTTACTACCGTTTAAATCAATCTATTTCCTAGATCACGTAAGACAAGCGACACCAGTATCGACCATCCAATAAAAATTTCCACTAGTGCCATGTACAGTATTCCATATGTACCCCATGTACAGTGTCTCAAATATGCTCCATGTGTAGTATTCATTTTGTACTTCATGTACAGTAGTCCAGGTGTACTCCAGGTACCCTACTCCATGGATATTGTTAATCGATCCTCAATCATCTCAGGCGTTTCCACTTGTCGATATTCTACCAGATGATGATGCTGCTCGTGAGTTGAAGATTTTGTCAGATGCTGATGCCGCTAACACTTTGAACACCTCACAAATGCTGATGCTGCTGATACTTTGGAGATTTCATAGATGTTGATGCCGCTTATACTATGAAGACTCTGCAAAAACAAGGATAAAAAAAAACTAAAAATTTGAAATTTCTGACAAGAAAAAAATTTCAACCATCAGACACTACCATTCCATTCCATACTTTTACCTTCTCAGCTATATGTCACACTTCACTCAGCTAACTGTTCATTCAGTAGAGTGGGAACCGGAACTCAGCCGGCCACTAAGCAAATTAGTTACATGAATCACGGTCATGATAATGACCGTCATAAATTGACAAACAAAGCGGTAGTGACAACCATTGTGCTTATAATAATCAGTCCGTAACCATCGGAACTCCAGAACGGACGTGACCAGAAATACAAGAGGTCAGTAGTCTAACCGGTCTGCCAATCCTATCAGTTACCAAAAATTTTCAGCCTTGTCCAGGTTCATCCACTAAAACACATGTCAAGACGACAGTCAAGACGCATGTCTCATGTATCCTTTCGGAAGACACCTTTTAGGACACCGGTTACGATACACGTCATACGAATCTTTTCTCAAAATACGAGTCAGAACTCATAACTCTAGTATGTTTCTAAACTAGGCCCTTAGTCATTCAGGGTACCCTCCAAGGGAGTATACCCGTTTTGTCATGCCATGCATAAATCAAACCATTAAAGACCCGGTCACCACCACAGGAGTATTGTCTAGATTAGACATGCAGTGTTCGTTCCGTGAAGTTTTAGGCGATATAAATTCAGTAAAATCTACCACGTTTACTTCACATATTCATATGTCAACTTCATCTTAAATCAGGCATTATCTACCTCCCAGCCAGAAAAGACACCACAGTACAACCCATATTTATGAAAGATTTCCGTTCAGTTAACGAAGAGATCCCTCTTACTAAATCTAAAATATATTCATTTTATTTTCTGCCAGAAAAATCAGTACAAATTGTTTCTGCCTTAAAAGCGCGTGACTTATCAGTCCATAGCTACGAAGGCTTTCTAGCCACCAGTTACAATCCACTCCTGAAGTCCCAAAAATTCATGATCAGCAGATTATTCCAGAGTTTCAGAGTTTCCAGATATAATTTCAGAAAGTTTTCAAGAAATTCCTTCCTACCCACGAGACATAATTTAACATCGAGCTTGTCTCAGGAACAGAACCTATTTTCAAAACTCTTCATTACAGGGCTTTAGCTACGTTAAAAGAGTTGCAGCAATTGCTGCAAGAGTTACCAGAGCGAGGCCTTATTCGCCCAACGCACCACCAGAAAGTGCACCGTTTCTGTCTATTAAGAAGGCCGATAACGTGAGATCATATATCGACCACCGACAAATTCACCAGATCACCATTCTTAATCGATATTTTCATTCCACGTATAGAAGGTTTACCTGACCTGCTACGATATCTTAAATAGTTCTGGACCAATTCGCGATCATGACACCAGCAGTGGTGAGAGAAGAACATGATGTTTCCAGACTGCTGTTGAACACGTTACAGTCTCTCTAAAATTTTGACTTATACGACTGGGCTCCCTAATGCCCCAGCTATAGTATGAAATTTATGAATGAATTTTCTTTTACGACTTCGTAGACAAAATCGTCAGTATATTCTTTGATCACATTCTGATCTGCTTAATTTTGAGGAGAACACGAGAATCATCTTCTCACAGTTGTACAGAATCTTCGATGGAGAAAATTTTATATACAGCTTTCCAGATATGAATTCCAATTGAACAAGGTGGCATTTCTGAACATTCTACCTTAGCAGAAAGAAGTTTCAAACAATGTTGTGAAGGTGACGGCCATCACCTGATGGTCCCGACTGACGACTGTGAACGAAGTATAAAATTTTCTAGAACTCAATTGCCTACTACCGCAGAAATTTCCGACCGTTCTCACTAAAAATGTTTTAAGACTATTCAACCAGATTTCCACCAGAATGTTCCATAATCCCAGACAAAACTTTGATAGAATCCGCATCACACATTAATGCAGCTATGTTCATATCTTGATGCCTGGCCTGCTACAGGTTCAAGATAGAACGCCGTCAAGTTAGTGAGTTACTACAACCCTTAGAAGTTTCTGAACAGAAATGAGACGAAATTCCATGAAATTGTTATCAGTTACCACAGACTCAGAAAAAAAAGTATAATACTATCTAAGTCATTGTCGACCATGTAACCAACCTACGCGTTTCCTTCCAACCGGAAGGATTACGCAGTAGCGGACATGCAGAAAATTTAGCAGTAAATCGTACGATTTCAAGCATTCCGGCGACCATCATATCAGACAGAATTCATGTTTACGATCACGTGTATGATTACGTTTACGTTTATTTTCACTTTCACGTATACGTCTCATCCGCAGAATGATGCTATTCAGTTCATCTTTATGCTATCTCTTTATTTAAACTCACGTTTGTGTTCATAATATTGTTCACGTTCAAGCTCTTGTGCCATTTCACGATACACGTTTCTCAGTTATTACCGAATACGGTTACAGAAAGCTTGGGAAATCAGACTCAAGTTTAGCACAACTACTCCATAACCAGGGAGACGTTTCACATCTCATGCCGAATCGTTTGGCATTCATTCCTCAGTCAGCATACGTTCATGATATGCTCTGGTATCACGTTCACAGTATGATTCACTTATCATATATATTCCATTCCCATTATTCCTCATATAATCGTGAACCACGTTCACAATTGCTCACGTAGCCGTTCACAATTGTTCACGTAGTTCGTTCCTATATATATTCTCAGCAGCTTGCTCAGAGTTGTCAATATTATCTCTTCAGAATATTTACACGTATCGTTTCATGTATCATACACGTTATAGTTATTCAGTCTATCAGATTCAGAAAATCCATCTTAAATATGGAACCAGAAGCTTTTCAGCATCATCAGGACAGGGTCATCAGGACCAAGATTTTATTTATTATGTTAGACCTTTAAAGGAATCGTTTCGAGCGGGAGGCCACTCGAAACGGAGGAGTCCATCTGGACCTCTCATTATTTTCTTCAATAAATTCAGTTATGTTCTTTCAGTCATGTCACGTTCCATGTTCTCTTCAGCCATGTCACGTTACATGATCATTTCAGTCATGTCAGGTTTATACCTATCAACAGCATTATGTCTTATTTAGAAGACAATTTATCCTTCAGCTTAATTGTCTTTTCAGTCTACGTGTTCTTTCAGTTTTTATAACTTCATCAGCTTATTACCTTTAATTCGAGGACGAATTTCTCCTTTTTAGAGGGGAAGAATTGTAAAACCCAGTATGGTCGTATCTTTAATTCGGGGACGAATTATTTTTTTTAGAGGGGAAGAATTGTAAAACCCGTATTTAAAAATCAGAATATTTAAATACGCAGTTTAATTTTAATAAACTATGTAAGTATTAATTATTAGACAGAGATAGAAACACATATATTAAATACGACAATAAAATAATAATTTAGAAAATAATTATTGAGTTCAGAAATATTACAGATGAATTCTTTTTTTTACAGAAGCAATTAAACGTTATCAGGAATCGCGCAATCTCAGTTTTAATTAAAATCGTGACGTGATTAATTATTTAGAAAATAATTATTACTAGTTAATAATTAAATACAAGTTATTTCAGTATCGCGTAAGTGTTGCAGTTATTATTATTCATTCAGGAAATTAAATAAATTCATGACGGGTTAAATAATCGCAAACGCAAGTTATACGTTAATCGAAACGAAAAAAAAATATAAAACATTTTGGTATTAATTCCTTTGGGCCGCAGCTTAAAAAGAAAAAGAATAGAAAATGTTGGGCCTTGAAGCCCGGCCAGTTTTATACAAAAAAAAAAAAAGAAACGGGGGGTTTCCCCTTTTTACTCAGACATCGAACAAAAAAAAAAGGAGAGGGTCTAGGGTTCTTATTGCTGCCGACACTTAAGACAAAAAAAATAGGGGGTCGCCGGTTGAATAAAGCCAAGAAGGGTGACAAGGGTTCAATTGCTTCATCCAATACAGTCGAGGATGTGTGTTCGATTATCAACCTTACAACGGTAATAATCTTATTTCCTTTAATTTCGGTTTTCATCACAAATCGACGTTTATTAATACTTATGCAAACAAAACCATGTGGTAATCATAAATTAATAAATCAAAAAGGATGTCGGGTTTGATGGAAACCGAGAGCATAAAGCTCTCGGTGTGTGTTTCTGTTTGGCCAGCCGCGACCCAAATGGGGTGCGGTGGTGGTCCTTGTGCCAGACGTGGGCCATCAACCCCAAACAGGGGGTGCCGTGTAAAACTAAAGGGTGCGGGGTGGTGTTAGTAGACTGGCCAGCCGAGATTTCAAGTCTCGGTGGTGAAATATTTGTGACCAGCCGCAGCCAAACACAAACAGAGGGGTGTTTGGGACTAGTCTGCCATAAAGGGGTGTTTGGGGCTGTCAGAAAACAATAACAGTGGGAACTTGAACAAACAGGGGGAACTAGATGACTAACAGGGGGAACTCGACCAGCAGGGGGAACTAATAATGAAGGCAGTGGGAACTCTTTAACCAGAAAATAAAAAGGGTTTTAGTTTGAGATTAGCGACAGTTTTAGTGACACAAATTCTGTCACTAATTCTTGTTGACAGATTTTGTATCATATGTTGATTTGCTAGTGCGATCGAGATGGGCTCGGTAGGCTCGGGACATGATTATAAATAATAAAATAAATACTTTTATATTATACCTTTTTATATTAAATTGTTTTATAAATATTTAAAATATATTTTAAGTGTATTAAATTAAATTAGTTCTTTAATATTTAAAAAGGGTATACTTTTAGAAAATGAATTAAATTATTTGAGAACTTTATAAATTAAGAGACTTTCTAATTTAGCGGGATACTTATTATAGTAATACTATATCGTCAGAAATACGTTGTACCGTAACTAATAGTAGAACGATAATACCTTAAAATGAATTATTATAAGTTCAGATTTATCAGTTGGTATACGTACAGAATTTCAGAATCAAAATAAAATGAATAAATAAGAAGCCAATAAGATCAGTAAAATTAAATAAACGAATGTCAGTTAACTTATTCGCGTCCTTTATTCATGTAGCACGCGTGAAGCCCGAGTAGTATTCGTTCAGTCTTCCATTCAGTCAGATTACTGGACTAGAGGTACGGATTTTCGTCCTTTCAGTAAGGACTTCCTTTCTATGCATGATTAGGATTCCCCGTCTTCAGCCAAATGTTTTCCCCAGTATATGTTTAAGTTTATCAGTAATCATGTTAATAACTAAATAAATTGCCTGAGCATTATATACAAGCACGACCAGTTTATGTACTAGTTACGGAGGTACCGTAACCACGGCACTAGAGGCACCGGTGTCGTGACTCACATGCAGGAGAGTGATATCCTGCATCGTCCCACTCAGCTCAACTTGGCCATTTTATCAGTATTTTAGTGGGGCGTATGGATGCATCCTAGGCTTATAAGTGTTTCATGTTATCAGGGTGAATGTGGTGTGTGCTCTACATCCTTCACATTGGAGCTGATCCCTCCACCCAGCACAGTTATTTAGAGGTCACCCCTCTACAGCATGATGAGGTCACCCCTCCAGTTATTCATGCACGGTTGTTATAGCACGTGACCTATATAAGCTCTGGCAAATAAAATACAGTAAATGCATGTTTTCAGAATTAATAGTTATATTTTAGTATCAGTATATATGAACCAGGTTTCTCAGATTTTATGCAGAGTTCTACCACATGTTACATATCAGTCTTACAGCTTCAGTATTTTTATCATCTGTTTCATTTCAGTAATTTCTTATCATGCTTTACATCCGTTCACTGAGCGTTATGCTCAGCCGTACTTCCTTTCATGTTCTAACGGCAGGTACACCAGGACGCTTTTAGGATTCTAAGAGCACGTGCATTTGAGATGGAAGCTATCCAGACTTCTTATTTTATGCACTTACATTATTCTGCTTATTTGGACATTGTTTAGTCCTTTCTTTTAGTATTTTATTTTTCATGTTTTGAGCTTAGGTTGGATTACCGATGTTTGATTCCGGTATATCGTTATGGTCATAAAATGTTTTAGTACATTTACCTTATGCTTTGATGACACGCCATAAATACACGTAACGGTCCACTTATCCAAGTGGGGTGTTACAGACATTGTGCACTATTTCAACATTGTGCAATTATTGCGAAATTGTGCATTATTGCGACATTGTGCAATAATTGAGAAATTGTGTCTTTAGCTAATTGCGGAATTATGTCAATTTTGACATAATTACGAAATCTTGGGTTTTAATTGCAAAATTATTTCATATTTTTCTAGAATTGCGAAATTAATTAGTTTTTATTCAAATTTAATTTTTAAATTTATTTTTCCCGCCATTTTTACTTGGCTTAATTTTAATTGTTTCGTCTTATTTTTCTTAAGCTTTATTTTAATTTTTCGTTTCTTAGTTTAATTCTTAAAGTATTTTATTTTCAAGTTTTTAAATTTACGTTTTGTCAAGTTTTAATTTTACGTCATTTAATTAATTTTCTTTTAAAGTTTTAATTTTTTCGCCTTTTACGTTTTAATTACTTTTAGCTTTATTTTCCGTGTCATTTACTTTGATGTTTTGCAATTTAATTTTACTACAACCCCCATTTACTTTATTCACCAAAGACGACTGAGTCGCACTTTTAACCGGAGATCAATTCTATTAGACTTGGAACAACGATTCTTTCATAACTAAGTAAAATCTAAGTATTATTCATATGCTGGTGGAGTTTTATCCCCAATTCTGCTTCTTTCGCTTCTTCTTTCTTTTCTTTATTTTTGTTTCTTTGACTGAATTTTGTTGACCAAAAAGAGTTTATACTCTTTTCCACCGTCTTTTCTTTGGTAACATGGGCCAAACTTGGACCCCAAAAAGTATTATACCTCCCACGTTTCTTAGCTAATTGGGCTTTTGATCCATTAATTAAAATACTTCCGTCCGTCTTAATACTTTGGTTTTGGGCTTGAACTTGGGCCCAAAAAGTGAATATTCATTTTCCAATATTGGGTTTCTTAGCCCAATAAGCACTTTGTGCAGGACCCACAAAGCCCAATAAACCTAAAAAAACTCGAATCTCGTCTTAAAACGATTTGTCATTTGGCTTTTTGAACTTTTCTTCAATCTCGTGTCGATATTTGCCGGTTTTTGTGAACTTGGTACCTACACACACGAAACAAACAAAACATGCATATACATGGCTATTTTCATACAATTTATGCATTTTATGTCTCTTTATTGATATAATTGATATGAGTAACTTAGCTCATATCAGGCCTTTTATATTATTATCATGTGGGGCGAATGGGTGCATCCTAGAACATTTTAGCAGATTACAAGGTAATTGTGGTTTGTGCTCTACATCCGTTACATGGAGCTGATCCCTCCACCCAGACTATTATAATTAGAGGCAACCCCTCTAATTGCATGATGAGGTCACCCCTCTATGTATTCATGCACGTTGATACCTTCATGACCTATATGAACTCTTGGGCATTTAATATATAGTTTTTATGAAATAAACATAAGACTTTTTAGTATAACTTGAATATAATACTTTTCAGTATAAATATATGCTTTTAAACAACTTCCAGATTTTCCAGGACTTACACATTTTTCGCTGCAGTTCAGATCTTTAATTATGTTTCATTTAGTCTTATCATTGTCATTATATCTGTTCACTGAGCGTATTGCTTAGCCGTATATTTTCTTTCCATGACCCAAACGACAGGTACCCACGGACAGACTCGAGCATGGAGAGGACGTGCATAGGATGGGAGCTACCTTATACTTCTTTTCCTTTTGCACTTCATTTACTGTATGCATCTCTTGAGTTTATGTTTGGGGGTCAATGTTTGATTCCGGATTTCCTTTATGGTCATTTATGTTTTAAGACATATTACCTTGCATGCTTTGATGACACGCCATAATTATCATGTAACGGTCCACTTATCAAAGTGGGGTGTTACAATTATGGTATCAGAGCCAAGGTTTCGACATGTAGGCTCTAAACTTCACTTGTGACTAGTGGGTAGTCACCAGACTTTTCCTTAAACGACGTTTGTTACATTCCATGTAAGGATAATTATATTTTGAGTATTTTTTATCTTTACTCACGATGTTTTCATTGAAGTTTTGACTAGTATGGATTGTACCACAACCATTCATATTTTGTCCAATGTTGTTAATTTCCATCCATGATGTTTTTCCCTTAAAATTTGACAAGTATGGATTGAACCATAATCATCCATACTTAATCACATGTCTTTTCTTTGATTTTTTTGTGTGGATTGAACCATAGCCATCCACACCAGTCAATGCTAAATCTTTGTTGATTACACCTTTATGTTTTTATGACAACTATGTTTTCATACTCCCATGTTGATCTCGTTTTCAGGCTGATTATGTTTCATGCCTCCCTATGTTGATTATGTTTTCATCATGTCAATTTTGCTTTCATGCCAGACATTGATGGATTTCATTTAAATCTTGCTTTCATGTTAGTCATGGTTGGTTTTCATTAATCATGTTTTCATGCTGATCATCGTGGAATTTCGTTTAACCATACTTTTGGTGTTTTCTCTATGCAACCAAAATGATGTCTACGCTGAAATTGCTAGATTTTCGTGTTGCTCGCTTCAATTCGGGTTTCTAACCGTTTAATCACTTGTTTCCTTTTAAAAATCAAGTCAGATAGTTGACACCCATACCAATCATCTCATATGTATTCCACGTGTACTCCATGTACCGTATTCCACGTGTACTCCACGTACCGTATCCCATGTGTATTACACATACCATAATCCATGTGTATTTCACTTACAATACTCCACGAGTATTCGCTAGTCGATTTTCAATCATCTCGGGCGTATTCCACTTGCTGATATTCTACAAGATGTTGGAGCCGCTCATAATTTGGAGATGTTACAAAATGCTGATGCTGCTCATAATTTGGAGACCCTACAAGACGCTGATGCTGCTCACAACCTGGAGATCCTACAAGACGAAGACAAAGACGTTAGTTCAAAACGATCGGACGAGAAAGATGCTTCACCACCAGACGATTTCCATCACAATCCATGTCCTTACCTTTTAGTTAAATGTCACACGTCATTCAATTGCCTTTTCAGGCATATGAGTGGGAACCGGTACCATCCGGCCACTCAGTTGAATAGTTACATGAATCACCGTCATAATAATGACCGTCATGGAACTGACAGACAAGAAGGCAGTGACAACTACCGTGACAATATATACTTTGCAAATGACAAAAACTCCGGTAATGGGGGTGATCAGAAATACAACGGGTCAGCAGTCCAACCGATCCGCCAATCCTGGCATAATGACCTAAGACTTACAACTTTAGTCATTTTCACATCTGGAGACACATGTCAAGACACCCGTCAAGACACACGTCTCACACATATTTTCTGAGGACACATATCAAGACATCCGTCAAGACACATGTCTCACGTGTATTTTCTGAAGACACATGTCAAGACACCAGTCAAGACACATGTCACACATATATTTTCTCAAAACATAAGTCAAGATACACGACTCACGCATAACTTCTGAACTAGGCCTCAGTAATTCAGGGTACCCTCCAAGGGGTATACCCATCCTGTTGTGCCATGTACCAATCAGGCCACTAAAATCTCAATACCATCATTGACGTATTGTTCATGTTTGGACACGTGGTGTTCGACTGTGTGAGACGGGCGAAACACATTCAGTGAGATATGCCACGTTTACTTCATGTATTGACATGGCACCTTCATTTTTCGATCACAGTTACATATATTCCACGTCCATAAAAGACACCGTAATATCACTCATGTATATATGGGCTTTCATTCCAGTCTGGCGACAAGATCTTTTCTGCTAACGCACTTTCTTTGGACAGATGCGAGTACAATATGATTATGATTATGGATTGATTAGCAGCACGTCGCGCTACGATTGATCACCATTCATATCAGATTATATTCAGCGATGTTCAGGATCGTGAATACATTCATCAGGGTTTTTCTACCGAGATAATATGTACAAGTTATTTCTGTTTTATCAGCATGTGCTTATCATCCCATGGCTACGAAGATTTATTAGTTATCATTTATGATGCGATTATGAAAATTCTTAAACCCATGACCAACCGATTGTTTCATAATTCCCTGATGCATTTCCAAAATAACTACCAGGTATTCCACCCATTTGTGAAGTGAAGTTTGACATCGAGCTCAAGGAGTTGAAAGAACAACTACAAGAATTTCTGGAACGAGGTTTTATTCGCCAAGGGTAACACCTTGGGGTGTGCCGGTTCTGTTTATCAAAGAAGAAGGACAGTAGCATGAGATTATGCGTCGATTACCGTAAATTGGACAAGATCACCATTCATAATTGTTATCCCCTCCATAGTATTAATAATCTATCCGATCAACTACCTGACTCTAAACACTTTCAAAGATCGATTACGATCAGAATACCAAAAGTTGCGAGGGAAAGAGCATAACATTTAAGTGATAAATCGAATTTCATGAATTCTAGACAACTTCGTCATTTTGTTCGTTGCTAACAATCTGACCTTCTCTAAGTCTAGAGAAGAGCACGAAGACCATCTTCGCATTATGTTACAAATTCTACGACAAAAAAAAAAATTTACACTGAAATTTTTCCAGTACGAATTTTTGGTTGATTACAGTGACACGCTAAATCACATTGTTTCCCACGGTTAAGTTTTATCATGACTAAACTTACGCGTAAAGGAGATAATCCTACACTAAACTATGTGTTCCAGAGGATCCTACGCTAAAAGAGGTCTAGTTTACCCACACTCATAGCTTTCCAATTTCGATGTATCCAGGTCCTACGAATGTATCATGATCTCAAACCACCTTTTGGTGAAGCGGCATGAAACAAGATGATGTTACGTTCGTATCTAAATGCCTGACATACCAACAGTTAAGATAGAACACCGACATGCTTGTAATTTACTTCAACCATCATAAATTTCTGAATAGAAGTGAACGAGATGTCCATGGATTTTGTTATCATACTACCACAGACTCAGAGGAGGCATGATGCTATCGGAGTCACTAACTAAAAGGTCAAAAACCGTGAATAAACCAATAAAATATTACTCCTTCCGTCTCAAAATTATTGGCTAATACTAAAAGTAGAAAAGAAAAATTGATAAAGTTACTATAATATCCTTAATTGAAATTGTTAATTTTAAAGAGGAATTAATTAATTAGGTAAAGGTAAAACTATCATTATGCTAAAAAGTAATAGAGAGAAACCTGTAATAAATGTACGTTTATTAAACTGTGTAAATGTTGTCTACTGATAATAATTTTGAGACGGACGGAGTATATATCAATTCAACGTGAATCCACCATGACTCGTTAGTCGTTATTGATCTCTTTTGACAGCTTTTGCATGCAACTTATTGCTACATAAATGTTACCCCGTATATTCTATTAAAAAATACTTGATTCTTGTGAAAAAAAAAACACTGTTCTGAACTATGCGAGTTTCAATCAGGAGTAAATTTGTTCAAAAAAAAAAATCAGGAGTAAATGTTATTGGGACCATATAATGTTAGATTGGAAAACTAAAACATGTTCGAAGAAACGTTTGGGAAACTAACACTATCCACGTTACAGGTCATATTATTAAAAAAAATCAATTTTTTGTGTCCACAAAAACTAGATAACACGATAAAGGTGACACCCAAAAAATCCATGATAAGTAGAAGGATAAGTTAAGTGTACGAATGAACTATTTCTTCGAAACTTTGCAAACAACTTATCCTTTCTAATAATTCTCGTATATTTTCAGGTACATTTTTAAGCTCTTTGTTATATTACTATTGTTTTTCATACATATCTTTTATACGAGTATTCTCTGTATTTATTAGTTTAGGTTGAGTTTGTGGTCATCTGTTTTGCTAGTCTTTGTATGTGTATGTCTTCCTTATAAGGGTTTTGTTAATAAATACTTATTGGGTGGAATATTTCATACAATTCCGATTCCCTAGAGTGTAATAAATAAATATGATTTTTTTTATTAATAATAAAATACATTAAATGTATATTAATTTTATTAAAAATAATGTTTAAATATGGTAACTGTCGAGTTTATTTAATGTATATTTAATACATGAGTTTTGCTAATCAATGTTCACGGGGCAAAGGTTAGTGAATAATAAATAAATAGAAAATTCTTAAATTAACATTAAAATACATTAAAAACACATTAATTATATTAAAAATGATGTTTATATATCATAATTTATAATTTTATTTAATTGTATTTAATGCATTTTAATGTTAATTTAGAAAATTTATTTATTACCGATTAACGTCTACCTATTAGGCATTGGTTAGCAAAACCTAAAATACATTTTCATATAAATTAAGAAAGTTTGAGTTTATTCATTACACACTAACATTCGTCCAGTGGTATGGATTAGCGGAACCTTTCTTATAAAAGGAATTAAAGGACATTACTACGTAGTAATTACATTATGTAGAAACCGAAACAAATTTCATTTGGCAAAGTGTATTGTCCAAATTTAGTAAAAATTCCACCAAAGGGGCCAAATTATGATAAATTTCCTTGTATAAACAAAATGAGGCAAAAATTAACAAAATCAGCAATTGTTATTTAACACATTATAATTGCAAATGCAATTATGTTATCAAAAATTATAATTAAAGGTGTCTACAGGTTTGAAAAGGTTATGTTTTGCAAGTCACAAGGACTTAAAAGTGTAGGTTGAATGCCACTGATAAACCACTTCTTGCATGTGCACCATATTCCAATTTAAATGATTAAAGTCCTACACACTAAAAGCACGGAGCCACATCTTGCACATGTTTAACAATTTCACCGTATATTTATGGGTTTAACTAATGCTAGTATTGTGAAAAAATTTGTACTAGTAACTTAAAAAGCTATAATGAGTTAAAACTACAATTGAATTATTTTGGTTGGATTTTAATGTAATATAATTTAGTTTTTTTTAAATCACTTAAAAAAAATAACAATAACAATAAAAACAATACATAATAATAAACATGTAAATAAATAAATAAATAAATAAAAATAATATAATAACAATAAAAATAAGTAAATAAAATTAATAATTAATATTATAATATAACAATAATAATACAAATAGTTATTATAATAGCTATAATAATAATAATAACTAATAATTTAATAATTAAAAGATAACTATTAATAAATAAATAAATAATATTTATTATAGTAATAATAATAATAATATGATTATTATTATTTATTTGTAAATTTTATTATTTTAATAAAATGATAATTAAAAATAATAATAATAATAACTATTATTATTATTTAAAATAAAAAGTTCTGAATTACAATGTAACTTAAAATTTTTCATTCAATCTTTTATGTAACTTAAAATTTGTTTTCTTTAATCTAACATTATTTTTTATATATTTTATTACTTTTATTCTATTTCTCTTTTAATGAGTTTTTTTTAATTTTAATTCAAGTTTTTTACAATTTCAACTTTAATATAAATATAAAATAGAAATTAATGCGTAAAAAACATTTGTTCGCACTCATAAATCATTACCGTCTGTCACATTAGATGGATACCATAATTTGATATAAACACCCCCAAAAAGTATTCTTATAACTATAAAATATAAAACAAAATGTCACCTTAGACTCTTTAAAGCCGACACCATTTAGGTAAAACATCGTTATATAAAAAGGCAATACACAATTCATATCAAACTTTGTTTCTGGACACAATTATAATACAATTAAACTTGCTTTAAATTGTCAAGATCAACACACAATCAGATCTTTGGGACCCAACAACGTCAACAACAATAGTAATAACATTTAACCTTTTTTCTTTATATAGCCAACACACATTTAAAAAACCAAATCTTAAAAATCTTTATATTAAAAAAGTTTTGCTAATCAATACCCGCTAAGTAAATGTTATTGGACAATAAATGTATATAAAAACTTTTCATATTAACATTAAATACATATTAAATAAATTTATAAATTACTATATAAACATAATTTTCACTAGAATTAATATGTATTTAATTTATTTTAGTGTTAATTTAAAAAATTTGTGTTTATTTATGCTCCACTAAACATCTGAGAGTGGGCGTTGGTTAGCAAAATCTTATTAAAAAACATTTTTATAAAGAAAAAACCAAAAAGTGAAGAGATAATTGCGTGTGTATCTTTTTCCACCATAAAAACATATTTCACCCGCTTCAAAAGGAGAACAATTTTACACATATTTTCCCTAAAAAAAAACTCAGGTTTATTCTAAATCTTTAAGCTTTTTGTTATGTGTAATGTTTATTTGGGGATATTTGGTAATGGGTTTTGTATAAAGATTGAATCTTGGTGTGATTTGTGATGTGATCTGATATTGGTTTTCTTTTATTTTAATGGGTTTTTAAGGGTTTATGATTTTACTGTGTTTTTAGGTGTTTATGTGTGAAATTGTGATTATTTGGTTTTAGTGTAGTGTTTTTAAGCTGAATTGTATGTTATTTGCCAGTTTTTCGGAAGGTTAGTTCTTAGATGGCATCAAGTGTGTAATTTAACTATTGTGGGCTTTTGAGCTTATTTGATTTTGGCTTATATTTTATAATCTCCAATTTTCTGGCTTATTTTGGGACCTGGGGGCTTATATAAGTTTATCCTATAGTGATAAACTTATATAAGCCCTTAAGTCTCAAAATAAGCCAGAAAATTGGGGCTTATGGAATATACGAGAAAATCAAGTAAACTCATAAACCCACGTATAAGCGAAACAAACACCAGTCTGTCCCGAAAATAAAAATTATAACAATCCGTTTGTAAATATCACAACTCCTAAAGATTTTGTTTTGGCAATTGGTAAGTAGTAGTCCGTTTAGGTTGATACGGTTTTTGATTGGCTAGTGCCTAGTTGTGGCCTAGATTGTCGATTGATCATTTGTTTTAGTTTAAAGTTTTGAACCGAGGTAGGTTATTGGATATAACTGTTAAGGTCATGTGTTTGTGATGACATTATATGAGGAAACCAATCAAAAAGTGCTAATTATGATAGGGTGATATATGTACGAGTGAGAGAGATCCCGTGTTATTTGCAGAAAATATCCTCAGTTAGGTGTACTATGTCATCAAGATGAGATAAGCTAATAAAAAAAGGGACATGGTTTTCTCTGTTGGTGTTACCCGGTTAGGTGCCTTAACACCGGGCTATTTGGTAACGGGGTGATATGCTAAAAGATGACTAGAAAACGGCGAGAGAGCCATAAGTAACTTATGAAATTAGAACCGGCTGTTGTATGAGTGCATATATAATTTGTTATAACTTCCTTGGTAATGATAGACATGGTTGATGATTCTGTGTTTTCTATTTTGCATTGTTAGTTTTTATTTTATTTTGATGGTAATTGAGATTTTATTTATGTTAATTTTGTAGAATGGGAACAATTGGTGAAACGAAGTATGGTTCATACACCTACGAGGCCCTTGAGAGGGAACTTTATTGGCCAACAGAGAAGCTCCGTGTTTCCATTACTGGAGCTGGTGGATTTATTGCCTCACACATTGCTCGCCGTTTGAAAACCGAGGGTCATTACATCATTGCTTCTGACTGGAAGAAAAATGAGCACATGCCAGAAGATATGTTTTGTCACGAGTTCCATCTTGTTGATCTTCGTGTGATGGATAATTGTTTGAAAGTTACGGAAAAAGTTGATCATGTCTTCAACTTGGCTGCCGACATGGGTGGTATGGGATTCATTCAGTCGAATCACTCTGTTATTATGTATAACAATACCATGATTAGTTTTAACATGCTCGAGGCTGCCAGGATCAGTGGAGTCAAGAGGTCAGTCAACTTAAACTTGTTATCATCGGTGTTATGGTTTAAATAGTCATGAGTTATAACCCTTGCTCTTTAGCACTAAGTTGCTTTTAAAATGTTCAATTATGGCTACGTAGATAAGTGCAACAAATTTCTATCCTCGGAGATATCAAAGTAACTGTAACATATCTCTCTGTTTGCATAGTCTTAATCTATAATTACCTATTTTGTTCATTGGCAATAATTACAAATTTTTGTTGTGATATTTTTTGGTCCGGAAAGGTTATGATAGATGTTTGACTAATAGTCAACGTTTTTATTAAACTAAACGCGTTATCAAAGAATGTATTGTTTTTTGAATGTATTGTTTTTCATTTTCAAGTTTTAGGTAGGTTATATTTTAGCGTTGATATGCTTACATAACATTTTCATAGCCATTTAGGTTTTAAATTTTAACCGTTCACAAGCTTTAGCGAGTCCTTGTTGGCATCAACTTACTTTTCTGTTTGACTATCATCGGAATAATTTTTTTGGTCCCCCAGTAATCATCCTTTAGTTTTATTGACGATAAAGGGATCCAATTTTTTACCTGAAAACTTTCCAGAATATGGGAATTGTTCCCTTAACTACAAAGTTCCTTGCGTGGCAAAAGTTCAAGGAAAAGTTACTTTTTTGTTAGTTGTCATCACTAAAAATTGTGATAGATTTATTCCTCTATTTTTGCATTACTAGATTATTTTTAATTGACATTTGACATTGATTTTAACTCTTATGCTACTGTGTACAGGTTCTTCTATGCATCAAGTGCTTGCATTTACCCTGAGTTTAAACAGTTGGAGACCAATGTGAGCTTGAAGGAAGCTGATGCGTGGCCCGCTGAGGTAATTAGCTTTTGACAGATCGGAAACTCTTACTCCTATATATACATTCTGATACTTTATTATTTCTACCCTTTATTTTAGCCTCAAGATGCTTACGGTCTGGAGAAACTAGCAACCGAGGAGTTGTGCAGGCACTATACCAAAGACTTTGGAATCGAGTGCAGAATTGGTCGTTTTCACAACATCTATGGACCTTTTGGCACATGGAAAGGTACAATCAGTTCTGTAGCACAATTAATACATTTTTGTCTTTATTTTGTGTGATATTTTGACAAGAAACTACTGTAATATTTTTGTTTTTTTATATCGTAATACTTGCAGGTGGAAGGGAGAAAGCACCTGCTGCTTTCTGCAGAAAAGCCCTTACGGCCACTGATAAGTTTGAAATGTGGGGAGATGGGCTTCAAACTCGATCTTTTACCTTCATTGATGAATGTGTTGAAGGTGTCTTAAGGTAACTCCTTTCGTCTTATTTGTAATGTTTTTTTTTTCCCGTTTTTTTATACTTAAATGTACCAAAACATATTTTGGAATTAAACGGCTAAAATAGTCAAGTCCTTTGCATTAAAAGTTGTGCCTTATGTGGCTTAACAGATTGACAAAGTCCGATTTCTGTGAACCTGTGAATATTGGAAGCGATGAGATGGTAAGCATGAATGAAATGGCTGAAATTGTTCTTGGCTTTGAGGACAAGAAGCTCCCAATTCACCACATCCCAGGCCCAGAAGGTGTACGTGGTAGAAACTCCGACAATACTTTGATCAAAGAAAAGCTTGGATGGGCTCCTACCATGAGATTAAAGGTATTCTTTTTACCTATATTGTGCAAGTATACATAATATGCAGATGTTGCAACATACACAGATTAGGTTATGGGTCATGTGTCAAAACTACACGTTGGGTGCACGTTTACCCGTTTGACCCTTTTTCTGTTGGCTATTCTCTGATCTAACTTGTTTAAACCCGTTTGGATGTAAAACGTAACCCAAATCGACCCATTTGTAATATATGGATCGAATATGTTATCTCTAGTAATTGATAGAGATTCAGCTGTTTGTTTGACTTCCATAGTGACTTGTCAACTGATCACACCCTTTATTTAAAATGGATGCAGGATGGATTGAGATTTACATATTTCTGGATCAAGGAACAAATTGAGAAAGAAAAAGGTGAAGGTTTTGACCTTTCTGTTTATGGTTCCTCTAAAGTTGTCGGAACCCAAGCACCTGTTCAACTTGGATCACTCAGGGCAGCTGATGGAAAAGAGTAAAGGCTTCACTTCCAGTTTCCGCTGTCTTCTATTCAAAATTCTTATTCGTGTTTTGTTGATGCATCTATTATTTATCCTCCTGGTATGTAATGATTTTAGCGACTTATGAGCTATGCTACTTTGCATGACCGCGTATTATTTATTATTGTGCTCTAGCTTCTATATTATTAATGAACTTGAGGCGAATCTTGTATTTTTATCATAAGCTTCTTAATGTACCCATGAATTTTATGATATAGGTGGCTGGATCTACTTATTTCACATTCCAGTTTGTCTATTTTCCTGTTGGCTATTTATCTAACTTGTTTACCCATTTTACTTTAGGTTTTTTATTAGGGTATCTTATATAGTATCTAATTATCTATAGACGAGAGCTGTTACCAGTTTTTGATTATCATAAAACATGTAGTATAATTTTGTCCCATGTAACGGGTGTTGTTATTGTTACCCCTCCTAACCCCAAAATCCCCAATGATCCTTTTTGTATAAAAATATGGTTAGACGATTCAACAACACTTTCATTCACTTCAAACAATCAAAGGAACAATAGAGAGTTTAAATAAATCAAATCCACCACAGTCTCAACTGGTGTGGATCTATTATCTAACCTGATAATAGTTTTACAAAATAATAAAAC
This sequence comes from Glebionis coronaria, assembly GCA_025667525.1. Classification (NCBI taxonomy): domain Eukaryota; kingdom Viridiplantae; phylum Streptophyta; class Magnoliopsida; order Asterales; family Asteraceae; genus Glebionis; species Glebionis coronaria. The sequence continues at coordinate 165,309,709 of CM046878.1, read as the reverse complement.
AAAAATACTAGATGAAGAACCCAGAAATGAAGAGAGATATGTGTGACGCCATTGATGGCTGCACAAGGAGAAAACACACACACCAAACTTAACCCTAACTCAATATGAGTTAGGGTATATAACTAAACATTCCAACGTTCAACCCAAACAACCTTGGGCCTTCTTTCCCCAAGCCCAAATGCGTCCAACGGCTAGCCTTATAGCAAACTTCAAACACATTGTCCATCTTTGGTCCCTGAGAAAGTAGAAAGCACACAATAAGTCCTTATACTATGAATATCAGATTAAATCAAGGGTTTTAACATCCCCCCCTTAATCTGATATTCTATACAGATCAATCATCCCAAGTTTTTCAACCAGGAATGCATGTTGAGGTGTATCCAATCCCTTGGTAAGGATGTCTGCAATTTGATTTGCAGACTCCACCTTTTGAGTCCTAACAACCCCATTCAAGATTTTTTCCCTCACAAAGTGAAGATCAATCTCTAGGTGTTTAGTCCTCTCATGAAACACTGGATTAGCAGCAATTTTGATTGCTGAGTTACTGTCACAATAAAGATCCACAGGCAAAAGATTGCTACATTTCAAATCTTTTAGAATTTTAAGGATCCAAATGACTTCACTAGTCACTGAGGCTAGAGCTCTATACTCAGCCTCAGCAGAAGACTTAGAGAGAGTGATTTGTTTTTTGCTTTTCCAAGACACAAGATTATCATTCACAAAGACACAATACCCAGTAACTGATTTCCTAGTGACAATACACTTAGCCCAATCAGCATCAGAAAAAGCTTTAAGAGTCATACCTGTGTGACTCTTAACATGAATACCCAAACCTGGAGCACCCTTTAAGTATCTAAGAATCTTAAAAGCAGTCTTCAAGTGAGACCTTAAGGGTGAGTGCATAAACTGACTAAGACAATGAACAGCATAGGAAATATCAGGTCTGGTATTGGTCAGATAGATCGGCTTGCCCATGAGCTTTTGGTAATCCACAATGTTTTCCAACAAGGGATCATCATCACAAGGTTGATTAGAAATGGTCAATTTAGAAAGTAAAGGTGTCTTAGAAGGTTTGCAAGCAAGCATACCATATTCAGACAAAAGATCAAGAACATACTTTCTTTGATTCAAACATATTCCATCTTTAGTATCAACAACTTCAATTCCCAAAAAATATTGCAGTTTTCCCAAATCTTTTATTTTGAAATTACTTTTTAAAAAAAGTTTGAAGTTGTCAATCTCTTTTTTGTTGTTCCCAGTAACAATAATATCATCAACATAAACCAGCACAGCAATAAAACACTTATGGCAATCCTTAGTATACAAGGAGTAATCAGACTTGCTTTGCACAAACCCATTCTCAATTAAGACAGAAGTGAGCTTAGCATTCCATTGTCTAGGAGACTGTTTCATACCATAAATAGACTTTTTAAGCTTACAAACAAGCTTTGGATTATCAGAGTAAAAACCTTGTGGGGGTTTCATGTAGACAGTCTCATCCAATTCACCATACAAGAAAGCATTGTTTATATCTAAATGGTAAATAGGCCAACATTGGTTAACAGCAAGATTAATCAAGCATCTAATGGTAACCATTTTAACAACAGGAGAGAAAGTTTCCTCATAATCAATTCCCTCTTTTTGACCACAACCCATGGCAACCAGTCTGGCCTTATACCTCTCAATCTCACCACTGGATTTAAACTTAAGTTTCCAAACCCACTTAGAATTTAAGGCAGTCCTATCAGCAGGCAATTCAACTAAGTCCCAAGTGTCATTTTCAAGCAAAGCAGCAAACTCAACATTCATAGCATCTACCCATTCAGGACTTTGACAAGCCTAAAAAAACTCCTAGGTTCACTACTCTTATTTAATTGAGTAACAAAGCATAACACATCTCCTTTAATTTTGGAATAACCAACAAATTTCTCAATCCCATACTTGACCTTGGAATCCACAACAAAATCATTGTAATTTTTTGGAAAAACAGAAGGTCTAGAAGACCTTCTCACAACCTGATTACCCTGAGCATTAGTATTAGAAATACCACCCAAGTCATGTCCATTCAAAGGAAGGCTTGGGTGAAATTCTAAGTTTCCTTCAGATATTTGTGTTTCATCAAGTGTAGCAGTCTCAACACTTGGACTGGCATCAATGGTATCATTGCTAGAAGCAATGTATCCATTGTCACCTAGACCCAAGTCTGGGTTACCAGCACTTGGTGACTTACTGTCACCATTATGAACATTAGTAACTCTCTCATCATCATTAGGAAGCTCAGGGTTTTCCAAATCAAAAAAGGTTAAAACTTTGTCATTTTGAGAAACATCAACATCTTGGTCCTTATTCTTTTTATTCAAAACAGTATCCTTAAAAGGAAAAATAGACTCAAAGAACTTGACATCTCTGGAAACAAAGAACTGATGTCTATCAAGACTATAAAGTTTATAACCCTTTTGCAAATTAGAAAAACCCATCATAACACATTTTTCAGATCTGCTGGTAAGTTTATCATGACTATTCAAAATAGTAGCAAAACAAAGACAACCAAAGGTCCTAATATGAGAGAGATTAGGAGATGTGTTATACATCATCTCATAAGGAGATCTACCATTTAGAACAGAAGAGGGCAATCTGTTGATAAGATAAGTAGCAGTTAGAATGCATTCAGTCCAAAATCTTAAGGGTATTCCCCCTGAAACATAAGGCATCTGGTCACATTAAGGAGATGCCTGTGTTTCCTTTCAACAACCCCATTTTGTTGTGGAGTATAAGCACAAGAGGTTTGATGTATAATACCTTTGTTATTACAGAATGTCTGAAAAGTATGGTTAACAAACTCAGTCCCATTGTCACTTCTGAAAATTTTAACATCTTTTTGAAATTGGTTTTTTAAAAAGTTGTAAAAAATCTCAATAGATTTGCCAACTTCATCTTTGGTTTTTAACAAATAAACCCAAACAGCTCTTGTGTAATCATCCACAATGGTCAAGAAAAATCTATGGCCAGTATGACTAGTCACCCTATAAGGACCCCAAACATCCAAATGTACTAGTTCACCAAGAGCTCTAGTTTTATGTTCACTTAGAGGAAATGGTTCTCTAACTTGTTTAGCCCTTTGACATATTTCACAAAACTCATGTTGATCAATGCGACTAATTTTTAAAGAATCTTTTAGTACATTTAGGGCTGGGTCAGCAGGGTGACCCAATCTACAATGCCAGTCATGTTTGGACAAGGAGCAAGTAATCACATGAGAATCATTAACACATTTGTTACCTTCTACATCTAAATAGTACAAACCACCACACTGTCTACCAGTCCCCAAGATTTTTTTGAGATTGAAATCCTGATTAACAAAGAAACATTTATTTTCATCAAACACCACTAAGATTTTGTTATCCTTAGCTAATTTATGAACAGACACCAAGGTCACACAATTATCAGGAATAACAAGCACATCAAACAACACAAGTCCATTAGAAAGTTTAAGATTTCCAATTTTGGAGATGATAGCTTCAGTCCCATTGGGATGAGCTACTTTAATGTTAAGGTGTGAAATATCAAAAACATTTTCTAATTTAGAATCATTATTGGTCATATGTTGATTAGCCCCAGAATCAACAACCTTCCCATTGTTCCCAATTTTGGACTTGATGTTTTTGTTAGAACAAAAAAACTTCTCAAAGTTGTCATTAAAAATCTTACTATTGTTAAAGTAAGTACCTGCCATATTGGCATGAACATTTCCAGAGTCACTAGTGGTTCCCTTGTTTTCTTTAAACATAGAGAGTAAGGTAGCAAGTTGCTCATCACTGAAACCAGATGAAGAGGATGTTCCAACAGAATTGTTAGAGACATTTTTTCCCTTGTTACCTTGCCCTCCCTTTTTCTTACCAAAATCAGGAGGGTACCCAATGATCTTAAAGCACCTATCAATAGTGTGTCCATTGTACCCACAATTTTCACAAATCAACTCAGAGTTACCATTACCAAAAGGTCTAGGACCAGAATTACTAGGAACATTAGGTCTAAATCCAGTGGTGTGAGTGTTAGGTCTAAAACCCCCATTGTTGCCAAAATTAAAATTGGGTCTGAAGTTACCACCATTAAAATTTCCTTGGTTATTGGACTGATTTCTTTGAGTATTACTATTTCTAGCAGGCCCATTAGAAAAGAAAGCAGAAGTCTGAGTCCTTTGAGAAGAACTAGCAAGGGTACCAGATGCCAACCTATGAGACTCCTCACTGGAAATAATGGCATAGGCACCTTTCACATCAGGCAAGGTCTCTCTAGAGAGGATAGAGCTTCTAATGCTCATGTAAGAATCATCCAAACCCATCAAGAATTGCATAAGTTTTAACAACTGATTATGTTTTTTAAATTCACCAGAAGCAGAACACACACAATTAGGCAACTCAATCATAGCATCATATTGTTTCCAATAAGCATTTAACTTGTGGTAATAATCAGACAAATTAGATCCATTTTGTTTGAGAGTGTTAATCTTGTGATGCAAATTGAAGATGACAGAACCATCAACTTTATGATAAGTCTCTTTTAACTCATTCCAGACATGCTTAGCCCTTTTTGAAAAAATTTAACCAAGGAAAAGTTCCTCAGAAATTGAGTTTAAAATCCACCCAAGGACTACAACATTAACTCTATCCCATTGTTTTCCCAAAATTTCATTAGTTATAGATCTTTCACAAGACCTATCTATAAAACCAATTTTGTTTTTTCCTTCCAAAGCTAACAACATAGCATTAGCCCAAATCTGATAGTTTTTAGTCCCTTTAAGTTTAACACTCACAACAGTTAAGACAGCAGTATCATTGGGGTGCAAATGCAAAGGGTCACTCAAGTCCAATTGCTAATGAGTGTGACAGGATCTGTCACACTCAAGGTCTCATCATCACCATGGACTGACTCATTCTCATGATCAGTCATGGTGAAGGGTAAAAAAAAAGTGTAAATAAACTCACAACACTGCCAACTAAGTTCCCAGGCTTCCAAACCACTCAAGGGTGGCAGGTCAAGGGCAAGAAATGAGTGAGGATCCAAGAATAATGGGTCAGAATAAAAAGACTACCAACCCACAAGCAAAAGAAGCAATAAACAAACAAAAGACAAATAGCAAGTAAGGGAGAGAGTATAGAGGTGTTACAGTGATGCCAACCAAAGCACAATCGAACTGATATATCTAGATTCACTTAGTCTAGATGATATCAGAACCTCCAAAAGACAAACCCTAATTTCCTTCAAGGAAAAAAAGGGAAAGTCAATACCAGCACGAGAATGACCCCAATCAGCAACCTGTGAGACACAAGAAACAAGCACCACAAGATCTAGACACAAACAGTAAACCCTAATTTTTACAAAAAATTAGGGGTTTACCACTTATGAGATAGATAATACCACCAGAGTCACAATAACACCACCAATTAGTCACCGGATCCAATGAATCAACAAATCCCCAAAAAAGTCAAACCCTAATTTTTTTTCAAAAAATTAGGGGTTTTGTAAATCGAGAGAGTATAATGCTATTCCAATAGCAGATAAACCAGTAAAACCACTTTATAACTTTGTATGAACAAAGAGAAGTATAAAAAACTTTTATATAAAAAACTTTTCACAATAACATAGTCAGATTAGATAACCGGGCTCTGATACCATGTATAAAAATATGGTTAGACGATTCAACAACACTTTCATTCACTTCAAACAATCAAAGGAACAATAGAGAGTTTAAATAAATCAAATCCACCACAGTCTCAACTGGTGTGGATCTATTATCTAACCTGATAATAGTTTTACAAAACAATAAAACAAAAATACTAGATGAAGAACCCAGAAATGAAGAGAGATATGTGTGACGCCATTGATGGCTGCACAAGGAGAAAACACACACACCAAACTTAACCCTAACTCAATATGAGTTAGGGTATATAACTAAACATTCCAACGTTCAACCCAAACAACCCTGGGCCTTCTTTCCCCAAGCCCAAATGCGTCCAACGGCTAGCCTTATAGCAAACTTCAAACACATTGTCCATCTTTGGTCCCTGAGAAAGTAGAAAGCACACAATAAGTCCTTATACTATGAATATCAGATTAAATCAAGGGTTTTAACACTTTTACCCTCTATTCACAAGATATGATACTAGTTTTTTTTAATCGTTTTCTATTTTTATTTTGCTGATTTTTATAATTTTACCCTCCGATATATGTCGTTTAATATTTTGTCAGGTCGAACTTGATAACGTATCACTTGATAATACCCTACAGAAGTTTTGGATTTCATACAAGCGAAAACTGAACCGAAACTTCAGTTTCTAAACAAAACCGAACCGTCGGTATTCAAGTGGTTCGGTTGTTTTTGTGCTTTTTTTGGTTTTGGGGTTTTGGTTCGATTTTTCAGTTGTATCGCCCACTCCTAACCCATATATATCTTGATTGATTTGAATAAGAGTTTAGCGGCCACTATAATGTTTGTACACATCTTGGTCTCGGAAATGATCGAAAATGATCACGAGATACCCTGATTAGGCTGCTTCCATTTGAGTCGAAGGTTCGATTTTCTCAGGGTAAAACATAATTCGAATGTTGACGATGCAGATTTTTTCAGTGGGCCATTTGTACCTTTGGGTCATTGCACAATTTAATCTAGTACGATTCACCTTTGGGCTTCAAAGGCTTGTTTTCATAAGCCAGTGTTGATACTAAATAGAAAAACTGTTTCAATTTATTCTGCCTACTTTTAAGTTCCTCCTGATATTAGATCCACAGTAAGGCGGTGTTTGTTTTAGCTTATATAGTAGGCTTATAAGCTTATTAGCTTATATGACTTATATAAGCCCAGAAAAGTGTTTGGTTAACCAAACACCCCCTAATTGACGTATGATTGTATAAAACACATCCACATAGAGTTGTGTTTCATCAACTGCTTGAAGGTTTATTGTACACTACAGAGTTTCTCTTTTGGGAAAAAAAATCATTACTTTGACATTTTCTTCTACGCGTGACTTTGAACGCCAAACTTTGGTTCCGTACACCTTTCTCTACGTAGGATTACTTTACGTCTTTAAATTTGTTACAAATTTGTCGTATGTTACTAACGTTGGTCGATTAGGCATGACAATCATGCCATTAAATAGACATATAGTCAGCTTCGTTGGCTCGTTGCTTGCTCGAGTCATAAAACACTGATGATGACCCTTTCCTATCTACATTACTCAATATTGACTTGATTACTAAATTCCAAACGTATTTTTGGCCATTCGTCATCGTGACATTAATCGTTACCGGTATAACAATTGACATTTTGAATGAATCATTTGTAGACGTAAACTCAGTTAAATAACACAAGGGTGTCATTGTTACGTAATGGAATCATTGACTATTTAAACAAGAATCGTTTTGGCAATGATTGGTACTGTTAGGTGTAGGTTGTATATTTGGTTTTCAACAACTCGAACAACTCACACTTTGGTGCATTTTGTTACTAATCACACATTATATATCGTATTCTCAATGAACACGACAAGTGACAAACGATAAACGTTGTTTCATGTTAGATTTTTCAATTTTCGAGGCTTGCATACTGCCCAATTGGATGTCACTATAAGTTCGAATCACTAACTACTAATTCACCGTTAAAAAAAAAAAACTCAATTTTGACACACATGAGCATGATATGAGAAGATGAGATCTAGACAGATTATACTTTATTTTTGGAAAAGACTAAAAGCATTATTACGAACTACTGTATTAAAAAATGCAACTACTACATTAAATTATGCTATCAAGTATTAGCAGGATTTTACTTTTAAAATTTTAAAGTTTTTTGATAGTTGGTATTTGGTAATTTGAAATTAACACCTATTTTGGGATACTAAAATTATAAGTTGAACAAATAAGATGGATGATGAGTCCACAAATTTTGAACTGACAAACGTTTATACGATGATAGATGAAATAATATATTATGATTATGTGAGTATATACGTAACGTATTGTGAGAGTCTATTGAGCAGATAATAATTCTGCGACGTACTATATTTTATTCTTTATTTTCCTCACACAACTCAGTCTCATACCAGATTGACTGTCTTTTTTCATTGTTGGCGACAACTCGGTCATGGACCGATGTGATGAGTGGGACGCGTCTCATTTGGCGGTCGACCGTCACCTCGACCTCACGATTACTCGTAGTCTAAAACTATATTGTTACTTGACGATTACATGCCAAATGTGTAATCTTTAGATACATCCTAGCTAGTTAATGTAATTCATATTCACATTCATATTAATATATGTATTAGGGATTTGAATTCGGAAATAGTTTGAACGCAAAGGAGTGTATCCAATGCAACTGATTGTTTAAAAAAGTAGGTCAGAAATATGATGTTTTTAATTAGAAGACATCTATTTAACTTTTTATAAAGGATAACACGAATTTTCTTTTGTTAACGTTATGTGCGTACGTTTTCAGTTTGTTGGATTAATTTATACTACTTCATAAAATATTTACCACTTTTTATTTTTAAAAGTCTTAAAAAAATTAAGCCACAAACATTGCTAAAAAAAGAAGTTTTAACAATTGAGTCAATTTTGTTTAAAAATAGTCAACTTGAAAAGCAAAACGTAATTTTCTTATAAATACAATGTAACCGTCCGTAGCTATTCACTAAATGCATCACAATTTCTAAAAATGTAACCGTCCGTAACAAATTCACATTTAAGTAAATTAAATATCATTTATTATATAAAGTTGTAACAATTTGTAACATGTACTATTTAATCATAACGACAATTCCAATTTAATGAAAATTAAATAAATAATTGTAACAACCCAAATATTAAAATTAGAGACCAACTATACATAGCTACCCCTAAAATGAAAACAAATCAAACAAGACAGAAACATAGAACATATTCATTTCTTTGGCATAACATCACCTAACCGTCGCCTCCACCACCATCGGGATCCACCAACAACACCGTCGCATATATCACTAATCAAGTGTTTAAGTTTGAGTGTGTTTGCTGGTGTTTTTTTATTTTGGTGGGATTTTTCTGCTTTTTTATCTATTATTACATGTCACAAAGTCTTGGTGGTACGAGACCAAGAAAGTTGTTCGTTTTGGTTTCATCTTCGGTTATTTGGATGGTTGTCCATCGCCACTATCACCATAAATCTAAGATATGTTCTATGAACTTGGGATGTCTTAGACGGGTTTGATAAATTTAGGTTGTCTCAACTCTTTAAAAGAAAGAGAAAAGAAACAAGAAAACAACATTTTGTTAGCCCGTATGTATTATCATATTCTATGTTTGGTCACTATTATACTACGTATTATGATATTTTATTATTTTAGTTAATGATTTAATGTATTTTAAAAGTTGGAGAAGAATGAGAGTCATTCATTTTTTTCCTATGATTTGCCTTTAAATACAAAATAGGTGTAGTTGGTATTGAGTAATACTTTCATTTTTTTCATTCGAAAGATTGTAAATTTATTTTATCATTGTCTTTTGCGTGCCTTTTCATTTGCTTTCTTGTATCCGTTTTTATTATTGGGCTTTTACAAAGTTGCTCTCAACACAACTTTGAAGTTACCCTGCACGGACTCAACCCACCATAAGAAAAACTGTTATACTACTTAAAGATTCTAGCCACCTTTTTGAGTTACCATTAGTTTAACCCTTTGATAAATGTCTCACTTTGTGTTGTGTGACACCTTATAGTTATTATTATTAAAAGTTGTCATTTACTCGTAAAATTATTGGTTCGCTATAAAATTTATCATCAGGTACCCGCCGCCGCATTGCGCGGGTACCCGGCTAGTTGTAACAAATGGACGTGTGAGTGACTGACCAATTGTACATTCACGTAATATGGAGTCAGGGGCGGAGGGAAGGGTCAAAAGGGTCATATGACCCTTTAACAAAAATATTGTAGTATAAATTTTTACAAATTTATAGATTTTTTAAAAATTTGGCCTTACTAAAAACTATTTTATAATATAATTTATAAAAAATCTCAAACTTTAACCTTTCAAGTCGAATTTTTTGGCTCCACACTAGATATCAATTTCCTATAAAATTTCTAAACTTCAGATAGCTAGCAAACATAATTCATGCAAAAGACACAATTACAACTATTCTCATCTAATTTATATCAACGTCACATTATTATTCAACACATCATCACCCTTTCACCTTTCAGCCACAATAACTTTTATCGTTAAAAATATCCGTTTTATATAAACACACTTACAAAATACCTTACACGCGCACTCAGACACAAGAATCATTGAATGGTGATGATGGTCAATACTCGCTCATCGTTTTTACTTACAGGGGGCGTGAGCAGGGGCGGACATACTCTTTGGGTACGGGGTGGCGGCGCCTCCCATGGTTAGACCAAAAATACAAAATTACAATGTATTTTTTTTTAATTTTGAGCGTCTTTTTAAGTTGCCCCCACTTGAAACTCAAATTGCCCCCTACTCACACATTAAAATCTAATATTTAACACTATAAAACCTAAAAATCTCCCATTTTTATGTTACAATACTCAATTTTTTATTCGAATTTTGATTTTTTTCATCTTGCTATTGTTAAAAAACAAATTTGCCTCCCACGATACAATTTCCTGCGTCCGTCACTGAGCATGAGAGAATGTTTAATAGGGTAGCGCATGACAATGATAAAGTGAGGGTATTGACTCATCCGCTATTGCGTCTAGTCTTACATTATAGATTTGAATTCAAATACTAATGAACGACGCTAAAGCATTGCCGTTTTTGAATTTTTGGAGACATGGGCAACAAATCTGATACGCACAGGCTTTATGGGCTATAATTTATCTATCATATTTATGTATTTGTTTAGGATATGTCTTATTTAGGATTGCGTTTATCTTTGGCTTGTTTAACAAGTTAGGTTATTCGGTATATATATCGAAGGTATTATTAATGAATATAATCAATCAAAGTTAATCAATAAATCTTTAGTTCTTCTAGTCTCATTCTTAAGGAGCAAACACCCGCTAAAAGTGGTGCCCTATCCCGATACTACCTGAGAGGATCGCATTAATTGGTGCTTTCGTTGAGAGCCCTCAACTCGTTGAGGGTTTTTTTATCTAAGGTTCCAATCATTAAAAAAAATTACTGTTCATCGACGGGGTACTGTTCACCGGCGACATTGTTCATAGTCTTACTGTTCATCAAGGTACTGTTCAATAGTACTGTTCATCAGGTACTGTTCACCGGTATGTTTTAGTATTTATCTTGATGCGTTCATTGTTTTTCTTTATGGACGAAAACAAAATTTGTTTACTGCTCAAGTAGCAGTCTGATGCTTTCACCGCTCGGCATATCGCCATACAAACCGAACTCGAAAGCAACTAAGGGCTTGGTTCAGTCACGCCATGGGAGTGGTGGCGATCCCGGATCAACAATACCGCGTTTCATGCGACTAGATGTGCCTAAATTTAATGGCAAGGATCCCGAAATTTGGATTTTTCTAATTAATGAAAAATTTGCTTTGTTGAATACCTCTACTGATCAACGATTAAAGGTTGTGGGCTTCAACCTGGAGGGCGACGCGGCTGAATGGTTTCGATGGATGACTCAGAACATACTCATCACTGATTGGGAGGGTTTTTTAGAAAGTGTAAACAATCGATTTGGGTCGTCTAAATATGAAGATCCACAAGGGACGTTGTCCAAGTTATTAGAAACAGGTACGGTGGCACAATATCAGAGTGAGTTTGAAAAACTCATGAATCGGGGCTCGAGTTTCTCGGAAACACTACTTATCTCATTCTACATATCAGGTCTTAAGCCGACTCTTCATCGAGAACTGCTCGTTGCCATACCAACTACATTTGGGGAGGTTTTCTCGTTAGCACGTGTGACTGAAACAAGATTGGTGGATCAACAATCTGTGCCAGTTACCACTGTGACAGCTGCGACATGTACGAGTTAACCAAGACAGTTTACACCACGTTTTTAGGGCCTACACCCGACGTAGGTAAGCCGGCATTATTACCAACCCCGACGCCATTTTTGGGCACCACTAATAATAAACCACTTGCAATCCGTCAAGAGCGTCTCAACAAAGGGTTATGTTTTATTTGTGATAACAAGTGGGTGCCTGGGCATAAATGCCCCGGGAAGTTTCGGTCAAACCAAACTATCTCCTATTCTCTTTATCTTCTTAGGAGCTTGCACATGCTAAAAGGGGTGTGATTCTATCGATACCATCTGATCCAGGTTGTATCATTGGAGTAGAAACTCGTCTTGATGCAATTGTTAAAGAAAAGAAGGACATTGAAAAGAAAGCGGATGATTCTCCTACAACATCAGAAGTTTTACCTAAAGTTACAACTGAAGTGGCATCATGTGTTGCACTAGAAGTTGCATCAGAAGATGTGGGGAATGTTACATCCGGACCTAACAAAGTTCATCTTAAGCTTGTTGGGGAATCATAACTGCTTATTTATGAATTGCAACAGCCTACTAATGAATCGCAACCTATAGTTGATGAATCACAGCTTATGATGGGTGAATCGTAGCCTATGGTTGATGAATTGCGGCTTGTGGTTAGTGAATCATATCAGGTTGCAATATCTCTTTCTAATTAGTTTCTTCCGAGGAGCTAGTCAACTTGAAGCACACAAGAGAAATGCGACGAAGACTTTGGGATCCTGAAATCAAGAGTGTTTTCAAGATATCACTTTGAAGGTAATGTGAATTTGAAAGAGTGGAGAATGATACGCATAATTTTCCTCCTCAATTTCTTAATGAAGGACAGGATTAGATATCGTTGATCTTTTTATACTACGGCTAATCGATTAGTACTCGTTGCCAGATAAAGCCGTAATCCAAATCTTTAAGGCTAATAACGGATAATTTGTAACTAATGCAATATAAGTTGTGCCTGTATTCAAAAGTGGGTAACCGTTTGAGACAGTGGGATTTGATTGATTGATTCTAAATACGTGAAAAAACAACACTAAATAAAAGGCATGTAGAAAAAAGAAAGTGTGATGTAATAATAAGTACAGACTCACTTAAAGTTGATGAATTTGGTAGGGTAAAGTTACATTTTTTTAACTTTAATGTAAGAATATGGTTTCACAATAATAGCAAATTGAGTAACTTATATTGTGACTTTTTATTTTTCAAAGATAAACATCATCTCAATCTAGTCTATCTATTATTGGTTTAGGTAATTCTATATGACTTATATTTTATTTTTAGCACGGTAAATTAAAGAAACTTACATACTAAACTAAAATTAAACTGTGTAGAGTAATTGAGTAAATAACTAAAGGCAATTTAAATGTCGAGAATAGTTTATAAAGTCTATTACTTGTCAGGTTTCAATACTTTCTAGCAATGTTTTCAAACCTGGTTGACCTGGCCGGGTCAACCGGTTGAACCGGTTCCGACAAAAAGAATATGACATAATGACCCGGGTTTCACATTTTCGAAACCCGGCTTAACCCGCCGGGTTTGAGGTGACCCGGGTCAACTCGGTTCTCGAGACCCGGCCGGGTTTTGATTTTTTCGTGTTTTTAAAAAAGTTATAAAATTCATGTATTTGCGATGGAATTTTATTTTTACATATTATATTAGTTGGTAAACAACTTATATCTTGAATATACGAAAGTTTTTATAGTTTTTATATATAATTTTTGTTAATTATTAAAAATATACAAAAAAAATTTTTTTAAAAAAAAAACCGGGTTAACTCGGGTTGACCCGAACCCGGTGGCTCGACCGGGTCGATTTAAAACCCGGGTTTTAAAACATTGCTTTCTAGGCCTAGGTGTACTAACATCATAATTTTCAAATAACATAGTCACGTCAACATAATATCGAAATATGCAATCGTTTATTCATTGAAAATGCGTGAGTCTATCGGGGCACACGCTCAATACGGAGAACACACTTTTATTAAAGGGTTTATTTATTTATAATTAAACGTTTAATAAAAACTTAACTATTTATTTAATTAACGGTGGTTAACTTAATTACATGTTTTAATTAATTTATCATGAGCGCATTTAATTAAATTAAGGGACTAAAAATCAATTCTAGAATACCTTATGCCCTAGTCGGCCGAATTCTTTGATTAAGGGTTCTAGAAGATTTTTGGGTTGCTAAATAATTACTATAATTATGTGTCTTGAGTAGGAACAAAGTAATTATGTGTCTCCGATCGAACAAAGAACCCACACAAACCATACAATTTTTCCCTTAAACCCTAAAATCACCTAAAGCGTACACCTTTGCAAGATCAACTACCTTTTGGTACTCCCTTGTGAAGTTTCTAAGCCTTTAACTAAACCCTTGATCCTCGTGTCAAGGTTTTAGTCTTGTTTTGATTCCCTGTTGGGAATTATTGTAAAGTACCAAGTACCGTTAGTACAAGTACAAGTACTGTTAGTGTTAGCAAGTACCATTAGTGTTAACGTGGTATATGTCAAGTACCGTTAGTGTTAATGTAAGTACTGCTAAGTTAATAAAGACGAATATATCTTTGGTAAAGATATATTATAGTTTTAGTTAGAGTATATCTTATGTGATATACTTAATAGTTTAGAATATTGATAATATATCGTGTGTGATATACTTATCATAATATAATATTCTAGGGTTCCTTGCACTATAAAAGGAACATAGGTACGATGAGTTTCTTGTACCTTTTGCAAAAGTCGATTAATAGAAGATCGAATAGTTAGAGTAATTCTGTTCTTCTTTGCTCTATAAGTTAGATTCCGCATAACTTATTTAGTTGAGTAAGAGTCTCTCAAGTGCTCTAGTTTGATTACAAGCTATTGTACAAATCCTTAACAGGATATAAATCTATTCAAAGGGATCAACAAGTGGTATCAGAGCTTGTTGAGAAACTCTGAATAAGAAGAACAATACCCCAAATTCCTCAATCACAAAAAGTCTCACACAATGTCTCAATCTGGTGAACACCCTCCTCTTATGGAAGAAATACCAATCCCTGATCCAGTACTACAGGGACAACCTCAAATTGTGCAATCTGTACCAGTGGTTCCACAGCCACCAGTTGCACAAACTATACAAGGTGTAGCCACACAAACTACATCTTCTCCTAATACTCTATTTGCTGTAAAGTTCCTTATTCTCAAAAGTGATAACTATGAGACTTGGGCTATGCAGATGGAACACTACATGAATCACACAAATCATACTTTGTGCCAATTCATAAAGAATGGGAATACTCCTAAAAAGCTACATTGGCTACCTGATGGTACATGTTATGCTTTGCATGCTGTCACTGCTAAAGAGGTACACGCAGAGATCATAGAAAGAAAGGCAAGAACTACCTTAGCTATGGCACTCTCAGAAGACATACTACCTAGCTTTCATCATTACAAAGATGAAAAAGCTACGTGGGAGGCTATCAAACTTAGATTTGGAGGCAATGACAAATCTAAGAAGATGCAGAAGTTAGTTCTGAAACAAGAATTTGATAACTTCTCTATCTCCAGTGCAGAAGGAATCCATAGTGAATATGGAAGGTTCAGTAAATTGCTTGTTCAATTAGCAGTTCATGGACTGATAATTCCTCATGAAGAAGCTAATCTAAAGTTCTTGAGATGAGTTCCACAAGAGTGGAAGGTGATGGATATGCACTTCATCACAAGAGATGACTTAGATGTTACTCCCTTTGATCATCTCTATAACAATCACAGAGTGTATGATATGGATGTTAAAGGAATTGAGCCACCAAAAGCATCTGTACCAAAGTCTAACTTAGCTTTTGTGTTAGAAGGAAGCAGCGGTACATACTCTCAAAGTACCGCTGGTGGATCAAGTAGCGGTACTTACTTCCAAAGCACTGTTGGTGGATCAATCAACAGTACTAATCCTCAAAGTACTGAAAACAGTCCATCAATGACTTAGAACTCACAAGGAAGATCCTCACCATTATTCAATGAGAATGATGCCTTTTCATTCTTTTCTAGATAAGATAACAGACCAAGATTGACTCTTAATGATCTGTTCCAAATGGATGATGCTGATATTGAAGAGATAGATCTTAAAAGGCAAGCTGTCATGGTCTCAATTAGATCCAACAGACTCTATAAAAGGACTGGAAGAAAGATGAATGTTGATCCTAATGAATCATTAGGATATGACAAATCAAAGGTTGAATGCTACAACTATGGAAAGCTTGGACACTTTGCTAGGGAGTGCAAGAGAGAAAAAGCTGAAAGTAGCAACCAGAAGTTCAAAAATTGCAACAGAACCAACCCAAGAGTCACTGAAAGTCTTCCAAAGGGAGATAGCAGAATTCCATAGAGTCCAAAAACAACTAAAGCTTTGGTAACAGTTTATGGAGTGGTCGAATGGACTGACACACATGAAGAAGAAGAAGAGCATGGTCTAATGGCTATCTCTCATGAAGTTACCGAGGTACATCCCTGTTCTAAAGATTGTGTTCTTAAGTTTAATTGTCTTAAAGTAGAACTTGAGGAACAATATCAAAAGGTAAACACATGTACTATAGAATTAAATGTTTTTAAACAAGGTGTTGCTAAGTTAGAAGATAATAGAGTTTTGTGTCAAAAGGGTCATCAAAACTATGAAAAGAAAATTAGGATTTTGACTCTTCAAATGAGAGAAAAAGATGTGTTTATTAAAGCTTTTGAAAAACAACTTATGAAAGTTACAACAGAAATGAAGTTTTAAAAGCCAGTTTGTTCAATTAAACAGAAGTAATTAATCAATGGCAAAAATCTTCAAAAGGCATGGTAAAGCTGATTAATTCACAAATGGGGTATCATGATAAAACAGGCCTAGGTTATTTAGAGGACCAGCCTAGGATAACTCTGACTAACAAGGACTTATCCAAGGGGATTTTTGATAGTTCTTGTAATTCAAAAGATACTCCTGAAAATGATAGGTATGCTGAAGGAATGAAAGCAGTTCCTCCACCTTTATCAGGAATTTACATGCCCCCTAATAATGATAAGTGTATGGAGTTATATGAGTCAAAAGCTGTTTATGGTAAAAAGACTGATGATTGAGAATCAAACTCTAGTACTTTGACCCAGGATGAACTAATTGTGACCAAAAAGGTTGTCTATCCATCTTTAATGAGCACATTTGTGCCTGAAGGACATGTGCCTACAACTAGTTCTGCTCCCAAGCAGGTTAAATCTGTTAGTAAGGCAATGGATGGCAATGCAAAACATCATGGTAGTATCAAAAGGGGTGGGCTAGGTTTTAAAAACACTAAGTCAGAACAACCTTTTGGATCTTCTTTGAAAAGAAGAGGATGTTATATGTGTGGTAGTTTAAGTCATTTTATCAAAGATTGTACTATGCATGAAGATAAAACTGCTAAACAAATGGTCACAATAAAAGGGCATGAAAAGATTACACAGGAAAAAAGGCAATTGGGACCAAGAGATGACAAACCTAAGTGGGGTCATGCTCAGAGGGTAAATAAGCAAAATAAGTCTAATAGGACTTTGTACCTAGAGCAATACTTATGAAACAAGGTCTAGTACCTTTAAAGTCAAGTTCTTCAAGTATCGGCAGATCAAAATTTTCAAGTACTGCTAGAACTAAGACAAGTACCGCTGGGCTTCCATCTAGAAAACCGAAGTCTAGAAAATCTTCTAGGAGTCTATTTGAGATTTTTAAGTCACCCAGAAGTAACCTTATGTAAAACTAGTGCAAATGTGGGTTCCTAAAGGACAAAAGTCACTTTTTTCACCAAGTACTGCCAAAACAATACTTAAGCCTTGAAAGTCTAAAAACATAGAATCACTTTATTTTTTTATTACATACCCGGAACAATAAAATATAAGAGTGTTTGTAGTCTTATTGGTTAAACTTCTTTTAAAACACTTAAATATGTAGGTCCCACAAGATCTAAGCCAAACGTGGCCTGGTCCCTGTTAAACACTAATGTGTTTTGTGTATGTGCAGGAGCATCTGATTAATGAATTGAAAGACAAAGGCATCGTAGATAGTGGATGCTCAAGGCACATGACAGGGAACAAAGATTTCCTTGTTGAATTTGAAGAATTCATAGGTGGACCAGTAGCCTTTGGTGGAAGTAAAGGCATGATTACTGGCAAAGGAAAAATCAACACAAGAAGATTGGAGTTTAAAGATGTGTTCTTTGTTAAAGAATTGAATGAGTTCAATCTCTTCTCTGTATCACAGATGTGTGATAAAAAGAACAAGATACTCTTTACAGATACAGACTACTTGGTACTCTCCAAAGATTTTGAGATGCCTAAGGAATCTCAAGTACTGCTTAAAGTACCCAGGCAAGAAAATATGTATACCTTTAATCTTCATACTATTACTCCAACAGGTGGTATTACATGCTTGTTAGCTAAAGCTTCTAATGATGAGTCTAATTTATGGCATATGAGGTTAGGTCATGTGAATTTAAGAACCTAAACAAACTTGTTAAGAGAAAGTTGGTTAGAGGGTTACTTACCAAATCATTTCAAAATGATCTCACATGTACTGCTTGTCAAAAAGGAAAACAACATAGAACCTCTTGTAATACCAAGACTGTCAATTCTGTGACTAAACCTTTGCAACTCTTACATATGGATCTGTTTGATCCAGTTTCTGTTAGGAGAATTAGTCACAAGACCTTTTACCTAGTTATAACTGATGATTATAGTAGATTCAGTTGGGTTTTATTTTTAAAGCTTAAAAGTGAAACCACTGAATTACCTAAAGACTTTTTCACCTTAGTTGAGAAACAGTTCACTAAACAAGTCTTAGTCATTAGGACAGATAATGAGACAAAATTTAAGAATGCTGAATTTGATGAATTCTATAGTTCTAAAGGGATCAAGAGACAATTTAGTAATCCTAGGACTCCACAACAAAATGGAGTAGCTGAAAGAAAAAATAGGACATTAATTGAGGCTGCTAGAACTATGCTGGCTGATTCTCTTTTGCCAAACACTTTTTGAGCAGAAGCAATCAATACTGCATGTTATGTGCTAAATAGAGTTCTAGTGACCAAGCCTCATAACACCTTATGAACTTTTGACTGGTGTCAAGCCAACAATAAGTCATTTAAAACCTTTTGGGTGTCATGTGTCTATTTTAAATACTCTTGATCAGCTAGGTAAGTTTGATGGAAAGTCTGATCCTGGATATCTAGTAGGATATTCTTTGCAAAGCAGGGCATATAGAGTCTTTAATTTGCATCAGGTAAAGTTGAGGAAAATGTCCATGTCAATTTCTTAGAGAATAAGCCCAATGTCCCAGGAATAGGTTATGCTTGGATGTTTGATTCTAACTAACTCCATGAATTACTATTCTATGCAACAAGACTGTCAAACTAAAAATGCAGGTAAAGAGACTAGTACAACTAGCTCAGGTACTCATATGGAAAGTCCTTCTTCATCAGACTCTCAAGATGATGATGATGTTCATATCTATGTATCACATTTGCCTACTATCTCACAAATAGTTGTTAGCCCACAATAGAAGCAACCAGTGATACCAAATGATGATCAAGCTTCACATGATGAACTTCAGAGGCTTGTGGGTCAAGAAAAGAATGCTAGAGCAACTGATAAGCGTTCAAGAGAAGAACCTTTGGAATCATAAAGCTCAGCAGTACATTTGCAACCTAGCGGTACTTCATCTGCAAGTACTGCTAAGACGAATTTTGCAAAATCTGTTGATTCACTAGAAGACATACTGCAAGAAATGGATAATGAATATGATTATACTAGTCTAAAAGAAGGAATCTTCTCAAATGCTTCCTATGATGAGCAGGGTGTAGTGACTGATTTCAATAACTTAGAAACTGAAATACCAGTCAGTCCTATTCCCAATCATAAAGTCAACAACAACGATCCTATAGCTCAAAATATTGGAGACCCAAAGTCTGCTGTGCAAACCACAAGACAAATTCAAGCTAGTGCGGAAACTCATGTACTTGTGAGTTATGTCAAATAACAACAGAGAACAAATCATAAAGATACTCAACATTTTTTGTTTGCCTGTTTCTTATCACAAGTAAAGCGTAATATCATTTCTCAAGCTCTTGATGGAGAAAGTTGGGTAGATACCATGCAAGAAGAGCTTATGCAATTTGAACTACAAAAGGTTTGGATTCTTGTGGATCTCCCTTCTAGAAAAAGAGTAATTGGTACTAGGTGGGTCTTTAGGAACAAAAAGGATGAAAGAGGTGTTGTTGTGAGAAACAAGGCTAGGCTTGTTACTCAAGGCTATAGACATGAAGAAAGGATAAACTATGATGAGGTTTTTGCACCAGTGGCAAGAATAAAAGCCATTAGGTTAGTTTTTGCCTTTGTATCATATATGGGATTTATAGTCTATCAAATGGGTGTGAAAAGTGCTTTTCTTTATGACACTATCTCAGAGGAGGTATATGTCTCACAACCTCCAGGTTTTGTAGATCCTAAGTTCCCCAACAGAGTCTAAAAAGTTACTAAATCTCTTTATGGTCTTCATTAGGCTACTAGAGCATGGTATGCAACTCTTTCTAATTTTATCTTGGAACATGGATATAGGAGAGGGACCATTGACAAGACTCTTTTCATCAAGAAGAATGCTAAGGATATTATCTTAGTCAAGGTATATGTTGATGACATCATTTTTAGTTCAACTAAAAGGTCTTGGTGTGAAGAGTTTGAAGCTTTAATGAAAGGAAGATTTCAGATGAGTTCTATGGGAGAAATTACTTTCTTTTTAGGACTTTAAGTCAAACAAAGGAAAGATGGGATACTTATCAGCTAAGATAAGTATGTAGCTGAAATCTTGAAGAAATCTTCAAGTATGGATAAAAGAAGTGCAAGTACACCTTTTGAAGCCAAGAAGTCTCTGTCAAAAGATGAACATGGTGAAAATGTTGATCTTCATTTATATAGATCAATGATTGGTTCATTGATGTACCTTACTGCTTCAAGGCCAGATATTATGTTTGTTGTGTGTGCTTGTTCAAAGATTCAAGTCAATCCAAAGGTTTCACATCTACATGGTGTGAAAAGGATTTTTAAGTATCTCAAAGGACAACCTAACTTAGGTTTATGGTATCCTAGAGACTCTAAATTTGACTTAGAAGCTTATTCAGACAATGATTATGCTGGAGCTAATCATGATAGGAAATCCACAACAGGAGGTTGTCAATTCCTAGGCAGAAGACTCATATCATGGCAGTGTAAGAAACAAACTATTGTTGCTACTTCTACAACTGAAGCTGAATATGTAGTCGCTGCTCATTGCTATGGACAAGTACTTTGGATTCAACTTTACGAATACCAAAATCTAAATTGATAATGAAAGTACTATATGCATTGTCAAAAATCCAGTATTTCACTCCAAAACAAAGCATATTGAAATAAGACATCACTTTATAAGAGATGCTTATGACAAAAAGCTTATTCAGGTTTTAAAGATCCATACAGATAAAAATGTAGCTGATTTATTAAGCAAGGCGTTTGAAACTAAGAGATTTGAGTTCTTGGTAACACACATTGGTATGCTCAACCAATAACTGCTGCATATGTTAAGGGGAGGTAACAGCTGTACAATTCTTATGCTAATTTTTATTGTATAGTGTTTGTTTTTGTTTTTGATGTGATTACAGGGTTATTAGATTAAGATAAAAGATGTTACAATGATAGTGGAATGCATGTACCGGTCTTATCATTGAGGTACCGTTTTGGAACCAAGTACCGCTAGGCAAAATTGAAGTACCGTGTATGTTCTATGTACAACTACATAACCGTTTTACCTTGAGGGTCTCTTTTGTATAATTGGCGGTTTCTTCAAGCTTGGGTTTGTTATTCATATAAACACTAGCCCCAGTTACATAATTGATTCACCTAATCTTTTATTTTTACAATTTGATTCTATAACCTTCGTTCTAATCTTCGTTAATAAAAAACACTAATGGCTGCTCTACAAGTGATCTCTAAACACAATCAGGTTGCTAAACTCACTCAGAATGATGATTCACTTGTTTTCATGAGATTCTTGACTTTTTATCTCGAAGTCACATACATTTTGCGCTTGCTGTAAGTCATATTGTCTCTATTCCTCTTGTTGAACAATTTTTTGGAATACTGCTGTAGTAGGTACACATCATAATCAACCCTGTATAAGAGCTAGGGTTAATCATAGGAATATCTATGTTACTGAAGTACGGATTAGGGCAAGTTTAAGGTTTAATGATACAAATGAGACTAGTATGTTGACCTATACTGATATACATGATGGCCTTGCAACCATGGGATATCAGGGTGGTAGGGAGAGTCTTACTTTTTGTAGAAACTAGAAGGGGGGGGGGGGTTGAATAGTTTCTTAAATTTACTTGTTAAAGATTAGTTTTTAAAAATCCTTTTCAAAAACTTAGGCTTGAGTATTTATGTGAAACCTTCTTATACACAATATGAACAAGGTATAGTGCAACTAAACTAATAATCACAAGTATAAAGAATAATGAATGTAAAGAGATAAGGGAAGGAAAGATCAAACAAAACACCAAGAATTTATAGTGGTTCGCCAATGAAGCTCACTCCTCGTTTCTACTCCACTCCTCGAGTACTCTTTACTCGAGAGTTCACTAATCAACAAGATACTTAAGGTGGAGAAACCGTACACAATGTCGCTTATCCAATTTCCGACTCTAAGCTAAAAGTCGAGCCCTAATCTTTGCTAGGACCAATCTACACTAATATACTTTAAGGACCAAGTATTAACCTTAATAGATACACAACTTCCAAATAGACACAACTACTTGGATCTTTACAACAATGACACAACAATGAATAAATAAGTTTGGATCTTCAATGGATCTTTGAGGTAGACATAACACTTCAAGGATGATAGTGTTCTTCTCTTTCACTTTGAGAGGAAAAGATGAGAGGAGAAAGATTCACTTCTAAACAAGTAGTAATCAAACAAATGCTCAAGGATTTGAGTGATTTAAGAAGTATGAAAGAATCTAGAAACGTATGTGCAAAAGAGGTGAGGAGAAAGTCTAAGAATGATCCACTATTTATAAGACAAACTTCCAACGGCTATATCTGCCCGCGGTTCCTTATTGGAGCCCACGGTTCCTTATCGACAAGGAACCACTATAGCCACTAAAGAACCGCCAGAGTAGACTCCGCTCCCTTTTGTCTTTTAGTGGATTGGTTCGAATCTGGAGATTAAAATATCCTGAAAGGATTTTCCAAACCAAGATAGAATATGCCATTTTCAAATAATAAATTTAATAAAACATTTTCTTAAAAAGAAAGTTTAATAAAAACTTGTCACACTTAATAAAAAGTGAGTTTTAAGAAAAGATTAAATCTTTGATCACTTAATTAGGATGAGTACTTGTTTGTACATACCTTAAGTGATAAGACTAGTGGGAGTGGGGTGAAACCCACTCACCTCCACCTCAGCGCCACGCCAGCTTTTTACCAAACTCACCAAAACTCACCCAAACTCACTACAGGATGTAATGGCACTCACCAAACTCACCCAAACTCACTCCACATCACCCCATCTTTTTATTAAATATTTTTTATTCATATATTTTATTAAAACATGGGTACATATAAAATTAAAACATAGTACGAAATTAAAAGACGGTGCATAGGAAATTTAAAAACAACATTTAAAAAAAATTTAATACGATTAGTCAGTTCCCGGAACTGAATCCGAAAACTGACTAGGCAACTCCCAACGCATTGTTTCTTCTTCATCTTCTTTCGCCATAATTTGCGCCTCCAGCTCCCTTCTTTCCCTTTCTTCTTCTTCCTGAGTTTGTCTCAACACTTTTTGATCTAGGTATTCTTGATACACCTCATTGTCAGTCATTCTGCCATCTGAGTCGTTTGGAATTGGAAAGGGTAGATCGGGCGACTCATTTCTTCTTCGGTGTTGTTGCGACGAAGAACCGATATGAGTTGTTTGAGATTGGGACGAAGAACCCAAGTTATTCAACCATTTAATATTTTCTTCAATTCTAGCCTGCAATTTTATTGACTTTCTAAACATAGATCTCCGGAAGGTGAAATCGATATCAGATTGGTCTTTAAAATACGTGTCGAGTAACTGACGCTTTTGTGGGGAGAGATCACGGCAGATCCCACATTTCGTGCGCAATTTCGTATTTTCTTCGGACGCAGCATCGAAATCATCACCTAACTTCGTAAGCTCATCGTAACGACGTTGTTGTTGAATTATTTGTCTTTGAATCATAGCCTTAATCTCGACTTCGGTATGTGGGAATGAGCATGCCATTTTTGATTGCGATAAATATGGAGATGAAGATGAGATGTTTGATTTTTTTTTGTGTGAAAAATGAAGAAGATGCTGGGGTATTTATTAGTAAATTTTGGGTAAATTTTTTTTTCCTTTAAAAAACGGTTATATTTAGTGGTGGGACCCGATGATATATAACTCACCTGGGTGAGTTTGCTAAGTTTTTTTGGTGGTTGGGGAACAAGTCGCGCGCGGCTTATGGTATATGGGGTGGGGGCTGCACGTGAGTATAGGCAACCCACGAGTGGGATATCCCCCACTCCCACCAGCCTAATGGTTGAAATGAAAAATACTTGAACTCAAGAATTTGTTTTTCGTTGTTTTCGAAAATTCTTGTTTTTACATATTGTCGTAATCAAAACAAAGCGAGATCGAAAAATGTAAGTAACATTTTTAGGAATCATTGCATTAACACTTTCTTTAAGGGTTTGTTTTCACAACAATGGAAGTTACTTTTTCATGCCATAATTCACTGTTTAAGCTCAAAAAGTACATCTTTTGATTAAATTCCTGCTGCTTTGCCATCAACTGGTATTTGTTTGGCAAATAACAGGGTTTTTAACTTTTGTAAGTTAATTTTTGAAGGTATGACTAGGAATTTAGAGGCCTCTAAGAAGTTTTTAATGTATCCCAGATTCATCCAGGCTCTAATACAAGACCAAATCCCAAACCTACCAGACTTGACAGATACATGAGATGTCCCTACTTTCACCAAGAGAACCTTCTCTTTCTTGTCAAAGAAAGGTATCTCTTTCTTAGGGGATGATGTAACACCGTTATTGCTAATATGTGAGCACAACCAGCTAACCAAGAGGGTGAGGATCCTAGCTCAGCTAGTGCATCTCAACTAAATGTGGCAATTTCAACCCATTCAACCAAAAGTGGGTCAATTGGGTTCAATTCTATAACCTTATGGGTTGGAATGGGTTGAGAGAAAATAGAGTGATGGGTCAAATGGGTCATCCCTTTCTTTGTGTAAAATGAATTTTAGGTCAAATGGGTTTGAGAATGGGTCAAACGGGTTTAAGAATGGGTCAGGATGGTTCCTATTATTGGACCAAAGACCCAATAGTGTAAAAAGTTAGTTTTATTATTAAGTCAGTAAATTTACGTTTTCGTCAGTAAATTTACGTTTACGTCAGAAATTTACATTTTCGTCAGTAAATTTACGTATTCGTCATAAAATTTAAGTTTTCTACAGTAAATTAACGTTTTCGTCAGTAGATTTACGCTATCGTCAGTAAATTTACGTTTTCGTCAAAAATTTAATGTTTTCGTCTTTAAATTTACGTTTTCGTCTGTAAATTTACGTTTTCGTCAGTAAATTTACGTTTTCGTCAGAAAATTTACATTTTCGTCAGTAAGTTTTCGTTTTTGTCAGGATATTTATGTTGTCGGCAGTATGTTATCATTTTATTCTGTAAATTTACATTTTCGTCAGTATTTTTACGTTTTCGTCTGTAAATTTATGTTTTCGTCAGTATTTACTTTTTCGTTAGTAAATTTATGCTTTCGTCAGTAAATTTAGGTTTTCATCAGTATATTTACACTTTCGTCAGTAATTTTTAGTTTTTGTCAGTAATTTTGAGTTTTTGTCAGTAATTTTAGGTTTTCGTCAGAAAACGTAAATTTACTGACGAAAACATAAATTTTCTGACGAAAACGAAAATTTTCTGAAGAAAACGTGAATTTACAGACGAAAACGTAAATTCTCATACGAAAACGTAGATTTACAAACGAAAACGTAAATTTTCTGACTAAAACGTAAATTTACAAATGAAAATGTAAATTTACTGACGAAAACGTAAATATTCTGACGAAAACGTAAATTTACGTACGAAAACATAAATTTACGTACGAAAACATAAATTTACAGACGAAAACATAAATCTACTGACGAAAACATAAATTTACAGACGAAAACGTAAATTCTCTGACGAAAACGTAAAGTTACTGACGAAAACGTAAATTTTCTGACGGAAATGTAAATCTTCTGATGAAAACGTAAAATTACTGACGAAAACGTAAATAATTTGACAAATCGTAAACTTAATGACGAAAACGTAAATTTAAAGACAAAAACGTAAATTTTCTGACGAAACCTAAATTTTTTGTCGAAAACGTAAAGCTTCTGTTGAAAACATAAATATACAGACGAAAACGTAAATTTACTGCCGAAAAACATAAATTTACTGACGAAAACGTAAATTTACTGACGCAAACGTAAATTTACAGACGAAAACGTAAATTTTCTGACGAAAACGAAAATTTACAGACGAAAACGTAAATTTACTAACGAAAATGTAAATTCACAGACGAATACGTAAATTTTCTTACGAAAACGTAAATTTTCTGACGAAAACGTAAATTTATTAACGAAAACGTAAATTTTCTGACGAAAACGTTAATTTTTTGACGAAAACGTAAATTTTTTGACGAAAAAGTAAATTTTCTGACGAAAACGTAAATTTACTGACGAAAACGTAAATTTACTGACCAAGACGTACATTTACAGACGAAAACGTAACTTTTTTGACGAAAACATAAATTTTCTAACGAAAACGTAAATTTTCTGACTAAAACGTAAATTTACAGACGAAAACGTAAATTTTCTGTCGAAAATGTAAATTTACTAACGAAAACGTAAATTTACTGACGAAAACATAAAAATACGGATGAAAACGTAAAAATCGATGAAAAACTTAAAACAACTGACCAAAACATAAAAATCAAACGAATACAAATAAAAACGTTTGAAGATGTTAAAAGATAGGAAAATATTGTAAGTTAGTAGGTTGACCCGACCCAAACCATTTGACCCATAACCCGTTAGACCCATTATTAAATGATGACCCATTTGACCCATAACCCTTTTGAGCCACAACCCATTTGACCCATGACCTAAACCCAACCAAACCAACCCATTTGCCACCGCTAATCTCAGCAAACTCCCTCAAAGCAGAGTCCCTAACCCTATGAAGATACTCAATCTTCTTCTCATCATGATGATGATCAACATCACTCTAATGAGATGATCCATACACCTGCTGCTTCATTGCATATTTGGAAGCTAATCTTACTAAGCTAAAGAATAGAGTTACTCCTTGGATAAGGCACCATAGGGCAATTCAGCAGGCTAATCTTAAGAAGCAAAAACTAAGAATTTTCAAGAAGCAACTGAATGCAACCAAACAGGAGAGGAATAATGAGGAACCATGTCCTTCTTCTGATATTCAAACAAATATTTTTGGGGATGAAGTTAATTTTGAAGCTAATGATGGTATTGGAAACTATGTGGATGACACAAATATGGAGAATCAACCTGAGGATCAACCACAACCATCAACTGTTGAAGAAGATATGGTGGTATTACAACCACATCCTCAATCACTACAACTACAAGAAGCTAACTGGAGTAGCTTTTATGAGAAGCTAGAAGAAATAAATCTTACATTTCCTGTGTCTACAACTCCACAACCGCAAATATAATTTTGGTATCACGAGAAACAGTCAATTCAAGTGCTGCCAAGTTCAAAGATGAACGTTGGATTAGACAAGACTGGGGAGTTGGAAATTAGAAAGACAGCTTCCAAAGGAGATAAGGTGTCTGGAGATACCTTGGTGATTGGTGAAAGAAGTGTGTCTACAACTGGTGAAGTGAATACTTTTGAAGAACCAAGTACTGCTAAGCCTACTGCAAGTACTGCTGGTCAAAGATCTTCACTGCCATCTTCTAAGGAAAGCCAAACTCCATATTTTGGAGAGGATGAGACCTTAGCACAAATTTTGCTTGATCTCAAAGAGAAGAGTTCAGCGGAAAAGGCTAGGTTAGCAGAAGAAGAAAAAAAGGCACAACAATCAAATCTTGCCAGCCAAGTTCAAGACAAAGGCAAGAAAGTGCAAACTTCAAAGCCCACTACAAAAGGTATTGTTATACCAGGTCAACAACCTAATGAGGATGAAGAAAGAAGATCTTCAAGATTATTAAAGAAATTACTTGAGATTGACCCAAAGGATAAGGGCAAGAAGAAGTTGCAGTCTGAGTCTGAAGGAGAAAGTGATTCAGATGATGACATTAGTAAAGTCATGGATAAATTTCATCAAATGGAGCATGATGAAGAAGTAGCTTTTAGACTACAAGCAAGACTCCATGAATAACAACAACAGGAATAACTTACAGCTAAGCAACGATTGCTTGAAGCACAAAGGGTACAACAAGAATAGAATATTGAAGAATATGACAGAATTCAAGCTGAACTAAAGGCAAATGAACTTCTAGCTGAGTCATTGATAGCTGAAGAGAGACATGCATATGATGAGGAAGAAAAGGATAGATTGATTGATGATCTAGTCAAGGAGAAACAAAGATTCTTTGCTGTAAAAAGAAGAAGAGAAAGAGTTAAGCCTCCAACAACTACTCAAATTAGGAAGCAAATGATGTCCTACCTTAAGAAGGTTAAACATTACACTCATGCACAGCTAGTCAGGAAGAGCTTTGATGAAATCAAGACTTTGTATGAACAACACAAAAGGAGCAAGTTGAACTTTGTTGAGATTGGACCTGAGAAGGATAAAAAGGACATTGAAGATATCAAGAAACATTTACAACAACAAAGACAATTTAGAAGTACCCCCAGGCTTGATGATGCAAGTACTGCTGGACAAAAGGAACATCTCCACCTATCAAGACTACTTATGCTAGGAAGAACAAAAATGTGAAGGAGATTTCAAAGGAAGCAAAAACTGCTCAAGAATTAGATGAGGGAAATAAAGCTCAAAGTGTTGAAGAAACTGAAAATGTACAATCAGTACATACTCAGTCAACAGTACATGGAGAAACGATACATATCGACCTGAAGCGGAAGCTAGTATCTGCACCTATTCTTACTCTACCATCTGGTACGGGTGGATTTCAAATCTACAGTGATGCATCGGGGAAGGGACTTGGCTGTGTTCTCATGCAACATGGGAAAGTGATCGCGTATGCTTCACGGCAGCTTAACCCTTATGAAGAAAATCACCCCACGCATGACCTGGAACTTGCTGCAGTCGTGTTTGCATTGAAGATATGGAGGCACTACTTATATGGAGAATCATGTGACATTTTCACGGACTACAAGAGCTTGAAGTATATCTTCACTCAGCGTGAATTGAACATGAGGCAGAGGAGATGGTTAGAGCTGTTGAAGGATTATGACATTAATCTACAGTATCATCCCGGAAAGGCAAATGTAGTAGCAGATGCTCTTAGCAGGAAGTCCGGAATGATCAACAGCATTAAAATCAAAGAGGAAATCATCAGAGACTTGGAGCGACTAGACATCGAGATCATGGTACGTGGACAGCACGGTTACTGGGCTAATCTTAGAGTAGAACCCGAGTTACTATCTAAGATCAAAGAAGCTCAGAAGGATGACGGAGAAATCTGGGCGATAGTACAAAACTTGGAGAAGCAGACAGAATTCAGAGTAGATGCAGATGGTATCGTATGGCAGGGCACGAGACTTTGTGTTCCTGATGACCAAGAACTCCGGGAAGCTTTGTTAGCTGAAGCTCATAGCTCCCCATTCTCTATACATCCTGGTTCGACTAAGATGTACCATGACATCAATCAGTACTTTTGGTGGAGTGGTATGAAACAGGATGTGGCCACTTACGTCTCCAAATGTCTTACCTGCCAGCAGGTTAAGATCGAGCATCAGCGATCTGGCGGTCTCCTTCAACCATTAGATATTCCAGAGTGGAAGTGGGACAAAATCACCATGGATTTTGTTACTGGTCTTCCGCCTACCAAAAGGAAGCACGATGCAATTTGGGTTATCGTTGATCGACTTACCAAATCAGCTCATTTCTTACCGATCCGCAAGGAAGATCCGGTAAGTAAACTCGCAGATACGTACAGAAGAGAGATCATGAGACTCCATGGTGCACCATCCAGCATCGTCTCAGACAGAGATCCTCGATTCACTTCGCGATTTTGGAAAAGTCTGCAGAAAGCTTGGGGTACACAACTTAAGCTTAGCACGACTTTTCATCCTCAAACGGACGGACAGTCGGAGCGAACCATTCAGACATTGGAAGATATGTTGAGGTCATGTGCGTTGGAATGTACGGGTGATTGGGACGATTACATCTGTTTGGTGGAATTTGCATACAACAACAGTTGGCACGCAAGTATCAAGTGTGCTCCATTTGAGATGTTGTATGGAAGAAAGTGTCGCGCCCAATCTGCTGGGATCAGGTTGGTGAGCGAACATTTGAAGGACCAGAAATCATAGAGATGACCAATGAGAAGATCGCAGTAGCTAAGCAGAAAATTCAGGAAGCACGGTCACGTCAAAAGAGTTACGCCGATAAGCATCGTAGGGACATACACTTTAACGTAGGAGATCACGTGTTCCTTAAGGTTTCGCCGGCACGTGGTGTTAGACGCTTCGGGATTAAAGGGAAGCTCAGTCCTCGTTTCATCGGACCGTTTGATATCATTGAACGAGTCGGTGAAGTATCTTACCGATTGGCGTTACCTCCGTAGCTTTCGCATGTGCACAATGTGTTTCATGTGTCCTTACTCAGAGGGTACCAGTATCATCCCCTTCACATGGTTCAGTATCCACTGGAACAGATACGTGAAGATCTTACTTTTATAGAAGAACCCGAACGAGTTCTTGACAGACAAGAACGAGTCATGAGAAAGAAGACGATTCCATTCGTCAAAATTCTATGGAGGGATCATACCGAGCGGGAAGCCACTTGAGAAACAGAGGAGTCTATCCGGGCTTCTTAACCTCATTTCATACTTTGAATTCGGGTATGTTCTTCTTTCCAGTTTACTTTATCTATAATTCGGGGACGAATTATTCTTTTTAGGGGGGAAGAGTTATAAAACCCGCATGCTTTTACCATGAATAGTACCCTTAAGATCGTACGTACTAGATCAAAATTTTCCTAATATAGCATGATTACGATTACGTGTTAGGATTTTACGTATTACGTACGTGTTAGAACACGATAAGTATTTACTACGCACGAGCACGTAATAATTATTTGACAATAATTAATCACGAACATGCGATCATGAAATCATGAACGTAATTAAAACACGAACTATTATTAATTACGTATATATATTTATTACGAGCGTAACTAAATATATTAGATCACGATATTTACGTAACGAGAACACTTAAAACGCGAACACAAATAATCACGAACGTATAACTTAACATCGAGACACGGAAAAAGATACGGGTACCCCAAGTGGGGCCCCCTACCCGCGACTACAAGGGACAAATAGGCCAAGCCCATTTGTCAAATTTTACTAAAAGGGTTAAAGGATTTTTACACTACTCATTTTACTTTACAGAAGATTTTTAGCAAAAACCTAAAACCCTCCTCATTCTCCTCTTTTTGGCCGCCACCCTAAGAACACCAAAAGGAGGTGTTTGTTGATCTTGGATCTTGGAATATTAGTTGGTGATCGTGTTTGTTCTTCGTCCTTTTGATCCACGAATTCGGTAATTACTTTTTAAACCTTTTCTTTTGATTTGATCTTTTAATAAATCAAGAACATGTTATGTTTTTACAAAAACCTAATTAAAATCATGGATCTAACATGAATTTGGATTTAATAAAATCAAAAGTATGGATATAAGGGGTGTTTGTTTTAGCCGCGGCCTACACCAAACCCAAGGGGGGTTTCGGTTTGGCCATCCGACCACCACCAAGACCAAACGGCCTCGGTTGGTGGGCATGGGTCCCACGGCAGCATAAGACACGGGGTACCCCGAGTTGGTTCGGGGTACGGTGTCGATTTCATGTCCGGTTCATGGTTTTGATCCTAGATCCGGTTCATGGTGTATGTTTAGTTTTTATGTTTTATGATCTTATGTTAAATTAAATTAATAAAATGACATGATTAATTTAATAATATGACTTAGGTTATTTTAATTATTAATAATCATGAAATTAAATAACCTAAGTATTTTTATATTGTAGACTTATAATTAATTAATTATTTAAAAACCATGATTATAATTAATTAATTAACATGACTTAGGTTATATTATTAATAAATAATAATACATGTTTTAACCTAAGTATTTAACTTTATTTAATTAAAACATGATATACTTTAATTAAATATTTTAACCTATAGTTTTGTTTAATTACATGAAATAATTATTAAACTATACATTATATCATATGACTTAGAAAATAATCATGAAAACACTTAGGCTTATATACTTAGCTTATTTAACTAGCTTATTTCTAATTATAGAAACTTTCTAGTTTTAGAAACTTAATTAAATAAGGCAGCTAATCTATTTATGGAAACTTTCTATTTTTAGAAACTTATCTATTTTAAGCAGTAAATCTATTTTTAGAAACTTTCTATTTTTGGAAACTTTCTATTATTGGAAACTTTCTATTTTTGGAAACTTTCTATTTTTGGTAACTTTCTATTTTTGGAAACTTTATATTTTTGGAAACTTTCTATTTTTGGAAACTTTCTATTTTTGGAAACTTTCTATTTTTAGAAACTTTCTATTTTAGGAAACCTGCTATTTTTGGAAAGTTACTTATTATTACACAGTAAGTATAATAACACATGAAATACCAGAAATACTTAATCAGATTAAACAGAATATAAGATAAACACGGTTTAAGGCTTAAAAACAGTAAAACGTGGTAGGAACACATAAAATAAGCTAAGACATGACATAAAACTAGCTACGTATTTAGTAAGCAGATACTTATTCATGTATGTATTTATGTAGCACTAGTGGTACGGAAGTAGGATTCCTCTCAGTTCATCTTCTTCGTTCACTGGACATAAGGTACGGATTCCCGTCCTTTCAGTATGGACATTCTTTCCTTATTAGGATTACCCGTATGCAGCCAACTGTTTTCCCGTTGTATAAGTTAAGCGTTTCATTGCTTATGTTTAATTAAGATTACCTATAGCCATATACATGCATGACCAGTTTCACCTAGTTATGGAGGTACCATAACCATAACATTAGAGGCACTGATGTTATGACTTCACCACGACGGAGTGATTACTCATGGCGTCCCGTCAGCTTTTGGCCATTTATATTATATTTATCATGTGGGGCGTATGGGTGCATCCTAGTTACATGTTTTTAGTCAGGATTTCATGGTGAATGTGGTGTGTGCCTTGCATCCTTCACAAGGAGCTGATCCCTCCTACCCAAAAACCAGTATATTAAATTAGAGGCAGCCCCTCTAATTTGCATGATGAGGTCACCCCTCCAAGTATTCATGCACGGTGGATTTTCATGACCTATATTGGCTAATGGTAAAATATGACAAACAGTTTTTATAAGATAAACATAAGACTTTCAAACTATAAAACCAGTTTTATCAAGACTTAACCAGGTTACTCGGGACTTAGTTTTCTTCCGCTGATATATGTTATATGCTTATCTTACTCATGCTTTATTGTACATCCGTGCACTGAGCGTATTTGCTCATCCGTTTTCCTTTTCTATGTTCCCAAAACGGCAGGTACTCAGGGACGCTCGTAGACACTAAGAGTACGTGCATATGGACTGGAAGCTGTCTAGCCTTCTTTACTTTATGCATTTCCTTTCTTATGATACGTTTGCTTTGGACATTGTTTAGTCCTTTCCTTTACTATACTTATGTTTGTGTGTGATGAGCTTTACTTTTGGACTACCGATGTTTGATTCTGGTATTTTCCTTTTATGGTCAAGTAATGTTTAGACATTTTTCCTTGTATGCTTTGATGACACGCCATAATTGCATGTGACATTTCCATTATCAAAATGGGGTGTTACAAGGATGATCAAACATCAACTCAAGGATTTGGAGAAAGAAGAAGAAGGTGAGATGGAGCCTTAAGTGTTTGACTTTCAGTCACACTTCACAAATGGTTCTCAGTTCACCATGTCTAACAAACATAAGAACTGGCTAGTCCATAAGCAAATGGTTTGTGGTAAAGACTTCGCAAATCCGTTGATAGCTAGTAGTTTGCTAAAAACTACATGGTCATCAACTCACCATACTTAGAAGTGAAGAGTTAACTAGTCCTAGGGCAAACAGTTCTAAGTAAAGACTCTATCAAATCCGTTGAATGTTTGACAGTTTACCAAAAATTGTAGGGTTATCAGTACACCTTATTATTCATGAGTAAAGTATTGGCTATTCCAGAGTATACGGCTAACTGGTAAAGAATAAATCAAATCCGTTGATAGCTGATGATTTGCTAAAAATCATGATGCCAATACAGATTGGTTTGTTGTTAACTGTTTTATTTCAGGTGAGAAGACACAAGCAGGAATGTTGATTCATAAACAAACATGTTCAAGAATATTCACGTATGTTTAAGCTCAAGAAAATCATAAAGAAGTTGGTTCACAAACTTGAAGATAACAAGAGTTTTATGTATGAAGACAACATAGTTGCTGCAAAGAATGTTCCAAAGACACAGAATATCACATTCTGAAGAAAAAGATGAAATTCATAAGGTTTGAAGTTTATCATATCAGAAGAAGATCTGTATAAAGTGTTTGGATACATTCAGTTGGTATACAAGTACAAGATTACCAATTTTAATCCAAGTTTGAAGTGAAGTTTGAAGACATGTGTTTTTATACATTCAACACACAGAGAAACAATAAGACAACCAGTTATCATTCTTGTTTAGGGGAGGATTATTGGGAATTATTGTAAAGTACCAAGTACCGTTAGTACAAGTACAAGTACTGTTAGTGTTATCAAGAACCGTTAGTGTTAACGCGGCATATGTCAAGTACCGTTAGTGTTAATGTAAGTACTGCTAAGTTGATAAAGACAAATATATCTTTGGTAAAGATATATTATAGTTATAGTTAGAGTATATATTATGTGATATACTTAATAGTTTAGAATATTGATAATATATCGTGTGTGATATACTTATCATAATAGAATATTCTAGGGTTCTTTGCACTATAAAAGGAACATAGGTACGATTTTCTTGTACCTTTTACAAAATTCGATTAATAGAAGATCAAATAGTTAAAGTAATTCTATTCTTCTTTGCTCTATAAGTTAGATTCCGCATAACTTATTTAGTTGAGTAAGAGTCTCTCAAGTGCTCTAGTTTGATTACAATCTATTGTAAAAATCCTTAACAAGATATAGATCTACTCAAAGGGATCAACATTCCTCTTGTGGTTCGTCCCATTCTAAAACCTAACAAGGGTTTCGGGTGATTTTTCCAAGTATCTTGTAACGTTTTATAAATCGGTCCTTGGGTAATCTCAATTAGGGTTTTGGATCTAGGGTTTCTAGTTACAAGGTAATCAAAGTGAAGTTACTACTAGCAACGTAGTGATTGTTCGTTTGACATGTCGTGTGAGCAAACGATAGAGACAGTTATTTAACAGTTATAGTTCAAGATCAAGATTCATTAACTGATTGCTTCAATTAATTTAAGGTTGATTTTAAATTGTTTTTATCATGTGGTTAATTATGTTTGTCATACTAGATCTATTCTGCTGCGTACTTGTAGTTAATGGTTTACCTATCTTAACTCCCAATAGTGGTATCAGAGCCAAATCGTATGGCATTCAAGGGTTACACAAGAATAAACACGCTTGATCCGCTTAAAACCTCTTTTATTTATGTTTCTATAGCAATAACATGTATTCTTGCCATAAAGTTTTAATCTTAATCTAAATAATGATTAAAACTAGGTAGGTTTAATTGATCTGGTTAATAAATTACGAGTGTTTTTATTATCCGTCAAAGACCTTAGCATATCACTTGTGTCATTCATGCAAGTCATCAAGTACCTTGCTCGAAAACTTGATGAGGGTCTTTGGTCCTCAATTTGGGGAAGACTCATTCGAGACTTGGATCTTATATGTTACTGTTTTCATATAAAGTCTGTCTTCACCTTCTACCTTTTTCTAGTTTGTTTTTATGTGCTTATTTGGATTCCATTATGAATTGCAAAACTTAATAATACAAAATTCTAGGAATCATAAAAATGGATCTCTACTTATATCGAAACTAGCTTTAAAAGTATGTCATATTAATACACTTATTTTTCCTTGTGAATCAGCTATGTGTTATTTGATAAAACTCGTTTCTTGAACAAAATATAATATTGACATAAGATATATGAAACTTGTTTTTATTATAATCTAATTGTTTTGCGAAATCATATTGTCACTTGAGTTGAGCTTACATACCGTAATGATGGCTTATAAACTATCTTCTCAACGACGTGATTTGCAAAATTAATTGGTTTATAATACTTAAAATTACAACACCGTTTTGTGTTTTACTTATGATGGACTTGCTATTGCACTACGTGTTCTAGTCAAGCTATCTAGGGTTTGAATGATCTTTAATGTTTTCCCGTGTCATACAGATGTTTCAACATTTATATGATAATTATCCCAAACACTTGTACCTTCGGATGCATGAAGAGTAGGATAAAGGGTTTGATCATTCTTTAATGCTTTCTCACGGTAAACACGCCTAAAACAAAAGTTACTTAAAGTTTTCTTAACTTTTGCTAAAAAGATGATTGCATGCA
Source organism: Glebionis coronaria (assembly GCA_025667525.1). NCBI lineage: Eukaryota > Viridiplantae > Streptophyta > Magnoliopsida > Asterales > Asteraceae > Glebionis > Glebionis coronaria. The sequence continues at coordinate 165,272,800 of CM046878.1, read as the reverse complement.
TCTTTTTACACGATTTTGACATTTGTTTTCCAAACTTATGTGATACCTACTTGAATTTTTAAGTCTATGCCATCCAATCTAAAAGCACTTGTAGTTGTTTTTAGTCATTTGGCCAGACCTAGGGCGAATTACATACCCGAGGCGATTTTTGTCATAGGCCGGATCTATGACAATTATTGCATGCTTTACATTGGTACGATTTAAGTCGAGTATCCAATCAGATTCGGAACCTAAGGCATAAGGTGATATGAAACATACTCATGATTTTGTTACATGTAGAACAAGTTTGTTTGAGATGTTCATTGGTACTCGAAAGAGTTGTGAGAACATCCCATTCAAACACTCCACAATAATAAACTTCATGAATCTTCTCATAAAACTAAGAGTTGCACTTGTAATACAATTAACGCTCGACACTTACCTCTTGCCCTACTTATTATTATTTGGTCAGACCTCTAATATTAAGAGGGAGTGCAAGCAAGGATCTTAGTCTCATAAATGATTAATTGGGTAGTTAATTCTTTTGAGAATGTAATTATTAAAAATACTAATCGTTTGAATGTTTATTTTGTATATGAATAATTCTACCTCTTGCTTAAACAGTTCGGTTGTTAAGTCCTTCCTTGAGAAAATGAAGTTGACTGAAAGCAACTTCGTCGATTGGCACTGCTGCCTTAGGATCGCGCTCGAAACCGAAGATTTGTGTAAATACCTTGAGCAAACTATTCCTGATCACCCGTCTATCCCTCCTAACCATGAAGGCCCAGAACCAAACCCAAATGATCATACTTTTTGGGTTAAAAGGTCCAGGGAAATTGATTGTCTTAAGCTTATGACTATGTCGCCTGAACTTCAGAAAACTCTAGAGGGTCATGGCGCATGGTCGATGATCGAGGAGTTGAAAACCATGTTCACTGAACAAGATGATCAAGAAATCCTTGATGTTGCACGTGTTTTTCACCCGTGTAAAGATGAGGAAGGACAATCTTTGAGCTCCTATGTCTTAAAGATGAAGGGCTATATAGAGAATTTGGAACGTCTCTGTTACCCCGTATCACTTAAACTTGCAGTCAGCTTGATTTTGGTCTCACTGAACAAGGATTATGATAGATTCATGCAAGATTACAATATGCATGGCCTAGGGAAGACAATCCCTGATTTGCATGCCATGCTAAATCTACATGAGAAGATGTTACCAAAGAAGGTTGCACCTGCTAACAATACCATTAATGCTATTAGGATAGGAAGGATCCAAAAGCCTAATAAGGATAAACCATCTAATGTTGTGAAGGGTAAGAATCAAGGCAAAGGGAAGAAAGTAGCAAACTTTACTCCTAGAGTTAAGATTCCCCCTCCACCAAAGAGAGAGAATCCTGCTAAGGACGCTACTTGTCACCAATGCGGTAACATTGGTCATTGGAAGAGACACTGTCCAAAGTATCTCGCTGAGTTGTGGAAGAAGAAGAAGCTATCTCAAGGAGCTAGTACTTCAAGTATCTTCACTATAGAACTCTTTACTTTTCTAATAAAGTTTATGAAACTGGTTGTGGTACCACATTTGTAATACTACTCAAGGACTAAGGATAAGTAGGAAACTAAAGCCAGGAGCTTTGAATATGTACGTGGGCAATGGTCATCGTGCAACTGTCGAAGCTATTGGAGTTTATCAATTATTTCTGCCTAGCGGACTAGTTGTTATGTTAAATAATTGTCATTATGAACAACCTGTTTCTAGAGGGACTGTTTCAGTTTTCCGCTTGTATGACGATAGTTTTGTTAATCGTTTTGAGAATAATGCAAGTATTTCAGTTTCTAAAGATGATTTATATTAGTGCTATTCCTCGTGATGGTATATTTGAAATTGATATGTGTGATTCTAATGCAAACAATAGTTCTATTTATGCTGTAAGTAACAAAAGGACGAAATCTAATTTGGACGCTATATTGTTATGGCATTGTTGCCTTGGCGACATAAGCAAAAAGCGCATTAAGAAATTACAAATTGATGGAGTGCCTAAGTCAAACGATGATGATTCCTTTGAAAAGTGTGTTTCATGTTTATCTAGTAAGATGGCACGCAAACCTTATTCACATCAAGTAGAGAGGGATAAAGATCTGCTTGGACTTATAAACACCGATGTATGTGGCCCATTTAGAACCGTGTCAAGACAAGGTGCAAGCTACTTCATCACTTTCACTAACGACTTTAGTCGTTATGGTTATGTTTACTTACGAAAGCATAAACATGAAGTGTTTGAAACCTTTAAAGTGTTTCAAAAGGAAGTAGAAAATCAACCCGATAAAATCATAAAGGCACTACGTTCTGATTGTGGAGGTGAATTTATGAGTTATGAATTTTTAGATCATCTTAAGGAGCATGTGATCATTGCCCATAGAACTCCTCCATATACACCACAACATAATGGTGTGTCTGAGAGGAGAAATAGAACCCTACTGGATATGGTTCGCTCCATGATATCACAAACAACTATTCTAAAGACCTTTTTGCATTATCCTCTTGAGTCTGCTGCACACATTCTCAATATGGTTCTAACTAAGAAGGTTGAAAAGACACCATACAAAATATGGCATGGGCAAACCCCCAAGTTGTCTTACTTAAAGGTCTAGGGATGTGAGCCTCTTGTTAAACGTGATTTGCTTAATAAACCTGACAAACTTGAACCCAGATCGGTTAAGTGTATCTTTGTACGATACCCAAGGAAACGATAGGTTACTCATTCTATGACCCACCCGTGAACAAAGTTATTGTTTCTTGTTGGAAATACGTGTTTACTGTTAGAAGTCTTGCTCACTCCAACAATATAGTTACGGGCTCGTAGTTAGATTAATATTACAATATTTAGTTAACCCGAACAATGGGCATGTCCATGGGCTGACGGTCCAAGCCCATTTGTGGACTTGGGTATATCAACCCTTTCCTTCCATGGAAAGGGTGTTGTTTGGTTCATTTTTCGTAATAAAGTTTCAAATATTTTCTCTCATTTCTCTTTCTCTAACTTTCTCTCTCTACAAAACCTTCAACCTCACTCTTGGTTAAGGATTACCAATATTCTATAATTGGTATCAAGAGCCATAGGGTGAAATAAAGATTTGTGTTTTTTTAGTTTTCGTGTGTTTTATTGATAAAAAACCCACGTCCATTTTTTTTTGTATTTTTATGGTTTAAATCTTGTTACAAATCTTCTAACACCTTTGATTACTGATTTGGGTTTTTTGTTTTGGCTACAAACACAAAAGATTTTGACGTTTGGATCATTTTTGTTAAAGATATTTTATAAAAAGTACATATCTTGATTTCAAATTTTTCATCATAATTTGAAAATATTGTATTTTTATTATCCCTAAGAAGCTAAAAACCTTGGAAGTACAAGTCGTTTCGCCGGAAACACTTGAAAAAATTACCTTTTTGAAGATCCAAAAATTTTCATAATTTTCGAAAAAACAGCATATTCAGTAATCATAAACCCTAATTATTCAGGAATAGTGATAAAGCCAGTTATTCCGAATTGGTGGTGTTGCAGGATATTCCGAAATCATTGATAGCCAGTTATTTCGAATTGGTGGTGTTGCAGGATATTCTGAAATCATTGATTGCAAGATATTCTGAATTGGTGGTGTTGAAGGATATTCTGAAATCATTGATTGCAAGATATTCCGAATTCGTAGTTTAGCAGATTATTACGAGATCATACTTAGCAGGATATTCCGAATTCATGTCTTTGCAGATTATTCCAAAATCATAACATTTCATTTATTTCGAAATCGCAACTTTTGAAGTTTTCCGAATTGGTATAAACTTGAAAACAAAGGAATTATGGGAACGACTTAGTGTGTTGATGCAAGGTACTTAATTGACCAAACAAGAACTTGAGTGTCAACTATATGACCTATATGATAGGTTTACATACACCCCAGGGGAGACACTTCATGACTTTTATTGGAGATTTGCTACATTGCTTAATGAATTGAATATTCTCAACATGAAGATTGAGCAACTTCAAATCAACACCTAGTTCTTGAATACTTTACCCCCAAAATTGAGTCGTTTTATCAGCGATGTCAAGTTGGTAAGGGATTTGCATACGACTAAGATGGATCAACTTTATGCTTATTTGAAACAACACGAAAAGCATGTGCAACTTTCTCATTTGTCACAATCAGGTTATCATGAATCATTGGCTTTGGTTGCAAATCAACAAGTGTTTCCCTACAGTAATTCACCTTACTCAACTGGGAAACAATCATATCAAGAGTCCTTGTATCAAACTCTAAGCTACCCACAGTATTCTCTCCTACCACAACCAGCTAGTTCTCAGCAACAGTATTAGTATCAAGAATAACCATCAGTCCATCACACATGAATCCATATACATCAACTCATGATCATCAGTCACATCTTAATCATCAAGCACCTCCATCTCATGTGGTCACCTATCAGCCTACTGAAGTTCTTCACCTAAGCTATTTACAACAAGTAAGCACTCCTACAAGTGCATTTTCACCAACATATGAAGTTCAGCAAGCACAATCTTTTTACAGTGATGAATTCTCAGAGGTTCTCATTCTCGAATTCAAATAAGGTGATAATCCCACTGAAGTATTAGCTGCGATGTCTGCCTACATAACTCAAACATTGAACAAAAGAGAATTTAGAGAAACTCCCACGACTAACAATCAATTGAGAACCTCTTCAAACTCTCGTCAGCAAGTGACAATTCAAGAAGGCGGGGTCATGGTTCAACCAATTCAGGGGAGATCGAGTTCGTTTAACACAGGAGCAAGAACTTACAACACCACTGCAAAAGGAAACGCTACTGGTAAGCTGAAAATGATTACTTGTTAAAACTGCAAGGGGGAGGGTCATATGGCTAGGGACTGCAAACAACCGAAAGGAAAATAGATGCTTCATGGTTTAACGAAAAGGTGTTATTGGTAAATGCTCAAGCAAGTGGTCGTGAGTTAGATGAGTAGGAGTTAGTATTTCTTGGTGATCCAGGAGTCATGGATAATGATGGAATTCAACCATCTATAACAACCCGAAAATTTTGACCAATGTTTAAATTAAGATTTTTCGAACATTTATGAAACTTGTTAATCATTTTCGATAATTTAACAAAGATCGTGTTAGCTAAATTCAAATTATTTTTAATATTTTCTTTTAGTTTATGAACTAAGAAATTTAAAATTTTTACGTTTACGTTTAATAAATTAAATAATTATTATTTATTTACTTGTAGTATTTTTTGACGCTTTAGAGTCGGAATGAGCAAAAATAATAGTTGAAACGATTCAAAACTAAAACTTTGAAAATACAAAGAAATAGTATTTTTCAAACGTTGCTAATAACGTGAGTATTAGAGTTCATGTTTTATTTTTACGGTGAAATCTAACCGAAATAGCTAGAAATAATTAAACTATCATTTAAATAAATAATAGCAAATGTTTTCGAAATACGACGAAGTAAGGACTTAGTTTTATTGGAAAAGTGATTTTAAAGTCAATGGCGCGATTTTCGTAAAACGAATTGAATTTAAAAAAAATATAAACGAGCCCCCAACCGTGTATTAACGAAAGTTGTAATATAAGTTACACTTTAGGCCCAATTGTGGCCTTATGAGCCCATCTATTAAACTTTGGATAGTTAATGGACTTAATAAGCCCAATAAGAAGTTTAAGAAGCCCAACAACTCTTTTGACCCACTTGACAAGCCACCAGCACAACTCACTTCCCCATTGGACCAACTCTAGGTTGGTGACACTTGTCCATCATGTCCACCCACCTTCTTCATTCTTATTGGGCCATTTTTGGGGCTTAACACTTGTCTCATTCATGCATTATTCTCTTACACCTTGTACCCTTCTCATTGAACCATTTTTGTGATTGTGGACACATGTATACAATGCATGCTACTACTATCTCATACTACTTCCACTTTCCATCTCATTTCTTGTTTTCATCAACACCTAGTAAAATCATATCTCCTCTCTCATGTTTCTCTCCTTGCCGTCCTAAAACCACCATCAAACACCATAATCAAGAATGTTTCCATCTTACAAATCTATGGAAACTTGTTCTTCTATGATCACCTAAACTATTGGTGATGTTCATTTACCCATTTAGAGCCTTGAAGAAGGAGATGTATACAAGTTGTGGGGCTGAAATTGGAGACTATATAGATAAGTTCGTGCATGTCTAATCCAAGGATGGATCTATGAATATGAAGGTCTAACAAGGACGATCTCATTGGTGTATCCATCCTTTCGTTTCTTAATCTCGGATCTAAGGTTTACTCCACTTTTCTCTTGATTTTGATCTTTTCATTTTATTTCTTATATTAACTAGATCTCATATATTCTGAAAATATATATATAAAAATTAATTAATGAGTATTTGGACATTGTATATGAGTTTTAGACACTAAAATGAAGCTAAACAAGCCCAAGTAACGATTTGATTTATAACGATTTTTGAACCGTAGCAAAAACAGATTGCATGTCGAAATCAGTAGGTTTGATATACTGAAAACTTACATATTAAGATAGATAATTGTTTTGTGATTAATTCCCCGGGTGGCTCGTCCCGTGACGAATTTTAGATAGTGAGATATGACCAAAATAGTAAAAACTAGTCAGATCTGAACATACTGTTTTGATGGACTATTTTCTCGTAAAATTTGTATATTGACCTGTGATTATGTAAAACTAAAAGTTGTATATAAAATCATGAAGAACTAGAATCAATCGGATGGTTTACCAATTATTTACGGTTTGGAAATGGTGACCAAAATAGTGAAAACTAGTCAGATCTGAACATACTGTTTTGATAGACTGTTTTCTCGTAAAATTTGTATACTGACCTATGATTATGTAAAACTAAAAGTTGTAGATAAAATCATGAAGAACTAGAATCAATCGGATGGTTTACCAATTATTTACGGTTTGGAAATGGTGACCAAAATAGTTAAAGCTAGTCAGATTTGAACATACTGTCTTGACGGACTATTTTTTCATATAAGAACTCAGAATCATTGAAAAAGGTAAAACTATAGGTTGTATATAAAATCATGAACAAGTAGAATAAATCGGATGGTTTACCAATTATTTACGTTTTGGAAATGGCGGTCAAAATGATGAAAACGAGTTTGGCTGCCCAAAAATAGCCCACTCTTCTAAGTGGCAAAATGGGTTAGTTAGCTATGAAAAGTATAAATTGGGGATAATTAGACTTGTAATCAGTAAAGTACATGAGTTAATAATGATTTTGGTAAAAAGAACACACTTAGATGATTTAGGGTTCAAGAGATATGAACAAATTAGCGGGACATGTCAGGAAAATTATAATAAACGGATTATAACTCATTAACGTAAAATGTGATGATTTTTATATAAACCGACTTGGTAGGACCCACTTGTCAGGGATCTTGGACTTAGTTATATACTGATAATTATGAAACCCGAGACCCGACCAACGTAAAATATTAAGTGTACGTGTTTGTGATGCGTTTTAGAACCCCAAAACTATATAAAATGGACTTGGGCCACAAAATCCCAACTTACACTTGTAATGACTATTGGGTCATTATTGGGCCTGAGATTTATAACCAAGTTAGAAGTGAAATACTGATTTTAAATGGAACTAAGTTATATAATCATGTAATGGACCACTATTGGGCTTAGGATGGGCTAAAAGTGTCAAATTGGATATTTCACTTAAAATGACTAAGTGTTCACCTAAAAGTTTTATAAAGAATCATAAAACTTATGCAATGTCCAAGAACTTATTAAAATATACTTATTACTATATGTACGAATCATTTATCGTCTCGAGTCTAAGACGTGCCTCGTTATCTTTAGGTCTCGTGTGATCATGTATCGACCATTGACATTTATTCTTGATTGACGTTCGTTCTCTATTAACTATTGTGACGATTGTATCAGGTAAGTCTATAGCCTCGCTTTTATACTATCTTATAAATGGTTTTTAAACCCGCGAGGGGGAATACATGTTTTTATAAACTTAGAACACAAGTATTTTATGGTATGCTTGTCCCTCTATGAATGGACCCGTGGTTGCCTTTAAATTGCATTTAGTGATTGCCATTATTAAAGCCTCAATTGTGGACCGTTAATTAACCTAAGATATGTTAACCGCTAGTACAATTAATAGATCTATAGGGGGAAGCCGCCCCGGTTCAGTTTGTGTGGACTTGTCACAGATGCTTAGGCCCGACCTCCACACTGTTTGAACATATTGTATTGAGAAGTCAGGTATACGGCAATGTACCAATAATCTGGAGGTAATTGACAATTAATAAATCTCCTGTCTTAATAGACCTACAAGGGAGTGTCTAAGGGCTCGGTTCCATGAGCTTATTGCAATTTATTATATATACAATTAATATTGTTGATGCAAATTATTAGATGCTTGTTGCCTTCATGTATGCCACAAACTTATAATCTTTGCTTGTGTTCAAATTGATTTGTAAAACCGATAGACTTACTCAACCTTTGTGTTGATGATTTTACACATGTATTTCAGGTAATCAAGATGGATAGCAGCGGAGCATATGAGGAGGAAGTTGGTGCTTACTTGTCTAAACTTTATATTATTTTTCCATCCTTTGAAATAAATAAACTGCTTTTAAGCATTTAATGTATATGTTGTGATTGGTAACGGTTTTGGGACAAAATGCTACTCTGATTTATATATTGGGATGGGAAAGTTTTTAGACAAAATTGTATAATATTTTAACGTCTCTTTTGAGGTCGTTTTCTATGATTGTATGTAATGTGCTATGAGTAGCGCCCCAAAGTGGTATTCCGCTGCGTTGTAATTTGGGGGTGTTACACCATCTCTCACTCATAATGCAGCATATCAGGCAGATGATCTCGATGCATACGATTCGGACTGAGACGACTTCAACACCGCAAAAGCAGCCCACATGTCAAATCTTTCGGTCTATGGTTCAGAAAAAGTATCCGAGGTACCATTTATTACCAATGATACTAGTATTGCACCCCATCAAGATGGGCAAGAGCCTAAGTGTCTGGAAGAGAATCCGGTGGAGAGTAATTCAAACGAGGAGAGGAAAAATGATAGAAATATCAGTGCAAGTCCCCAGACTTTGAGTGAAATACAACTGGAAGCTCTTTCACATATGGACCCTTCTGCTCAACGAAATTATTATTCTAGATTTTAGGAACCTCATATTGTAAAACTCTGGTTTTTAAATGATACATAAAGAAGGTTGATTTAATCACTCTTTTGATTTGGTAATGGTTCTTGCTTCTTTGCTTGGCCAAATGGATACTGCTGTCCTAGACACCCTAAGTGCAAATCAAACACTTTCTACCGAGATTGCTTTGTATAAAGAAAAAGTTCAAACTTTAGAATTGACTCCTAAACCAAAAACACTAATAAACATAAAATTTGATCAATTCTGAAAGATACAAATGGATCATTTAAATGAGATAGAAATTTAGAGGGCAAATTTTTCTAAAGAGGTTAAAGAAAAAGAGTCTGTGGTCCATAATTTTCAAACACTTAAAACGGATTTCAAAATACTCAAGTCTAAAAAGGTTGAAGCGGAAATTAACGCGACTAATAAGCTCAAAGCAATAGATCATGTGCTCTTAAAACAATATACGGCCACTCACACGATACATTTGTTAACGTCAACTTTTAAAGAATGTGATTTAAAACTTCAACAAGACCTACCACCTAACCCGGGTTATGCAAGTCAAACTCTTCTAGATAACCCTAGACTTTATGATGCCACCAAATTTAGAAAGGTGTTGGATCCTCCGGATATTCGTGATGATGCCAAGACAATATCACTTTCGGAAGAGAGTCAGTTGAAAATGCGCTTTCCAAAAATCATAAACCTTTTGATTATGAAAAGCATAATAGACTTCAACTTGATTTTAAAACTCGCTTTAAAACACAAAAGGTCGTTAATTATGAACCAGCAAAAGTGTCTTCAAACTCGTTGAGCAATGAGATAAGGGAAGGAAAGATCAAATCAAACACCAAGGATTTATAGTGGTTCGGAAACGAAGCTCACTCCTCGTTCCTACTCTACTCCTCGAGTACTCCTTACTCGAGAGTTCACTAATTAACAAGATCCTTAAGGTGGAGAAACCGTACATAACGTCGCATAACCAATTTCTGACTTTAAGCTAAAAGTCGAGCCCTAATCTTTGCTAGGACCAATCTACACCAATATACTTTGAGGACTGATATGAGCAAAATCTCATTTCAATAATATCACAAATCACCCTAAAACACATATCAAATACCTAACTTTTATACAATAAAGCAGTATTATGGGGTATGTTTTATGTTTGTGCTTGTTTAGGTAACAAGGATACAAATTTGGAGCAAACAAGTGAAATCAAGCTAAAAAGATGAAGAAAAGAAAATAGAAGGATCAAAAGTGCCAAGCCTTGTAAGACAAAGGACCTATCTTGACAACATTCAAAAGATAAAGGACTAAAGTGCAATTTTGAGGAAGTCAAAGATCAAAGTCAAATCTGGTCAACATTCAAGCCAAAAAGTCAAGGATGCTTTATGAACAAGTTTGAAGTTTAAAGGATCATAAATGACAAAGAAATAAAGATTGGAGCTCAAATGAAGATTCTGCCAAAGTCAAGGGACTGAAATTGTCATTTCTTATTCTATTATGGGGCTTAATCCGTATGAAATGAAATGAACCAATAAGGAGCGAGTATTATTGTGACATGGATTGCCACTTAGACCCACTTAAAGCCGCCAACATTAATGAGCTAAATCTTCACAGTAATTCCCACTCAACTCATTTCCACCAACGGGAGAGCGTCATGCAATAATATATATATATCCATTTTGGATAGTGATCCGCAACTCACATCCTCCTCCAATAAAACATTGCCACGTTGCATCCTCAAACAAATACGAGCCCAGGAACGGGAATCTGTTACAATGTATTTCAAGAAATGTTATAAACATGAAAAGTGCTCAAAATCAAGCAAGGAACTCAACCCAACAACTTAATTGGATTGAAAGTGCTTCAATCAAAAATCCCCAGATGCGTTCTTAAGCTGGAATTTGCAATTAAGAGATTGAAGACACGTGGAGCTCAGTGATTGGCTACAACACGTCATCATCCCCAACAGAATCTCATTATCACTCTATAAATAGGACTTAGCTAGCTCATTTGTAAGAAGTAGCTTGTAGGTGTGAAAACACACACTTTATACTTTTATCTCATTTCAGTTCTTCAATTCAGTTAGCAACTACTCTTAGGTGTTTGACAACCACCTAAGAGTCAGTTAGTTAGTTAGTAACAGATTTGTAACCAAATTTTCCCCATTAATGAAATCAGAACCTTCATTTTCACTCAATCTCTTTCTCATACCTACATAATCAATCTCCTAGTGATACTAAGTGTTTCTGTTGATCATCCATGATCAATGGAAGTTATTTGATGCTTTGAAGACTTGTAGATTTTCAGAATTACTTTGAAGATCATTTTCAGTCCATTTGAAGCATTTGTAGCAGGGTAGTTGATCATAGCAGATTATGATGATGATGATGGTTACTGGTAGTTGATACTTGGTGGTTTAGTTGTACTTAGAAGGCTCAGCACCTCTTTACTCCATCAGTGGTGGCCTAAAGCTAAAAAGTTCTAAATTTCTTGTTTAAATTCCCCTCAACAGTCAATGCATGCTCAATTCTTAGTGTAAAACTTAAATGCTGAATTGATGATGTGATTAGTTTACTTGTAGGTTAATTGTGTTGATTTGATAGCATGTTTGTAGATTTACAGCTTTTCCTTTAGTTTTACTTGATTACGTTTAGTATTTCATCAGTAGTGGTTCATTAGTAGTCAATTTGTACATTTACAACTAAACCTGTTAGATTTTTACTCTAAACCATTCCATTTCTTCATTTGAACAAGTTTGAATAGGTGCCTTAATCTGTCTTAGCCTTGTGCTCAAAAAGTCTTTGATAAAGTTCATTAACAGATTTTAAAGTGGTGTTTGGTTTTGGATCATTTGTGGTGATTCAGTGTGTAAACTTGTTGGAAAGAGTTCATTTACACTAAGTCCATTAGTGTAAGCAATTTGGTAAAGTTTTGTGGTCAAACTTGCTTTCAAACAGGCAATTGGTAGTATAAATCTTTGGGTCAAGTCTTTTATCAAGTTCATCAGCAAAACTTGCTCTCTTTGATTCAATGGCATTTCTTCATTTATAGATGATTTTGTTTGAAACCTGTTTCTACTTGAAGTTGAACATATAAACTTTCACTACTTAATTGGAAATTCTATAGTTTAAGCTTTTGAGAGAGTTCTTGGCTTATTGATCAGCTTAATAGAAAATTGTAGTTTCTGTGATAAGTAGTCCAATGTTTTGCTAGATCTCTTAATCTACTTCATTAATTCATTGATTTTCTTTCACAAATCAACTTGCAACATGTCTTGAGTAAATTCTGAGATTTTGAGCTTATTGAGAATTTTGGTCAACTTTGATCAAATAAGCTGTTTTTGGCTTATTCATGATTCCAGCTTATTCTGTTGACCATTTTCAAAACCAAAAGACATTCCAAGCTTTTTGAGGATTGATTAATCAGTTTTTGTAAGAAAATTGAATAGTGGATGTCTGGATTTCTTTTGAGCTTATTGAAATAAGCTAAGTCAAGATTTAACAGCTTTTAATCAAATTCCTTTTACAAGGCTAGCTTAAATTGAGTTTTAAGTAGTTTAGAAAAAACTAGATCAATTTTGGTTGAGTAATAAGCTCATTCGAGCTTATTATAGTGCAAGTGCCCGTTTTGTGAAAAATTTCCATTTTAATTGTATTTTAGTCCTTGGTTTTTGAAAGACTTTGTAATCAGCCTTAAAACTTCCATCTTTTTAGGTTTTGCAAAAGTTAGTCCCTGAAATTCAATTTGTTACAATTTTGGTTAGTAGTTTTGGAATTTGTTAAGTTTGTTATATTTTACATATTTGGTCCCTATAGTTTCTAATTTTGCACATTTAGTCCCTATACTTACATTTTGTTTACAATTCAAGCATTTTTACTTTCATGCATTAGAAACTTGTACTTTGTGAATATTAATTGGTAACTGCACTTTGTTTTACGGATAAATAGTTATAAAAATATTTTCTCTTTTTACGTGCTTGTTTGAATTAGACCTAGATTCTAAATAAACTTTTAACAACCAAAAACAATTTAAAGCTTGATATTAGTAGGCCTTTCAATTTGTCTTGAGTCGAGAAAAAAACGCACTTGCAAATACTCAATTTTAAATGGCGCCGCTGCCGGTTCATGACATTACGGGAGACTATTGATTGACGGTTTCGATTGGATTTTGGGATCCATTCCCCGAGTGGACGTTATTTTTACGTATCATAAATCCAAAAGATAAAAAAATCAAAAATATAAAAACTAAAACATAACAAAATCAATTCTTTTCCTAAAGAATTGAACCAAAAAAAATTCAAAAAACAATCTTTTTCCTAAGAGATTGCACTCAAAAATATATATTATTGGTATTCATCGGTTTTTACGTGCATATAGTATTTTCTTTAAAAACCCAATAAATACTAAAATATTTTTGATATATTATTATATGTAGATACGTATACGTATACGAACACTCAATACAGATACTTCCATAAGTATTGCTTTTGCAATACACCGTGTTCGGGAGCGTTCCGGTCCTTGACACGTGTATCTATCAAATTTAATTAAAACAAGAATAGATGAATACTTCCAATAGGCAAGAACTAGAAGAATACAAACTACAAAGTGAATAGAAAGGCGACATGCTATAAAATGCCATCTAAGGGTTAATAGGTACTTAAGTGCTTCGCGCCACCTAACCCCCCGTTCACTAGTGAGTATTCTAAGAAGGAAAGCTTGATTGGGGGTCTTGCACCCAAATATTACTTACATATACTATACTTTCTTGTGGATATTACTTATTGAACCTCGAAAAGGATAATCCCTTCTTTTCCAAAGTCGAACGAGAGCTTCTCTCTCACTCCTTGATTTGAGTTGCATGCTCACCCGCGGGCGTGCACAAATACCTTTTGGTGTACAACCCCTTCCTCCCAAAAGGAAGAAAAAGAGAAAGAGTAAGAACAACACCGTTCATCAAGCCGATCCCGAGAATCGTGCTTTGATCAACACATAAGAAGCCATGGCCGCCGTTGACAATCGACCTTTAATGGAACACCTCCAATCAAATGTGCAAGGATATGCCGATGCTATTGTTATACCCGAGATACCCGCAAACACCTTTGAGCTTAAGACATCCATTATTACCTTGGTTTCAAACACACCATTTTTTGGAGACCTAATGATGATCCACATGATCATATCAAGAAGTTTCTATCTCTTTGCAATACCCTTAAGTACAATGGAGTTCCCCATTAAGTTGATCCTAGTTCCTTAGCATTGCCCTCTAAGGAGAATGGAACTAGGATCAACTTAATGGCATCATGGGGAAATCCATTGTACTTAAGGGTATTGCAAAGAGGCATGGGACATTATTGAGACTAAATCCATGGTGCAAACAAACACTCAAATTGATGAGATGGTCCATGTGGTGCAAGAGGGTGTTACTCAACAATTTGATAAGATTTTCTATCAAAAGTTTGATACTATGAATGATACACTCTTGAAACTTGGTGAAATCACCTTGAACAAATCTTCCACCAATAATGTGAATGTCATTGCTACATCATGTGAGACTTGTGGAGGTCCTCATTCTTACCTACAATGTGACAAGGTTCAAAATTACCAAGTTGAGTGTTATGCTTATCAAGATGAACGTAGAGAGCACTTCAAACCTAACATCAACCCAAACAATCTCTCTTACAATTCAAATAACTACCTTGCTCCACCCGGCTTTCCACCCCATCCACCCACCCAAAATCAACCCAACCCTCCTCAATTGCTTCAAAGAAATCAAGGGCTTAGGCCAAACTACCAAGGGAACAACTATATAGCACCCAACAACTTTCAACATCAAAGAAATAACTTTCATACAAACAATCAAGGATTTAACCAACCACCTCCACCCTTTCAAAATCAAGGATACCATCAAGTTCAAAATCAAGGATATGGGCAAAATGATACCTTAGAGCTACTTCAAAGAAGAATTCGTGAAAGTGAAAAGAGAACACAAGATCAAATGAGAGCTATGAATGAGGAGACTACCAAGAGGATTTTGATGATGCTTAATCAAAGACCACAAGGGGTTCTACCTTCAAACACACAAAAAAATCCAAGGGCTAATGTCAATGCTATCACAACAAAAAGTGGAAAGACAACTAATGATCCTTCACCTCCTACACCTTCTTTGGTTAATCCTACTATAGTTCCACCTTGTGATAAGCCTTCAACATCAAACTCACCACCTTCAAGCTCTACAACTTCAACACCTACACCTTCTCATCCTACACCTACTACTCATTTACCTTCCACACCTACCAATGAAGAAACAAACAAAGAGAAACCTTCCACAACAACTACTACTCAACCTACACCAAAACCAAGCCTTCCTTACCCATCAAGGTTAAGAAAGGAGAAACTTAAAAACAAGGATGATATTCAAGTCTCAAAATTTTTGAGGATGTTCAAGCAACTTATTATTAACATATCCTTTGTGGAAGCTCTTACATATATGCCAAAGTTTTCTAAAATGTTCAAAGATCTCCTCTCAAACAAGGAAAAGTTGGTGCATTTGCCTAATACATCACTTAATGAGAATTGCTCCGCCGTGTTGCTCAAAACCTTACTACAAAACTTGGAGATCCAGGGCGATTTTTGATCCCTTGTAATTTTCTCGGGGTGGAAAATTGCATGGAACTAGCGGATCTTGGGGCAAGCATTAATCTCATGCCTTTATCGGTTTGGAAAAAACTCTCTCTTCCCGAGCTCACTCCTACTAGGATGACCCTTGAGTTAGCCAATCGTACCATAGCTTATCCGGTAGGCATTACAGAGGATGTGTTTGTAGGGGTTGATAAGTTTACCTTTCCCGCGGATTTTGTAGTGGTTGATTATGATATGGACCTGAGAGTTCCTCTTATTGTTGTTAGACCATTTTTGAGGACGGGTCGTACTCTTATAGATGTGGCGGAGGGAGAACTAATTATGAGAGTTGAGGATGAGAAAGTGGTGTTTAAGCTAGGAAAAGTAACTAAGAAGTCTCAAGGATGTGAAGCAATTAACATAGTGGATGTTCTTGATGAGGTGTGTGATGAGCATTTTCATGAAGCTTGTAAGAATGATAGTGAAAACATGCCTCATGTAGAGACCGTTGCCTCAATTGCTCATTCCTTAACACCATTTGGAGAGAGTGATTTCCTCTTGGAGGAATTTGAGTCCAACTTCATTGGTAATGATGATTCTCCCATTAATTGGGAAGAAGACATTCTCACTATCCAAAAGTTGCTCAATGAGGATCCCATTCCTTCACTTACTCCACAAGAAGTTACCATAGATGATCCATCCATAGTGAAACCTTCCATTGAGAGTCCACCTTCCCTTGAACTTAAGGATCTTCCATCACACCTTGAATATGCTTTCTTAGAGGTAAAAGACCAATTACCCGTGATTATAGCAAAAGACTTGAAAGATGATGAGAAGCAAAAACTCATAGAGGTGCTTAAGAAACATAATAAAGCCATAGCATGGAAAATATCCGACATAAGGGGAATTGATCCAAATTTTTGTACACACAAAATCCTTATGGAGGATGATTACAAACCCGCTATTCAAAGCCAAAGAAGGGTTAACCCTAAAATCCATGAGGTCATTAAAAAGGAAGTTATCAAACTCCTTGATGCGAGCATGATTTACCCCATTTCCGACTCTCCATGGGTTAGCCCGGTACATTGTGTTCCTAAGAAAGGTGGAATCACCGTAGTGCCTAATGAGAACAATGAGCTTATTCCTACTAGACTTGTCACGGGTTGGAGAGTTTGTATTGATTATAGGAAGCTCAATGATGCTACTGGGAAAGATCATTTCCATTGCCTTTTATGGACCAAATGCTTGAACGCTTAGCGGGAAATGAGTACTATTGCTTTCTAGATGGATTTTCGAGTTATTTCCAAATACCCATAGATCCAAAGGATCAAGAAAAAACCACATTCACTTGTCCCTATGGTACATTTGCTTAAAAGAGAATGCCTTTTGGCTTATGCAATGCACTGGGGAGATCTAAAGGTGTATGATGGCAATCTTTCATGACATGATTGAGCACACTATGGAAGTTTTCATGGATGATTTCTCGGTTTTTGGAGATTCATTCACTTCTTGTCTCTCCCATTTGGAACGTATGCTTAAGAGGTGTGAAGAAACACGTCTTGTTCTTAATTGGGAGAAGTGCCATTTCATGGTCAAAGAGGGGATAGTCTTGGGACATAAGATATCTAATAAAGGTTTAGAAGTGGATCATGCTAAAATTGATGTTATTGCTAAGCTTCCCCCACCTACCACGGTGAAAGGAGTTAGAAGTTTTTATGGTCATTCGGGATTCTATAGACTTTTTATACAAGATTTTTCTAAGATTGTAAGACCAATGACCCACCTCTTGGAAAAAGAGGCTCCTTTAATTTTCACCCAAGAGTGTTTAGACTCTTTTGAGATACTTAAGGAAAAGTTGACTAAGGCTCCCGTTTTGGTTTCTCCAAATTAGGATTTGCCTTTTGAGCTCATGTGTGACGCTAGTGATTATGCCGTGGGGGCCATGTTAGGACAAAGAGTGAATAAGCATTTTCAACCTATACACTATGCTAGTAAAACCATGACGGGTGCTCAACTTCACTATACCACCACGGAAAAATAGTTTCTTGTTAAAGTCTATGCCTTTGAGAAATTTAGACCCTATCTTGTGCTCTCCAAAACCATAGTGTATACGGATCATTCCGCTCTCAAGTACCTCATGACAAAGCAAGATGCTAAGCCTAGACTTTTGAGATGAGTTTTGTTGCTACAAGAGTTTTCCATTGATATTCGTGATAAGAAAGGAGCCAAGAATTTAGCGATGGATCACTTGAGTAGACTTGAGCATCCTTTTCAAGGTGAATTGCCTCATAAGTAAATTAATGAATCCTTTCCATTAGACTCATGTCTATCTCTTCACAAGAGGAGCCACTCCTTGGTTTGCGGATATTGTAAACTATCTTGTGGGGGATGTGCTAATAAAGGGTCTCACTTCACAACAAAAGAATAAATTTCTTAAGGAAGTAAAATACTATTTTTAGGATGACCCTTACCTCTTTAGGCAATGTGCGGACCAAATCATTAGACGGTGTGTAGATGGGCCCGAGGCATTTAAAATCTTATAAGCTTGTCATAAGGGACCTACGGGTGGTCATTTTGGGCCCAACTACACCGCCAAGAAAGTCTTTGATTCGGGTTACTATTGGCCTTCAATATACAAAGATTCCCAAGAGATGGTGAAAATTTGTGATGTATGTCAAAGACAAGGAAAAATTAATCCACGAGATGAGATGCCACAAAACTTCATACAAGACTGTGAGATTTTTGATGTATGGGGAATAGATTTCATGGGACCTTTTCCATCATCTAAGGGAAATAAGTACATACTTGTAGCCGTGGACTATGTTTCAAAGTGGGTTGAGGCCAAAGCCTTGCCTATTAATGATGCTCGAGTTGTAGTGAAATTTTTGAAGCAATTATTTGCTAGATTTGGTGCACCTCGGGCTATCATAAGTGATTGTGGGACTCATTTTTGTAATGATCAGTTTACAAGAGCTATGAAGAAGTACGGTGTTAACCATAGACTTTCTATCGCGTATCACCCTCAAACCAATGGGCAAACCGAGGTCACAAATCGTGGTTTAAAGAGAATTTTGGAGAGAACGGTGGGAGAGCATCGAGCTTCTTGGTCGGATAAGCTTGATGATGCTTTGTGGGATTTTAGGACAGCTTTTAAGAAACCAATTGGTTGTACTCCATATAGGCTTGTCTATGGAAAAGCATGCCACCTCCCATTTGAGTTAGAGCATAAGGCTTCATGGGCTCTCAAGTGGGAAAACTTTGATTTAAACCAAGCCAGTTCACATAGAAAGGACCAACTCAATGAAATAGATGAATTGAGAGCCAATGCTTATGAGAACTCATTGCTTTACAAGGAAAAGACTAAGTAATTGCATGATTCTAAGATCAAGAACCGTGAGTTCAAAGTTGGAGAGCTGGTTCTCCTCTTTAACTCAAGGTTGAAACTCTTTGCGGGCAAGCTTAAGTCAAGATGGTCCGGTCCATTCACTATTGCTCAAGTGTTTCCATATGGGACTATTGAGTTGTCACAACCAAATGGCCCAAATTTAAAAGTGAATCGTCACCGTGTTAAGCACTATTTTGGGGAGGAAATTTCAGTGGAAATGGTCCAAGAGATTACCATTTTCCCCATGAGTTAATTCATTGTGGGAAGACTCGAGCTAGAGACTCCATAAATCAAGCTTGAATAACTAGGTTTAGAGTTTTTAGACTTAGAGTGTGGTAGGATAGAAATAAGGGTATAGAGTTGAGGATAAGTGTAGGGGAAAACCTTCCTTTTGTCTTCATGTTGTTTGTAGGGTTGCTCTCTCTCATCACGTGTATTGGAACTTATGGAGGAGGCCCTTGTATCCGGTTCACTTCGTTACTATTGTGAGTTTTCATAACCACATTGTGCTTAAAAATGAATTCACTATTGTTGATCTTTCCTTAACTTGGGTTAAAAAAAGTTATCAATGTCATAAGTGTAGGGGAGTTTACTCCAATACTCTTAAACATTGAGGACAATGTTTATCTTAAGTGTAGGGGGGTCTTCTATCGAAGTGACCTTACCTAGAACTTTTTATTGACCTTCATGATAACTTGGAAATTAATTTTTTCAAACATTTTTCAAATTTTTGATCTATTTTGGCCACCAAAAATATGCATTCATAATTTTTGCATTAATCATTTTTCATTTGCATAACACATTTGCATTGTATATATTTCTTCTTTTATTTTTCAAAAAATATATATAAAAGAAAAAAAATATAATAAAGGATATGCTTTAACAAATTTAGACTTCTTTGACATATTAGGCCCGCCATGAATATTTTGACTCAGCCCGAGTTTGCTTATCTAAGCTTACTCTAGCTAGTAGCTTTAACGATGTAGACTTTTATTGGTTTATTAGGCTAATCATCCACTAGTCTCATTATTTGAGATTTTAAACTATGGAGAACAAGAGATGATAGAGTTTGAAATAAGTGTAAAGGGCTAGATGAACCTCATATATATCCCCTTTCGTAACCTTTACTTTCTCGTCAACGCATGTATATATGTTAATAAATAATCAAGAACGGTTTTAATTGGTTTGTAGTCTTTTATGCATTTATTACTAATCATTCGTGGTTGGTATAAGTACGTCTTAAGATTCTAAGTTAGAACGTTTTATGTGTACTAGACTTATGTCATGCTTAATACTTAGCAGGTGTTTTTCCTTTTATTCTTTTCTACTTTCATTGTGAGGAATAAAGAAAAATAAGAGCGGCTTATGAAAAAGAATGAGTGGCTAGAAAAAAAAAGAAAAAAATAATTATACAAGACTCCCAAGAGGGGCAGTGAAGTGTTAATTATAGTAGCTATTCAATTCCAATATAACTCTCACAAGGGTTGCGGGGATTTGATAGTTGCTCCAATCCAATATTACCTTGACGGGTTGCGGGATTGAAGATCCAAAGTCTCGAAAAGGCGGCGGATATAAATTATTGCGTGAGTTTTATTTTTCTTTCCTTAGCGAGTGTGTAGCTACTTATTAATACATGACATAAGGATCTTACACATAAGGCAAATGACTTATTACTCTTGAGTCGGACTTATATTAATTGTGGGCGGTTTTTCGAGTAATGGATGAGAGGATTACTTAGGATTAAAACCGTGCTTCCTTATTTTGAGATTTTACATTTCTTATATTTCACGCTTTAAATAATGACAAATTTGCTTCCAAGCAATTTGCTCAAATAATAACCAGTCTTAGAGGCATAATAAGTGGGGGTATGAGAGTGACACACTTAATCAATATGAATAAGTTGACGCACTTTCACTTCTGGATAACAATGATCTTGTTTTTAAGCTTGGTATAGAGAAAGTGAAACTTGAGGGTGATAAGTGTTCATGGTACCAATAGTCCTAATCTAAGTCATTGATTTCTTTATGAGTTATTTCCATCAAAACCATTTCAAGAAAATCCAAAAATATATAATTAAAATTGCTTTCCTTTGCATTACATTGTATAAAATCAGGATCATGCATCATATAGTATAGAGTAGTGTAAAAGCATTTCATATTGGACAAGGTGGATTAATTATGAGAAAAATGTAAATTGGTGCTTTAAAATATGGCATTACATGAGGTCATGGCAATGATCATGTGTAGGGGATTTGATATGAGCAAAATATCATATTAATAATATCACAAATCACCCTAAAACACATATCAAATACCTAAAACAGTATTATGGGGTATGTTTTATGTTTGTGCTTGTTTAGGTAACAAGGATACAAATTTGGAGCAAACAAGTGAAATAAAGCTAAAAAGATGAAGAAAAGACAAGAGAAGGATCAAAAGTGACAAGCCTTGCAAGACAAAGGAAATATCTTGAAAACATTCAAAAGATGAAGGACCAAAGTGAAATTTTGAGGAAGTCAAAGATCAAAGTCAAATCTGGTCAACATTCAAGTCAAAAAGTCAAAGGATGCTTTATGAACAAGTTTGAAGTTTAAAGGATCAAAAATGCCAAAGAAATAAAGATTGGAGCTCAAATGAAGATTCTGCCAAAGTCAAGGGACTGAAATTGTCATTTCTCATTCTATTATGGGGCTTAATCTATGTGAAATTTTATGAACCAATAAGGAGCGAGTATTATTGTGACATGGATTGCCACTTAGACCCACTAACACACGCCAGCATTAATGAGCTAAATCTTCACAGTAATTCCCACTCAACTCATTTCTACCAATGGGAGAGCACCATGCAATAATATATATATATTCATTTTGGATAGTGATCCGTAACTCACATCCTCATCCAATAAAACATTGCCACGTTGCATCCTCAAACAAATACGAGCCCAGGAACGTGAATCTGCTACAATGCATTTCAAGAAATGTTATGAACATGAAAAGTGCCCGAAATCAAGCAAGGAACTCAACCCAACAACTTAATTGGATTGAAAGTGCTTCAATAAAAAATCCCCAAATGTGTTCTTAAGTTGGAATTTGTAATTAATAGATTGAAGACACGTGGAGCTCAGTGATTGGCTACAACACGTCATCATCCCCAACAGAAACTCATTCTCACTTTATAAATAGGACTTAGCTAGCTCATTTGTAAGAAGTAGCTTGTAGGTGTGAAAACACACACTTCATACTTTTCTCTCATTTCTAGTTCTTCAATTCAGTTAGCAACTACTCTTAGGTGTTTGAAAACCACCTAAGAGTCAGTTAGTTAGTTAGTAACAGATTTGTAACCGAATTTTCCCCATTAATGATATCAGAACCTTCATTTTCACTCAATCTCTTTCTCGTACCTACATAATCAATCTCCTAGTGATAATGAGTGTTTCTGTTGATCATCCATGATCAATGGAAGTTATTTGATGCTTTGAAGACTTGTAGCTTTTCAGAATTACTTTGAAGATGATTTTCAGTACATTTGAAGCATTTGTAGCAGGGTAGTTGATCATAGCAGATTATGATGATGATGATGGTTACTGGTGGTTGATACTTGGTGTTTTAGTTGTACTTAGAAGGCTCAGCGCCTCTCTACTCCATCAGTAGTGACCTAAAGCTAAAAAGTTCTAAATTTCTTGTTTAAATTCCCCTCAACAGTCATTGCATGCCTCAATTCTTAGTGTAAAACTTAAATGCTGAATTGATGATGTGATTAGTTTACTTGTAGCTTAATTGTGTTGATTTGATAGCCTAGTTGTAGATTTACAGCTTTTCCTATAGTTTTACTTGATTACATTTAGTATTTCATATGTATTGGTTCATTAGTAGTAAATTTGTGCATTTACAAGTAAACATGTTAGATTTTTACTCTAAACCATTCCATTTCTTCATTTGAACAAGTTTGAATAGGTGCCTTAATCTGTCTTAGCCTTCTGCTCAAAAAGTCTTTGATAAAGTTCCTTAACAGATTTTAAAGTGGTGTTTGGTTTTGGATCATTTGTGGTGATTCAGTGTGTAAACTTGTTGGAAAGAGTTCATTTACACTAAGTCCATTAGTGTAAGAATTTTGGTAAAGTTTTGTGGTCAAACTTGCTTTCAAACAGACAACTGGTAGTATAAATCTTTGGGTCAAGTCTTTTATCAAGTTCATCAGCAAAACTTGCTCTTTTTGATTCAATGGCATTTCTTTATTTCTAGATGATTTTGTTTGAAACTTGTTTCTACTAGAAGTTGAACATATAAACTTTCACTACTTAATTGGAAATTCTACAGTTTAAGCTTCTGAGAGAGTTCTTGGCTTATTAATCAGCTTAATAGCAAATTGCAGTTTCTATGATAAGTAGTCCAATGTTTTGCTAGATCTCTTAATCCACTTCATTAATTCACTGATTTTCACAAATCAACTTGCAAACATGTCTTGAGTAAATTTTGAGATTTTGAGCTTATTAAGAATTTTGGTCAACTTTGGTCAAATAAGATGTTTTTGGCTTATTCAAGATTCCAACTTATTCTGTTGAC